>JACCPH010000044.1:19123-228125 GCA_014183095.1 Harringtonia aguacate | reverse complement strand
TTCCACCTCTTTCTCACATCCACACGGTAACTCTTAGGCCACAAACTAAGTAACAAAGACCCGAGACTACAAGCGAGTCCACCGAACCTCCAACCCTGAACGTCCCTCGATGAAGAGGGAATCGCAGACATGGCATGCCCGTAACAGGGTCTTCTAACACACCTGATGCTGGTCGTCGGGGCTTTCTTGTTCTCCTAAAAAAGTGGAAGTCTTGCACCATTCCACTGTTGTCCTTGCTTGAAACGGACGGTTGGTCCAGTGACACCCATGACCAGATCGATGAAGCGCGAAGGATACTGTCCCAAGGGCAAGTCGATATCGATGTCATTGATGACGACGAACAAAAACAAAGAAAGTTGTGTATCACTTCAGATGCAAACCAAGACTCGGCTAGCCTAATTTTCCCATGGAGTGGAGTGCTACCGCCACGACTACCACCGCCTCCACCACCACGACCGCCACCACCACCACCATTTGGTAAAGACGAGCTAAATCCGATAGAAAGCCTGATGTTAAACAGCGCTTCAAAAGAGGAAATTCTGAGGGCGGCTGCATGGGGAGGATACAGAGACATAGTCCGGGAAATGCTTGAGCAAGGTGCCGATGTGGACAGTGCAGACAGCCACGGTTCTACGGCTCTCCACTTTAGCTGTCGGCAAGGGTCAACGGAAATCGTCGAGCTGCTACTTCAATTTGGAGCTTATATCAACAAACAGGATGGGCTTGGGAACACACCCCTTATGTATGCTGTTACTGGAGGGTCTCTACAATAAAAAGCTGCCAGCTGTAATGGATAAGGCGAACAATCGCATACGGTTACAGATGCTAAAAAGCATAATATCCTGCCCGGCCTAGTTAAGCCAGGAATCAAACGTCAGCATTTGGACTGGAGTAACTCGACTACATTTTTTCTTTTAAATAAAAATAAGGCTGTATCCGCTTAAAAAATAACAGATAAAAAAATAACTGTCACGGCGGGCAGGCAAGCGAGTAGGTAGGGACGTGGTCAGGGATGGAGAGGTCTATTTGGCTAAGCTAGTCCTTTAAGGGTACAGGTAGGGGTTAGGTTAATGACGAAGATGTAACTGAAGGGGCTACGCTCAAGAGGTGGTGGACACAGGCAGGAGATATATCAGCGATAGCGGTGTACGGAGGCAATAATTTCGTAGTGGCAGTGTGCGGTGGCAGTGATGGCAGTAATACAAGGCTTCGCATAGGAGGCGGATACGGCTTCTGCTCAGGCATCTTCAACATCCTAGCCGTGTTTGTACCGCCACGCACATTCCAAATCTGGGGCGTGCCTTGCAGAACGGTTCGCGCTGTCAGCGGGCCCCAGCCCACCTACAAAGACGCCGATTCCAAGTCGAGCGTCCGCACGTGGATCAGCACACACTGGATGTCGCCAGACTATCCGGCAGTAGAGAGCGCACTGGTGGCCCCGTCTTTAATGCTGGTGATCAACCACATTCAACACAACAACCCTTCCTTTGGTGCCCGGTATCCTGGCCGGACTACGTGGATGAGGCAGGTCGGCGACTATTTAGCCGACAGAAGTGCTGGTCAGACAATGGACAGTGACCGGTGGCTTGGACCGGTATCTGCAGAATGGGAGCAGCTCGCGCATTCACTAGGGACAACCAACGATGCGGCCGTCTTTTTGCGGTTTAGAAACAAAGTTTCCGGGGAACTGATCAGCTTTGATCCTCGCCTGCTCCCAGAAGCTTTGTGTAAGCAAGGGGTCGGGTTGACGGAATCAAGCTAATTTAGGACATCTTGCGTGATACTTCTTAGTCCAAGGGAAATCAGTTTGAAAGATTTTGATAAAACTACGAGACAACTCCGTTTCTGTGTCCAGGACCCGCGTTGCTGTGCAAAACATGATAAAAATCTTAAATAGAAATACAACGGATGACAGTAATTATCCAAAATTGGGCCGTAGTCGGTCATAGTATCTTGTTCTAACTTGCCCAGGGCCAGACTACAGTGTAAGACGGTGTAAGGCAATGAAGACGAGAGAAATGAGAAGGCGGACCAATCGGGCTAAGTAGAGTCTGCACAGCCCCCTTGATTTTCCCCGAGTATCATCTACCCTGGAGACCATTCTCTCAACTGTCCTATCTCCGACACAACAGCCACTCAAGATGGCAGAAGCCGTTCTTCCGCACACATCCCACAACCCCGACGGCGAAGAAACCGTCCTGCTCGTGCACGGCGGCTTCTCCAGCAGCGGCGAATGGGACGGAGTGTGGCCCCTCCTCGCCGACCGGGGCTATCACTTGCTCATTCCCGACCTCCCTGGCCACGGCGTGTCAGCTGGCATCCGCCCATTTGAGGTCGACGACACCGCCCGCCGGCTTTCGGACCTGATTACGGCGGACGCCCATGGCCAGGTCGCCCACGTGGTCGGCATCAGCATCGGCGCCCACGTCGCCGCCGCGCTGGCCGCGCAGCACCCCGACCGGGTCCGGACCCTGGCCGTGTCAGGCTTCCACCGCTTTGCGCCCAACGTCTTCTTCTCGTCTATTCTGCTGCTGGTCGTCTACATCGCGCAGTACCCGCTGCTGACATGGAACCGCTTCCGCCACGGAGGACAGGGCCCCTCGCCGTCATCGCTGTCTACGACCCGCGACGTGACCGACATTGTGTTCTCGTCCCGTCCGCTGCGGCCTATTGCGGCCCGCACTCTGGTCGTCGCCGCCACCAAGCGCGGCCGTTCTGGCGACAGCGTCGAGCAAGCCCGCCTGCTCTTCAACACGGTGGCACCTGACAACGGGAGCCGTGTGGTGCAGCACCGGCAGATGCTGCATCCGTGGGATGTGGAAGAGCCAGGAGCATTTGCGGAAATGGTGCACTGCTGGATTGCTCACAAGGAATTGTCAGAAGGGTTTAAGGATATTCCGTGATTTGCATGTCAACCGCGAGAATGCGCAGGCATTTCTAGTCGAAGTCCTAGAGCAGCATAATATAGGAAAGGTCAAGCAGCATTTAAGACGCACCTTGATCGGTGCATTTCTCACGCAGAACAGCTCGCAAGGCAGTATATCCTGTCACAATAAAGTCAGAAGGAACGTATTCAAGATGTCAGTATGTGCCCTGCCAATATACGCAAGGCGACTCACAGCGGCAGAGTGGTCGGACATGCTGGGACGGCCACAGCCACACTCGACCGCAATGAATATGTTATAACTGGAGCTCTGACCTGTAACTTCCAGCAGTGCGCAGATGAGCAAAACACCAGTCTGCCTTACCCTCTGTCGACAACGTCCTCTTCTAGCTCGCCAACAACATATCCTTCTCGTACATGGCCAAGGAGATGGCCGAGCCAGCTTTGCCTATTTGGGAACGTCAAATACCAAAAGAGCGACCCGACTCTGTTCTTGCTCTCGGCAGCTACGTGAATCTGGTCCTGATGACTAAAAACTCTAGGCTCTACGTCATTGTGCATATCGATTCTGTACCTCGTCCGATTTTGCCGATCTCCGCCTGCATCAATCCAAGCCTGAGGCATCTCTTTATTCCACGCCGATACCTCTTCTGGGAATTGTGTCTCTGAAGGATTGTGGAAGACGTACTTGGAGAATCCAGCAAACAAGCAAGTCAGCCTACACTGCATGACGAAAATGCGAAGGGCCTGCATCGTAAGAATTGTAAGCATGTCGGAAGCGGCATTCCGAGTCGGGAAAGAGCAACCAGCGAAACACTCTTGCAATACGTCTAATCACACCATTTTCGGAAGCATGATCTCTTTCGAGAAAACAAATATTGTTAAAAGTACGTAAGAATGGGTAACTGATTCCCAGATCCCCTGGTGAATCCTTCATGTGAACAATCTGAATGGGGGAGAAACCCACCAATGAACCCGGCGATAAAAAAAAACATCAAAAAAAAGCGACCGTCGCTAACCCGCAAATAACCGCACTGCCACCGCCTTCCTATCGTAAGATGCCATATCCCGCATAGCAAAAGCTTGTAACGTAAACAGAAAACCGCAAGAGCGCAGTGGAGCAAAAGACGTAAAAATCATTCCGTGTCGTCACATGTTTTTCGAGTCGTACTTTTCATTCATCCGTGTTGTCGCTTGCACAAAGCAGTGCAATATACGCCCTAGTTTGTCGGCGCTCCTCAGAAATCAGAGGCCGCTGTCCCTCTGAATGCGCCGCTCAGAGGCACTTTTGGCACTGCCGGTGCGAGCAGTTGCTGCAGGTGGTGCTGATGACAAAGATGCCACCGCACAGGTGGCAGTGGACAGCCTGCGCGCTCGTGGGAGTTGGCAGGGTCGTAGGGCTAACGTAGGTGGTTGTGGTGCCGTCCATTGTGAGAACTGTTGACTTGAAGATGGAATGCGGCGTCTGACTGTGGCTCAGGTGTCTTTTGTGTTTATAATGTTTGCTTTCTAGCAGTTTTGGTGTAGCAGACGAAAGGAGTAGTGTGGCAGGTGGAACAGGGAGAAGGCAAGAAAGGGAGAAGGGAAGGGAGAGAGGAAACGCCAGTGGGGGTGAGGGAATATATACCAGAAAGGCACAATGGTTAGTGTGGCGGATCAGCTTCACCTCACTCGCTCTTTCTCAAAGTTGTTACCCTCACGTTTTATGTTATATTTTATTTTCCAGTTTGCGCTAGTACGACACCAAGGCAAGCCAAAATGGACCCCATGGGGGGGGGGGGGCGAGAGCGGAGAGAGGGGGGGGGATTTCTATTGTCTATTTTTATTGCCGATTTTTATGTCACATCCTGTCGCAGCTCTCCGACCTCCGCCAACACTCGGGGGGGTTCTGTTCTGCAGGTAAGACGTGTTCTCCAGCAGCAGCCCCCACCTGAACGTGGGATGCCCAATATTGCAACCGATGCGTAACCATCGTGAAACCCGGGGGTCCATTAACCGGCCAGGGAACGATGGGAGGTAGATGACGTAGGCGTTCCGTCAACAAAGAAAGGAGAGATCGAAAGACCCATCAAAGACACCCTACGACCAACCGGCGAGCGTTGCTGTACTTGGACCGTGCCAGGCTTCCCCGCATCCCAAGGTGAGAAACACCCATTCCTTTCGCCCACAATCTTAGCGTGGTCAGACCAATCGGCCAATCAGAAGTCGTGATTCAGTGGCGCGAAATTGCCATAGCTCATTGGCTTTAGGGGGAGGCGTGGTAAGCCTCATGACGTGTGCCGGGCGACTAAAGTGCACGAGACAAAAGAGAGTTGGGAAAGGTAGCGGCGAGACAAGGAACGGTCTGGGCTGACTTATTCTTTCAGGTCTAGTGTTTCACCGGACAGCCCTGACGAAGCACCACCGTAGTGCTTCCTACAAGCACTGCCACTATGATCTGTTCACTTTCGCAGAAACTACTTAGTCATCACAAACAGCGTACGGCACGGAGCATGTGCCTCTGCACAATATGTGTCTTTACTTAGATTGATAACTTTACGTCAGCCGCTCAAGGTGTAGCAGAGCAATGACTGAGGTGTTTGAACATACGAATGCCTGATCATCTGCAAGAGAACGATTGATAATTCGATCTCTTTAGAATGCTTTCACGGCGTCTATCGAATCCATGGCTCTTTACACAGCCACTCTACATCGATACAATTTGCCAAGCTTGTCACCTTTATGGGAATTGGTCTTGGGCAAACTGGAGATCCCATCAGACTTGTGAAAGCCCATCTAGGTGTCCTCTGAAGCATAGCCGGTGGTCTGTGCCCAGGTAGCCTTTTTGGGCAAAACGGAATCCCGGCTACGATTGCATGCCAGCCTTTTGCCAGAGCCAGCTGCTGTAATTGTCCTACGACTAGAACTGCTCATTCTGTGTACTGCACTCGGCGCATTCAGGCGCGTTTGGCAGTATTAGCGGCGGACAAAGGATAACACGCCTTGGGTAGTTGGATCGTATCACGGGCATCGGGACCATTGCCGGATTCTGATTGGCGCAACTTTAGGCATTCTGCGAGGCGGTTTTTCGCTAGCGTAGGTGACCCAAACGCCCTGTACGAGGGCAAGTAAGCCTGCGGATAACCCCACTCTGGCTCAACAAGGATTACTGTGCGATGCATGGTGCGGCAAAGGATGAAAAGGGGTAGCAGCTTCTTGGTTCAGGAGATTTATATTTCCGCTCTACTGCTCTCTTTATCTTTTCGTGTTGTTTTCCTTCAGACACTCATCACGTCGCACCTTTACTAGCACTCATTTGGTGCCACTCTCTACGCCGTACACCCCTGATCTATCTCAATCATGGTGAGCCATCATGCCACCGCCGCTCGTGTCTATGCAGCTAATTTCGACCAGACATGGCTTTCAAAGCTGCCCAGTCGCTCCGCCGACCGGCCCGATGACGGGAGCGAGACGCCGGCAAAGGGTGTGGAGCGCGCTTCCGTGGCCGTGCACCGTTTGCCGAGTCGCGATGGGGTCATCATCAAAGTGACACCGCCACGAGAGCCAGCCAAGGTGTCGGGGAACAGCTCTGAGACGGACGAAAAGCCGAGACACGCTCCCTGTGACATTGTCCTTGTAATTGACGTGTCGGGAAGCATGAACGCGGACGCGCCGGTGCCCACAGAAGAAGGTGAGGTGGCCGAGAACAACGGCCTGAGCGTGCTCGACCTGGTCAAGCACGCGTCCCGGACCATTCTGGAGACGCTGGACAAGGATGACCGGCTGGGCATTGTCACGTTTGCATCCGACGTCAACGTTCTGCAGCCCCTCACGCCCATGACACCCGAGGCCAAAAAGACTACCAACGACAACATTGAAGCCATGGAGCCGACCACGGCCACGAACCTGTGGCAGGGCATGCTGACAGGCATTGACCTGTTCAAGGAGAAGGAGCATTCCGGACGTGTGCCCGCTGTCATGGTGCTGACAGACGGCATGCCGAATATAATGTCAGCTTCTCCCGGCCATTCCTTAAGCCTTTTTGCTAATGCCATTGTCCAGGTGTCCTGCCCAGGGATATATTCCCAAGATGCGCACGATGAAGGCGTTTTACCCGCCCATTTACACGTTTGGGTTTGGCTATTCGCTGCGGTCCGGCCTCCTCAAGTCCCTGGCCGAATTTAGCGGTGGCACCTATGCGTTTATCCCTGACGCTGGAATGATTGTAAGTCATCTGTTCTCTTGTGCGGAGTCCAACTGACAAACTGAGGGAACCGTGTTTGTGCACGCCGTGGCCAACTTGCAATCGACGTTTGCCATCAATGCGACGCTGCAGCTGACCTACCCACCATGGCTGCAGATCGAGCAGACGGTCGGAGACGTGGTCGGCACGCAGGAGCCGGTGGTGGACGTCGAGGCGGAGCCGGCTGTCAGGCGAAAGCTGACCATAGCCTTGGGCAACATTCAGTACGGCCAGTCGCGAGAAGTATACCTCCGGTACAGCCTACCGCACAAAGCTACGGTTAATGCCCGCACTGTTCTCAACGCGGTGCTGGCGTACCACCGCATGACACCGGATGTGTACCAATTTGCCGCACGCCGCTTGATCGCCGGCGACAGCGACGAGGAGGAGGATGGTGTCGACGACCTGGCCAACAACAACAACGACGCGGGCCTGTCGGCGGCCGAGGTGGCTTTCCACGTGTCCCGCTCGGCGCTCTGCGCGTACATCTCGCGGCTGTTTCCGCAGAAGGAGGGGGAACACGAGGCCGTCGAGTTTGCGGAAAGCCTGCAGTCGGATCTGGACGTGTGGGCCAAGACGCTGCCGGCGGCGGCACCGGAGCACGCCGAGGACGCGGCCTGCGCGACGCTGATGACGGACATTTCGGGCCAGGTGCGCATGGCGCTGTCGCAGGCCAAGTTTTTCGAGCGCTGGGGCCAGCACTACCTGCCGAGCCTGCAGTCGGCGCACGCGGCGCAGCAGTGCAACTCGTTCAAGGACGCGGGCCCGCTGCTGTACGGGGCGGCGAGCCCGCGGTTTGTGGCATGCCGCGATGCTCTGGACGCGGCGTTTGACAGCCTGCCGGCGCCCAAGCCGAGCAAGACGGCCGAGAGGTACTGGCGCCTCTACGGTAGAGGCCCCAAACCGGGCACACCGGGTGGACCCAGTCTGGCCGCCTTGGCCGCGCCGGCCGCCCTGGCCAACATGTCCATATACCGCCGGTCGCACGGCCCCTGCTTTGCCAGCTTCTGCCGCGTGGCGCTGGCCGACGGCAGCGGCACGCGCGTGCGCGTCAACCGGCTGCGGCGGGGGATGCGCGTGCAGACGCCCCGGGGCCCGCGGCGCGTGGCCGCCGTGCTCAAGACACCCGTGCGCCACGTGCCCATGGTGGCGGTGGGCCGGCTGCTGATCACGCCGTGGCACCCCGTCTCGCACGACGGCAAGCGCTGGGTGTTCCCCTGTGAGGACCAGGCGGAACGTGCACGTGCGAGCGGGCGTCCGCCACCGGCCATCCACTACACCGGCTCCATTTACTCGGTGCTGCTGCAGCCCGACGCCGACGTCGACGCGCACGCGCTGAGCATCGAGGGCGTCTGGGCAGTCACGCTGGGGCACGGCCTGACGGAAGAAGCGGCCGAGCCGGAAGAGACGGAGGGCGGAGAAACAGCGGCCAAGGACGTGCGGGTGCACAAGTTCTTTGGTGACTATGCAGCCGTCTGCCGCAGCTTGGCGACCATGGATGTGCGCAAGGGCGGGCTGGTGGTGAACGGCGGGTCGGTGCGCAGCAATTGGCGGCGGTGGCACACGAGCAAGTGAGGGAGGATGTTGAGTTTCCCGTAATCTAACCCCCCCAAAAAGTCATTTTCCACGTCTGTGAGTCATGTGACCCGGCCAGGACAATTCGTACAAACTCGTATGACACTTCGGCTATCCAGGATTTCTCCAGGCAGACAGATCAGTGAGCTGATTCCCTGCTCCGGCAGTCGCGTCGTTTGAGCATTAAGCTAGTGTGGGGAAGGTGCCCCTCCATCCCATTCCGCTAATTTGGTGGCGGCTCGTACACTATCTTTTTTTGCACCGCGGCCTTTTCCCAGCAGGGCGTCCGGCATGATGCCACTGAGATTCAGCTGTTCACCGTTATTTCCCCCAGAGTCGCATTCGCGACCCGCTTCCCTGACCTCGACGGCATCCAATCACGGGGAGTGCGTTTGTCGTGCGTTGTCGTGCGTTGTCGTGCGTTGTCGTGCGTTGTCGTGCGTTTTCAGCCGTCTGCTCTGCCGGGCAACTTCCACAAGTTGCTCACAGATTGCGCACGGGTTGCCCACTGTTGTCACTGCTCTGGGGGATGGAAACACGAGCAGATGTGATCTGCCAAGGAGGGACCCTAAACGAGATACAAATGACGTCCCCAAGCGCATAAAGCGACAGAGTTAGGCAGCGGGAAAAGCAGGGAACAGGGCGAGAAAGTCGGTCCACCCGGCCAAAGCCCTAAGGGAAATGAGCCATGCTGATTGCATTGCCCGGTGGCCCATACTTTTCCATGCACGGCCGGGTGGTCGTGCGAGGAGGGAAAAGCGGGGCTTCGCTGCGACGGCATTTTGGTGATAAAAATATGGTCTCTCGCATGCAGGTCGGCAAGGATTGGTTGCACACCGCTGCTAATTAGAAAGAAGAGAGAGGACAGAACAAAAAATGTCAACGAGCACGCTTCCTCTCCTGTCCAGCGGCGCCTCGCTGTCCGGGTCGTCGAGCGACGGGGCCGAGTTGCTGGCCAAGTCGTCTGAGGCGGAGAAGCGGTTGGATTTCTCGCTGTATCTGCGCGAGCACACGGACGAGATCGAGGCCATTGTATCGCACCACCTCGGCGTGCGCAAGGAGGCCTGCCGGGCCCCGTGGGCCAACGAATGGATCCACGGGCGGTTCAACATTGGCATCCCGATTTACGTGCAGGACGAGAAAAAGGTCATTATCCGGTTTCCGCTGCCGTTCCAGGTCGACGTCGTCGTCGACGAATCGGCCAGCGCCACCACGGCCACCACGGCCACCTCCACCACCACCACCGCTCCGTGCAATGCGGAGGAGAAGCTCCGGAGCGAGGTGGCCACGTACGCCTGGATCCAGTCGCACTGTGCGGCAGCGATACCCATCCCGCGCGTCTGGGGGTTCTGCTTTCCGGGGGCAGCGAGCGTGAGGAGCCCCGTTTGACATTGTGGGTTGACATTGTGAGAGGAAGCTAACAACCTAGTTCACCGCCGTCTCCCATGCACCCTTCTTTACGCGGCTGGGCTGGTACATTCGGCGGTTCATTTTCCGGCTGCTCGGCAGTCCGGCCGCCAGCCGGTTCGCCGTCCACGACCACGGACAGGCGTTTGCCCCCGGCTACCTGCTGCTGGACTATGTCAGCAACGGCCAGCTGCTGTCGTCGTGCTGGAACGCCGTGGCCAAGGACGCCAGCAAGCGGGCGGTGCTCTTCCGGGACCTGGCCCGCATCATGCTCTCGCTCGCTGCCGTGCCGTTTCCGCGCATCGGCTCGCTGACCATGAACGACGCCGGCGTCGTCTCGCTAACCAACCGCCCGCTGGGCTTCCACCTGCACCAGGTCGAGAGCGACGGCATCCCCACGGACATGGCGCGCGACGTGACGTACAGCACCGCCGACGCCTACCTGCTCGACCGGCTCCTCGTCCACGACAGCCGCGTGCTCTACCGGCCGAGCTCGGTGCTCGACCCGTCGCACGGCGAGGCGCAGATTGCCATCCTGACCATCATGCGGGCCATTCTGCCGCACTTCACCGAGCGGGCGTGGCGCTCGGGGCCCTTTGCCCTCATGCTCACGGACCTGCAGCCGAGCAACCTGTTTGTGGACGCCGAGGACGGCCACGTGACGAGCCTCATCGACCTCGAGTGGACGTGTGCGCTGCCGCGGGAGATGCTGCGGCCGCCGTACTGGCTGACCAACAAGGCGGTGGACCAGATCACGGACAGCGGGCTGGCGAGCTACGAGCGGCGCCACCGGGAGTTTGTGGCGGCGGTGGAGGAGGAGGAGCGGGGGCAGGAGACGATACCGGAGAACGGCGAGAACGGTGAGAACGGCGAGAACGGCGAGAACGGCGAGAACGGCGCCCCGTACGCCGAGGCCATGCGCACGAGCTGGGACACCGGCCGCTTCTGGTACTTCAACGCCCTCGACAGTCCCACGGCCATCTACAATGTGTTTCTGCAGCACGTGCAGCCGCGCTACGGCCGCGACGCGGTCAAGGACTGGAAGGACGCGGAGCACTCGGTGTCGTCGTACTGGGCGCTGGGCACGACCAAGTTCGTCACGAGCCCGAGCGCCAAGGCCGTGGCCAGCAACCGCCGGGAAAACTACATGCAGAGGCTGAAGCAGCAGGGCAAGCTCTTTGGCAAGAAGGTGGCGGCTGCAACGAGGACGTAATATTACCGGGGATGGATGGGTTGCCTTTGGACTGGTGGACCGGACAGGTGGACTGGGACGGGAAGCTGTAGATACACCGGGCCACGTCTGCTGTACATACGTGGGATATACCAATTGACGAACTGTGCACAGAATGTTCAAGATCCTGCTGTCCCAGTTAGACAACACGCCGTCGTCGACGCAGCAGGAGCCCCCCAGCTGCCGCCAGAGCCGTCGTCAAGGCAGTGCCGGCCACTACCAGCGTCCACGTCCCCACCTGCGTCTCCTCGACGACCCGGCCAATGTACTGCTCGCCCGACAGCGTCTTTTGGTCGGCGGCCTCGCCCTCCATATCAAAGTCGGACCAGTCCACGCGTGCCATCACTTTCTGGTACTCGACCACGGTGCCGCTCCAGTTGTTGGTGACGAGGCCGTCGGCCGTCTTGTACCAGCTGTGGCACCGCGGGTCGGCAAACGACGACGCGGCCAGGGTGGCCTGCAGCTGTGCGTTCCACGCCCGGATGCGCTCTGTCTTGGGCCGGATGGCGAGGGCTTGTCCCGGACGACGAGCCGAGACGACCTCGTAGACCAGCGCCGCCACATAGCGTGCCTGCGCCTCGATCATGAGCACAATGGAGTTGTGGCCCAGGTTCGTGTTGGGCCCATAGAGCATGGCAAAGTTGGGCAGGCTCTCGACGGTGACGCCGTAGAGGGCCGAGGCACCGCGTGCCCAGATCTCGTTCAAGGCGTGCGGGCCGACGCCGTGCACGTCGATGCCGTGCAGAAACTCTTGCGTGCGGAAGCCCGTGGCAAAGACGATGACATCGAGGAGCACGTCGTCTTCCTCCTCTTCCTGGCTGGCTTTCCCCACCACAATACCCTCTGGCACCATGCTCCGGATCGGCCGCGTCTCCAAGGACACGTTGGGCCGACGCAGCGTCGGGTAGTAGTCGTCGCTGAGAAGCACCCGCTTGCAGCCCGGCGGGTAGCTCGGCGTGAGCGTCGGCCACAGGTCGGGGCGGTCCGGCAGCTGCGCCTGCATAAAGCGTCGGCAGAGCTGCTCCACGGCCGACGACGCGGCCGAGTCGCGCTCGATGATGGACGGGTAGTTGCCCTCAAAGTAGTCCATGCAGGCGGCGCGCAGCCGGCCGAGCAAGAACGGCACCCGCCGCAGCAGCGTGCGCGTCCACGCGGACACGGGTCCGTCCATGCGCGGGGTGATCCAGTTGGGCGACCGCTGGAAGACGGTCAGGTGCGAGGCCACCTGCGCGATCTCGGGTGCGAGCTGCACAGCCGTGGCGCCTGGTCATCAGCAGCCATTCTGAGCCACTCTCAGCAGCCATTCTCGACTCACCATTCCCAACGATGCCCACCCGTTTCCCAGTCAGGTCACAGCTCCAGTCCCATCGCGCCGAATGCATCGTCTTCCCCTGGAAGGTGTCGGCCCCGGCGATCTCGGGCACGTACGGCTCGTTGAGCTGGCCCAGCCCCGTGACCACAAAGGCCGACTCCATCGTGTAGCTCGGACAAGCTTCAGCTTCCTTGTCGGCCAGCACGCGGACAGACACGCTCCACTGGCGCGATAGCTCGTCCCATCGGGCTGCCGTGACCTCGGAGCTGAAGCGAGCGAAGCGGTACAGGTCATACTTGTTGGCCACGCCCCTCATGTAATCCTGCAAAAAGTAAATATTTGCCCATTTTTTTCGCATGCAGAATGGTCTCACCAAGATCTCGGCCTGCTCCGGATACAGCCTCGACCAGTTGGGGTTTTGCTCAAACGAGAAAGAGTAGAGGCGAGATAGAACTAGGCCATTAGAATGCTGCTTTCTAATACAAGACCGAGAACGAACCATCGCAGCAGCATCCCGGATACGCATTGTCCTTCCAAGTGCCGCCAATGCCCGTGCTCTTCTCGAGGATGGTGAAATCGCGGATTCCCTTCTCCAACAATTTGATGGCCATGCACATCCCTGGCTGGGTCAGTATTTCCGCTTTGACGGTCAGTAGATCAGCTCACCAGAGAAGCCAGCCCCGATAATAACTACGCCCACTTTGGTGAAGCCATGCTGTCTGGCCGCGATGTTGGGCTCGGACCCGGGAATTTGCAGCACCATTTTACTGAGACGTCTCAGTAACTGGTGAAATGTGTAGAGATTAGAGTCTATTTCGACGTTTCAAAATTGAGAGTACAGCAAAGTGTGCCTTCTGTCGGACTTCCGAGCACTGTGCCCAGACTTGGCAAGAGCCAGCAAGAATAATTCCGGACTTTCAAAGAGCAATTTCCCCTCTCTTCCAGTCACACAAACCTCGGCAGATTGACCTAGGAGACGGCACCATTGTGACAGCATGCGTCAGATGCTAACATACGGCACAACCCTCGAGGACTACTCCTCTTCCTCCTCGCGCGAGGAACGGAAAACGATAACAGATGCTGTTACAAAAAGAGGAGCTATGCGAAAGTACACGTCTTGCGTCGCGGATCCGCTCCACCGTGAACGACCCCGCAAACTTGCCCCAGGAATGTTGGTGCGGAGCCGCTGCGAACCTCCTCGTGGAATCGCACCATCTCTCCACTTGACCCAAGGACGATCCATGATCGGCCCCCCCCCCTACTTTTCGTCCTCTCTGCGGGCATCTAGTTCCGGGGCCAGTTCCGGACCCTACGACAGATCGAGCACGACACGCCCCGAGAGCTTGCCGGCGTGCATCGTCTCAAAGACGTCGGTGAGGTCCTCCATCTTCTTGACCTGCACGTGGGCCTGGACGATGCCGCGGGCGGCAAACTCGAGCACCTCGGTGGCCTCGCGGCGGTTGCCGACGGCGGAGCCGACGATGCGCAGGGCGTTGGTGATGATGACGGCGGGCACGGCGCTGGCAATGGGCACGAGGTCGCCCTCGGCCAGGCCGACGCACACGACGGTGCCATGGAAGCGCAGCATGCCGACGGCCTGGACGTAGGCGCGGTTGGCGGCGGTGCAGACGACGACGGCCTGGGCGCCGAGGCCGTCGGCCAGCTTTTTGACGTGGGCTGTCAGGGACTCGTCGTCGTCGTATTTTGTCACATCCACAAAATGCTCCGCGCCCGACGCCTTGACAAAATCTGCCTTGCTGCCGTGGTCCACGCCGATGACCCGGAACCCCAGCGCCCGCGCCGCGATCTGGCACGCCAGGTGGCCCAGCCCGCCGCCCGCACCCGCAATGACGACCCACTGGCCCGGGCGCGCCTCGCTGCGCAGCAGCGCCGCGTAGACGGTGAGGCCGGCGCACAGCAGCGGGGCGGCGGCGGCCGAGTCGAGGCCGTCCGGGATCGGCGTCACATAGTCGGCCGGGCCCAGCACGTACTGCTGGAAGGTGCCGGGCGTGTAGTAGCCCGAGACCTTGGCGTGGAAGCAGACGCCGTCGAGCTGGGCGAGGCAGGGGGCTGGCGGCAGATGGTCAGCAGATGGTTTGTGTTCGTAGCAACATCAACTAGGACCTACGGCAGCGTCCGCACGCGTCGGCCACCCATTTCACGCCGACGCGGTCCCCCACCTTGATGCCCGAAGACTCGGCACCAGGGCCCAGCTTGACCACGCGGCCCACGCCTTCGTGGCCGCCCACTTGGCCTTCAGCCGTGGGCGCAGGCAGCGTTTTCCACTGCGTCGGTTAGAAGGATGCCGAGGAGCTGGGATCTTGGAACGCACCCCATTTGTCATGACGGCATAGTCCGAGTGGCACACGCCCGAGTGCGTCCTGGCCGAGTCAGCGGATCGGCTTCAAAAATGGAACAGCAAGGCACCCACAGGTTGATGAGCACTTCGCCCGGTCCGGGCTCTGGCGTGTCGACCGTCACCACTTTTGTGGATATGGTGCCCGGCTTGTCGTAGACGACAGCTTTGTGCTGCTTGGGGATTTCAGGGGCCGAGGACATGGTGAGTCTAGACTTGGTCAGCACCCTGCATCTTCAGCTTCTCAGACAGGTCTTCACACCATCGCCTCCCCGGGATTTTCCATACTGTGGTGGTGGTGTGTTGCAGGTTTGATGGTGTGGTTGGTATTGCAATGAAGTTGAAGTGCTTCCAGGTCGTCGTGCAGTAAAAGTACCCATTGGAGCGCTCTTATGGGATGTCTACCCCTCGAGGAGATTAAGCCGGCTCCCTTCGTCGCCACCATGTCTTCAATTCCCATACTGCCAAGCAGGTTAGGATGGTCGGCATGGTTGGGGTTCTCCGTCCCCAGAAAGAGGGGTTGCGAACCGTGGCTACGGCAGTTTGCCAGTCACACTATCGAAGCTCGATACGTTAGCTCTGTTAGCGCCCCAGAAGTCCAGCCCACACATCTCAATCCGATAAGCGCAGACAGCTCCTGGATAGATCCTGCTTATGTGAGACGGGATCTATACATGCTGCCCACAAAGAGCTACCCCAGAAAGTACTTTTGGCGTGTGCTGGCTGAATTGTGCCGAGGTACCCCAGACGTCGGTGGAGGTCGTGGCAATGCGGAGAAGCAGCGAATCAGTGAAAGGCTGACGTAAAGCCGGAACCGAGGGCAAAGGGCATGGACTGCATCAACCAGGAGATGCAGAGAACACGGAAAACATCGTGTTGACCTGCACTGCTACCACGGCCAGTCATGTCTCCCTCTGCTCCCACTCCCTTGGCCGAACCGCCGTGGCTGCGGGGCCTCCCGTCGCCATACTTTGGCGACTCCCACCGCCGACTGCAGGCGGCATGCCGCGCGTTTATCGACGAGCACCTCACACGGCACGCGCTCGACTGGGAGACGGAAGAAGAGGTGCCGCCCCACGTGTTTGGCGAGTTTTCTCGTGGCCTCTTTGTGCTGCCGGCCCTGCCGGCCCCGCTGCCGGTCGCGTGGCTCCAGCGGCTGGGCATCACCCGCATGCCGGGTGACGTGCCGGTAGAGGAATGGGATTCGCTGCACGGCATGATTTATGCAGACGAGGTGGGTGGACTAGGTCTTTGAGTCTGAGAATTTCGAGCATCCTCTGACCCTCAGATGAGCCGTGCTGGGCTCGCCGGCCCGTCGGGCGCCATCACGGCCGGCATGGCCTTTGGCATTCCGCCGATTCTGCAGTACGCCGACGCGCAGCTGCAGGCGCGCGTGGTACCGGACCTGCTGCTGGGGCGGAAGCGGGCGTGCATCGCCATTACGGAGCCGGAGTGAGTTGTCAGAGAGATGTACGCCTTGGACAGATACGAGCCTGCAAGGCTAACGCTTCAGCGCCGGCTCCGACGTCGCCAACATTACGACGACGGCCACGCTCAGCAACTGCGGCCAGTACTACGTGGTCGACGGCGCCAAGAAGTGGATCACCAACGGCATGATGGCCGACTATGCGACGACGGCGGTGCGCACGGGGCCGCCCGGGTCGGGGGCCGGCGGCATCTCGCTGCTGCTGGTGCCGCTTCGTAGAGAGTCGGGCGAGGATCCAGGGGACGAGCCAGGCGTGCACCGGCGACGCATCAAGGTGGCCGGGCAAGTCTCGGCGGGCACAACGTACATTGAGCTGGACGGCGTGCGGGTGCCGCAGGCCAACCTCATTGGCCAAGAAGGCCAGGGCATGCGCTACATTATGAACAACTTTAACCACGAGCGGCTCTACATCGCCGTGGGCGTGACGCGGCAGGCGCGCGTGGCCCTGTCCGCCGCGTTTGCCTACTGCCTGAAGCGGAGGGCCTTTGGAAAGGTGGGTGACGGGTAGATGGAAGATGGATGACGGCAAGACGGCTGACAGACAGACCCTCATCGAACAGCCGGTCGTGCGCCACCGCCTGGCCAAGTGCGCCGCCCTGCTCGAATCGCAGACGGCCTGGGTCGAGTCCTTTGCCTTTCAGCTGACGCGCATGGCCAAAGCAGCGGCCGACGCCGAGCTGGGCGGCCTTATGGCGCTGTGCAAGGCCAACGCGGGCATCGTGCTGGACGAGTGCGCCCGGTGTGCGGTGCTGCTGTTTGGCGGCAACGGCTACACGCGGACGGGACAGGGCGAGATTGCATAGAGTACGTTGACCTGGAACGGTGAAGCATTCAGAGAATCTGCTGACAGACAGAAATCTACCGCGAAGTGCCGGGCGCGCGAATCCCCGGCGGCAGCGAAGACGTCCTCTTGGATTTGGCCATCCGGCAGATGGTGAAGCGGTTTCGCCAAGCAGAGCCCCAGGCAAAGATGTGAGGGCCGCTGTAGCGACCCACTAAACCCCCTCCAACAATACCCCGCCATCCCGATCGGAGGTAGGACTTTGGCGGTAAGGCCGGGATAAAGTGCTGACAATATGGCCGACGCCGAGTCTCAGTCACCAGCTTCGAGCCGTGCGTGGTGCGAGCTCGCGGTCGGCTATAGGACTTTACAAAATGGGGGTCCGAGACAGTGGGCCGTATAAATAATGTATGTGTAGATCCAGTCGTGTAGACAACTCGTGTAGACAACTGAGCATTTGCACCCTCTTGTCCCAACAAACTTGCCACACTCACCTCCCACTCACCTTACTCACACCATGTCCTATCCTACTCGCCCCCTCGGCCGCAACGGCCCCCCTGTCACGGCCATTGGCATCGGCCTCATGGGCCTCAGCAAGTTTTACGGCGACACAGGCAGCGACGTCCAGCGCATGACCTTTCTCGACGCCGTCTACGCGGCCGGCGAGCGCTTCTGGGACACCGCCGACATGTACGGCGACAGCGAGGACCTGCTGGGCCGCTGGTTCGCCCAGAACCCGGGCAAGCGCGACACCATCTTTCTGGCCACAAAATTTGCCCACACGCGCGAGGGCATCATCCGGTCGGACCCGGCCTACGCCCACGAGGCCTGCGCCCGCAGCCTCTCCCGTCTGGGCGTCGACCACATCGACCTCTACTACATGCACCGGGCGGACGGGAAAACACCAATCGAGGACACGATGGAGGCGCTGGTGGATCTGAAGAGGTGTGTTGTTTGTGTTGTTTGTTCATTCATTTCTTCTCCTCGCTCGCTCGTTGGCTCACACTCCACTCCCCAGACAAGGAAAGATCCGCTACATTGGCCTCTCCGAGGTCTCGGCCGCCACCCTGCGTCGGGCCCACGCCGTCCACCCCGTGACAGCTGTCCAGATGGAGTACAGCCCCTTCTCCCTCGACATTGAGCACCCCGACGTCGGCCTCTTGCAGGCTTGCACCGACCTCGGCGTCGCCGTCGTCGCCTACTCCCCCCTCGGCCGCGGCATGCTCACCGGCCGCCTGCGCAGCCCCGACGACCTCCCGCCCGACGACTTTCGGCGCCACGCGCCGCGCTTCTCCGCCTCCAATTTCCCCAAGAACCTCCAGCTCGTCGACGCGCTGACCGCCCTGGCCAAAACAAAAAACTGCACGCCCGGCCAGCTCGTCCTCGCCTGGCTGCTGGCCCAGAGCCCGCTCGTCATCCCCATCCCCGGCACCAAGCGCGAGGCCTACTTTGCCGAGAACATGGGTGCGCTGGCCGTGCACCTCAGCGACGCCGAGAAGCAGCAGATGCGCGCCGCCATCGAGGCCGCCGAGGTCGTCGGCGACCGCTACCCGGCGGCCCGGGCGGGACATCTGATGGCGGACACGCCGGAGCGGAAATGAGTGTTGGGGGAATGGCGAGCTGGGATCATGTCAGGGGCGCGTCATCGAGGCACAGAAGCCCACCGCCTCATAGAGGGCGGCGCTGGCTCGACTATGAACATGGCCACTCTTATATTGGGTGAATTGTGGGGAGAACATTTTTGGCCTCAGCTATATTTAGCTTGGAGGTCTCTGTTGGTGGATCATCCTCGCCAGTCAACGGAATTCGGGATACAAATTTCATCCGCCCACCGCCCGTAATCCCTTTTCTCTGTGGCGCATTCCAAGTAAATTGGCTGTGTGAATGAGTGCATGATGTTGGTCTAGAGTCTTTCCAAGTCTTCAACTGCTCGCGATATTTGAACTCAGTGGTCGCCTGAATAGTAGACGTTCGACGTTAATAGGAACAGATCGTTTTCTTGTTAGGGAGTGAGTGATCTGCCTAAGTCAGTGAAGCTTACACTACTTACCAACATGGCCACTATCTAGCCGAGCTACATGGCCACCCATACGGTGCACGTTTGACTTGCTCAAAAAGTCACTCTGCTTCCTCCGCTCGTGGAGACTGACCACTCTTGTGATTTTTCAAGTATGTACGGAATACGAGAATTGCCCAAACCGCTTACCTCCTAACACCACTACTATGTAGTGTAAATAGCTACTCTACAGTAGGTTGACTCTAAACTAGCTTGGACTTGACTTTCTTAGCCGTCTGAAAAATGAAGTGTATCTACGTATGATTGTAGGCTTATGCATGTAACGGGCTGTGCCCATGAAGAGCCTCGACCGCACTCGGCCAATCATATTACATGCACGTGCGCGCTTGGCACGTGCACGCCAGTGCCCCCTTTTCTTCGCATCCCACGATGCAGCGTTCTCTTCTTTTTCTTCTTCTTCTTTTGTAATGCGTTCCTTTTACTAGATACGGCATTAGTCAGTTGAATATACTCGCTCTTGACCCCTTACAATGCAGGTCCCAACAACCAGCTGTTATGCCGTCATGCTTGGAACGACATTGCTACCAGACACACAGGCAGGTTATGCCGCAAGCCACTGCATTTCAGGCAGCTACGGTCGGCATTGGGTGGCGAATCAAACCCCGTGTCCCGTGAAACGGGCATTTTTCCCCTTGTGGAATATGTAGGTGAGCGGCGAGGCTGTGGCTGATGTCTGCTCCACTTCATCCTTCCATGTGCTGTTCCCATCGCTTCAAGAGTAATCAGGCTTGGCAGCTCCACAAATCTAAATTTGCAGCTTTATCCTGCATCGAGATGATTTACTTGGGCACTGTATTTTTTCCAAAATCGTGATGGCTGTTGGTACACTAGCCATAACGAAGAAGGGGACTCTGGGGAGGCTCTAATGAGGCTCCTCGCTGACCAATCAGGGACCTCACCGGGTACCCACCGGGTCCTGGCTGGGTGCATAGATATGGCCTCACCAGTCCCCGTCCCCCCTATTCAACTTAGATTAGAACAACGAAGAAGCATCACCAACAGACCATTGTACCCCCGTAGGACACTCACTTACGGACGTACAGGGTCACCGGTGACTTCGCCAGCTACCTGAATCGATTCATCAACAAAATCCTTAATGCATTAAGATTCACCGGAATGGTGAACCGACAATGGCCGTATATAGAATTCAAGGTATATAAGCCAAAGTGATCTGCCCTTTCTCACCTCGAGTTATCATCATCACTTTTATCGCACAGTCTCAACACTTTGCAGTCTGGTCTATAGACATAATCTCTCTCCCTCTTTGCTTTGTCTGTTCAAATTTGCAATGTCTTGCTCCTTCATATTTACGGGTCTCAATGACTCCCTGGCCAACCTGGCCACTCGCTGTGGCATCTCCGAGGCGGCTTTTACAGCATACAACCCCAGCATCACGGATTTTGGAGAGTCTCTTCTTGAAGGCGTGCCCGTCTGCTGCACGGCTGGCACCACGCCCGATCTGTCGGACATTCTGAACGCCGCCGCCATCAACCTCACGTCTGCCGCTACGACATTGACGGCCCGCGAGCCCACTGGCCATTGGCAGGCTGCTCTGTACTCGGAGGAGGACTGCTCGGGTGACTACTACTCTCTCGAGGGCTACGACTCGGCCGACTACGGCGACTGTCTGTCTCCGATTCAATCCAATATTCCCACCTCCTCGCCAAACTATGGTGTTACTTGCCGCTGGTTCACCAACGGCGGCGCTTCCTGGGGCCCCTGCAGCGAGGGCACACTGGTGAACCCGAGATCATTCTGGGCAAAAGACCTCACCATGTGCAGCGCGTACGAGTCTAATGGTTGTTCCGAGACCGCTACCGTTTATTTTATGAGAGGCTGCCAGAACCGTGACAGCGACCAGACCTCGAATGTGGGAGCTATCCGGTGCGTCGGTTAATGTTGAAGATGGCAGGGTGTGCTGGGTGGTACTGCGAACATGGCAGTAGATATCTTTAGACGGTTGAGCGTGTGACGGGAAACAGGGGCTGCATCAAATTTTCATTGCATATTTCACTTCTCATATCAAGTGGAAAGCGTGATAGGTTACGTAAACAAGGGTCAGAAATTATTCATGGATTCAGAAACTCTCTGGCAACGTACGCTTGTGTATTATTTCAATCTTGTTTCCATTTCCCCAGAGAAGGCTATTTTGAAATCGCGCAAGATGCAACAATGGCGCAAATCTCGTCGCTTAATCTGAATAAATTATTCATACAGATGTCTGGCGCGCCTGGTTCTGGAAAAACCACGACCGCGGACCTCTTGGCGTCTAAGATCAACGCCCACGTCGTTCCTCACGATTCGATCAAGTCCGCCCTTTTAGACGAGAACATGGCTTTCGACCAAGCGGCCAGGATCTCCTACCGGATGAACTGGGTACTGGCCGAAGACGCAATGAAACGCGGGTGGAACGTCATTATCGACAGCATCTGCAACTACCAGCAAACGCTCGATCAAGGAAGGGCGCTGGCTCAGAAATATGGATACACCTATCGCTATGTTGAAATCCGCGCAGATATAAGCGACCTCGCCTTGCTAGACAGCAGGCTTCGATCTAGGGTGTCCTCGAGGGCGCAGCGGACCAGTGTGGACAATCATCCATCTGATGCCGATGGGCTTCGACATATTCAGCCGGATACTCGGGTGCTGTTCGAAAAGTGGATGACAAACCCAAGTCGTCCTGGTGAGGCTGAAATGATTGTGGTGGACGCTGCAGGCAATCTGGACCAACGTCTAGATTCTGGGGAAGCTCTCGTCGGATTAGCTGTCATAGCTCCCTAAAATATGCGGGAACTAAGGGTGGATAGTTGCCAAAAGTGAACCTAATCAAGGGGCGGGACGTACGGAGTTTTTAGCTAACGCTACAGTAGCTTGAGCAGCTAAACGGCCACGGGTCAAGTAGAGGAAATTATCTATACTCTGGTTTGCAAGAGCGCGCTCCTTTACTTCTCCTGACGTCGCTTTGGTAGCCAGAAATATCTGGGGCGTTACACTGGCATAGGCCAGCTCGTGTAATACCCCAAATGCGACGTGGGATTGGCAGAGGTAAAAACTCCTGGACCAAGTTACAGAAAGTGGGCGATGGCGAAGACCCCGAGAAATGGGGATTTGCTAAAAAGGCGGGGTCTAGCCGCTTCGCTCCTTCCCCACTTCTGTCTGCCTAATTCAAACAGCCTGACAGGCACAGATGACAGAATGGTCAGGCAGCCACCTATTCTTCATCGCCATACAGAAAAATTTGATTCAACTTTCCATCCCCCATAATCTTACCAACTCGACACGATGGCATCGCTCATCGGACTCCCCGTGGAGCTTCTAAGCTCCATCGCCTCCTTCCTGGGAGGCCACGACATTGGCACTCTCCGGCTTACGTGCCGCCGCGCCCAGGAAGCCTCGCAGCGCAGCTTTGAGGCATCCTTCCGATGCCGAACTGTCACCCTCTCAACAGAGGGGGTGAGGCGGTTTTTGGCCGTGACCGAGTCCATTCCCACGGCCTGGCTCCCGGAGGAGTGCACGCTGATGAGCTCGGTCGACGAGACGGTTCGCATGGACGAGGAAGACGAACAAACCGCGTGGCAAACGGAACAGCTGTCGCGTGCGTTTTGGCTGCTCAAGCGTCGCTCGCGCACGGGGGTACTGCAGTCTCTCGCTCTGCGGACCAACATACGGCCGTGGGTCCGCTTTGACCCCCGGGTTGTGTTCGCCCGGAACACGCACCACGTCGTCCCGAACGTGGCTCGGCGCACATTCAATATTGCTATGGACGCGCTGCACTATTCGGGCCTGCTTGTGGTGGACACGCTGGATCTATTTGGCAACCAGGCCAACTGCTGCATCAGCTGCGACAAGTTTGTGTCCTTTGTGCGCCAGCGCCAGTCGCAGCTGGCCTTTTCCTCGCTGAGCCACCTACGCCTGAGTCTGTGCTCGCCCTACCATACCAGCCTGACAGATCGCGTCGCCCCCCCGAACGCATGGTTGCAGTTGGAAGAAGACCGTCAAGACTACGCAAAACACCTCGCTGCCAGCTGGCACATTCCGAAAACGAAAGCACTCAGGCTGGCCAGGCGTCACCGCGAGGGGCAGAGACTGCCGCGCTTCGACACTACCAGCATGGAGTTTGCGGCTGACGTTCTGTGGGCCTTGCGACAGCTCACGCACACATGGCCGCGGCTCTCCTCGATCGAGCTGTGCTGGTACGACATTACTGACTTTAGCATGTCGCCCTGGAGTGTGCCACCCGTGAGTCATCGCCCCGGGTACATGGACGAAGAAGACAGCGCAGACCACGGGGAGATCCCACTGGATCGCCTGCAGATCAGCGGCCTTCATGTCCGCGAGGGCGACCTGCTTGACTTTTTGCGTGCCACCCAGCCCGCCGCTCTGTCTCTCGACTACGTCACGATGATGTCGGGGTCCTACGAGCCGGTCTTTGCGTACATCACGCGCCCCGACAGCCCGGTGGTGTCCCTCTTTCTGGACGACCTCGTCGAGGCAGACTGGCATAACGAAGATGAGTATTATGCAAGCCGCGTGCAATTCGAGGGCGTTCCGGGCATACCAAAGATGCCATACGACTACCCAGCAGCAGACGGCCCCTACGGACCCAGCCGACTGTCTCGCACTGGGGGTGCCGTCAAGACACCCATTGCCTACCGTCTGTTTACAGGATCGGCCGTGCCATCCAAAAAGACCAGGCAGTGGCTAAGAGACGTGGAAATGCGGTTCGGTCGATGAGGGGTCGCAGAGGCATGCAGCTTTTTTTTTCTGTCTGGTGCAGCTATGTACAAACTCGGGTTATCTATCTACTCGTTCTTCACCGGTCCACTTACACAAGCGCCAAATGCCCGGCTGGGTAGCCGTCTGGCACCGACCGCGCGAGAACCACCACCATGGTCTTGTCGCGGGCCACGGGCACGAGGGTCTTCTCGCGGGCATCCCACTCGCGCGGCTTGGGCACCTTGGCAGCGGCCGTGAAGGCAAAATGGCCCTGGGTCGGCGTGGCCTCGACGGAAATATCGGAGAGGGGCAGATCCTCGCCGTTGACGGTGACTTCGACAAGAGGCTTGGCGGACCCAGCAGCTACCTCGACGGTGCCGCCGACTTGGACCGAGATGAAGCCGTCGTCGGTGGCCGTTCCGGTGCACTCGACGGTGAGGGCCGGACGAGGAGCACGCTGGCCGGGGAGCGTGCAGCGGGTCCGGTCGATGGTGTCAGAGGGCAGCGAGGGCGTTGTCGGGGGTGGCGTGCGCAGGCGCGTGTGCTTCTCAAAGGCATTGGCCCAGCCGAGCAGCTTGGCGTCTTCATACGCACGACCGGCAAAGGTGAGGCCGATGGGCATGCCCTTGTCGGCCATGAGGCCCATGGGCACGGTCACGGTCGGTACGCCGAGGTGGCGCAGCGCGCGGTTGCCGTTGCTGTACCAGATGCCGTTGGTCCAGGCGATGGCGGCCGACGTCGGGTTGATGTCGGCATCGGCGGGCGCGGCGTCGCCATGGCATGGCCACGCAAAGCAGTCGCAGCCAATCTGGGCCAGGTAGTCATCCACGAGGACGGTGCGCATGGCCTCGAGTGCCGGCAAGGCCGCGTGGAGATACGGCAGCTCGTGCAGCGGCGGCGCCTCCTTGACATAGCCGGCCAGGCGGCCCCAGTGGATGGCTGCCGACTGGATCACGTGTTTCAGCTCGACGGGCGTGCGCATGCTGTCAGGAAAGATGGTGTGCTCGTCGACGGCAGCAATACCGGGAAAGTGCAGGTCGCCGCAGTCGCGCAAGAACTGATCCCAGACATGGGCCACGATGGGGCCCCGCTCGTTCGCGATGAGGTCGGCTGGCAGCACCGGACAGTCCTCCGGCCGCAGCTCCGGGTGTTCGTAGGCCGTGACCAGCGGCAGGTCCGGCACCATGATGACCTGTGCGCCGAGCGCCTCGAGCTGCTTGCGCGCCTGGGCCCACTGCTGCTTGACGCCCTCGCCGACAAAGACGGGGGTGGAGCCTGCCACCACGGGGCCGCCCACATACATTTCGGGCACGGCAATGCGCAGGCCAGCGAGCGAGGTGGTGCCGGACAGGGTCTTGTGCAGCGATCCGGGGACGCCTCTGCTGGTGTCCGTTCCCCAAGGCTCGGCTGGCAGCTTCACGATCGGCTGGTCACGCCAAAAGTCGCCGGAGGTTACCGAGTCGGGCACCGCAATGACGTCGATCAGCCGCAGCATGTCGTCCATGGAGCGCGTGTGCGGCACGACGACGTCGCAGGTCGCATAGAGCGGCCAGTTGCCGCGGATGGAGACGCAGCCGCGCGAGGGCGTGTAGGCCACGAGGCCGTTGTTGGACGCCGGCGCCCGGCCCGACGACACCGTCTCCTCGCCCATGCCAAAGACGGCCATCGATGTCGCCGTGGCCACTGCTGACCCGTTGGACGAGCCCGACGCCCAGGCGGCCGCCAGGTAGTCGGCGTTGTACGGACTCTCGGCCCGGCCGTACACGCCGCGCTGCATGCCGCCGGCTGCCATGGGCGGCATGTTGGTGCGTCCCAGCAGCACACCGCCATGTGCCCGGATCGCGCCGACGGTGAAGGCGTCCTCGGCTGCCACCAGCTCGGCAAACGCCGGCGACCCCGCCGCCACGGTCATGCCCCGCGCCCGGAAGCTGTCCTTGACCGTGTATGGCACGCCCTCTAGACTACCCGTGGCGGTCCCAGCCGCCCGCCGCTCGTCCGCCGCGGCTGCATCGGCAAACACGTCCATGTTGAGCACGGGGATGGCGTTGAGCACGGGCCCGCGGCAGTCGTAGACGGCGACGCGGCGCAGGCACTTGGCCACGAGGTCGACCGTGGTCAAGGCGCCGGCCGCCATGGCGTCCTCGACGTCGTGGATGGAGGCTTCGACGAGATTGAGCGTCATTGTGTCAGTGTTTGTCGTCTGTCTTAGATGGGGTGGTTAGCAACAGACGATTCTAGCGTCAGCGATACACCCTTATTATCTATGTATCTCTCCCCCCCACCCTCCGCGTCCGGAGCTCTTATCTTCGGGCCAAAGTAACACCACGTAAAAATTACTTAATAAGGCCAGTGCCAGAAGGAAAGTCACGACGAGAGACGGCCTCTCTGGGATTTTTATTGTTTTATAATGGTTTGTATACGTGTATTGTGTGTGCACTTCTGCAGTCTTTCTCCACTCGTCTGATCTACCACAGCCACTGCATATTTTCAGTCGACCACGTTCTCTGGACATGGGCTGCCTGGCAGCGACCGCAGAAAGCAACATCCGTTGCTGACTGAGACTTGAGAGAAGTTGGAGTACCAAGCTACGTCATTGCCCGCTTTAGTATTGTGCAACGTCGACGTTGAGCAGACATCCGACGTGTTGAAGAACGCTAGCGAAACACGTCAAGGCCTTTGCGGGACGTCTCAGGATATGCCTAGATTCACGCTCGAGTGTAGGCAAATGTAAAGAGACGTCCACAAGCAGACAGCAGGCAGCAGGCAACAGACAGCAGACCAGCAAGCACAGCTTAGGCATCACAACGCAAAAGTCTACGTCCACGGCCTCCCACATATCCATGGTCCGTGCTGTGGAAAAAGACTCTGCTTTCAAAAAAGAAAAAAAAAAAAGTTTCTTCATAGAGCCTGGCCACACCGAAGCCGGAAGACGTGTTTGTGGTCTATTGATTGCAGTCTATCTGGCTGCGTGGCCATCGCCTCGGCCGATGGCCAAACCAGGCCAGAGCCATCGGCAATCAGCTAGCGTCGGAATTTGGCGACGACCCCCACCGCCGACCGCTCGCCTCCTGTCTAGCCTGCCCTACAGCGTCTCTCCACCCATTGCTGCCCCCCCCCCCCGCAAAGTGGCTATTGCGTGACCAGAGATCCACGCAGACAACGCCAGCCGCACCCACGCCGGCCATCCTTCCAAGCTGCCCGACCTGCGCCGTCTACCGACGCGACCTGTCCGACCTGGCCAGGGTCACTTGCCTGAGTATTTTTTCCGAGCTGAGCAGTGGAGGGCAGAGAGGTGGATGTTGTCGGCTGTGCATCGCCTAATACTGGGACTTTTGGGACCTGTTTTTTGTGCTTTCGATTTGTGTTTTGTGCGATTCTTGTTATTGCTCCCCTTCGCGCCTACGCTTCTTCTACACACATCCGTGTCCATTTCCGCTGTGCAACGCACGCCTTTTGATAAACCGGCCGTCCATCCATTTCTTCCAGAGTACTGCGCGCACAGGAGCTTATGGGTACCGCACAAGCACAGCTGATTTCACCTACTTGGTAGAAACCCACAACACGCCTGCTCTGCCCGCCATCCATACCAAGCGTGTTCGCCAATGCTGTTTGTTGTCACGTGCTGATAAATTTCCGTTCTTTAGGGCCTCTCAGCATTACGTAGGCCTGGGCCAGCACCATGTTTCTGAGGACAGGGCACAGCCCGCAATTGCAGCATGACCGACGGCCCCAAGGAGAAGCGGCATCGCTCTACCCTGGCATGCGCGAGATGTCACCGGCTCAAGCAGAAGGCAGGCTCCTTGGTTTCATGGGCAGCCTCCAATTGATGGAATACATGCTGACGGCACAACCAGTGCGACAAGGGAACACCCAAGTGCCGGCGGTGCGTGGCGGCAGGGGCCGAGTGCACGGCAGTCAACCGCAAGACGGCCGGGGAAGTGTCACGGAGGTGAGCGCGAACTGTGTCTAGGTCGGATCAGAGTCGGGCTGACCTGTCAGCATCGTTCAGTACCTGGAGCAGCGGCTGGCCGAGCTTCAGCGGATGGGCAGCGACACCGTGTCTGAGGGCCCGGACCACGAAAACGAAAACGAAAGCCCAGATGGACCTGGTGACAGCAGCCACGCGAGAGCCCTCGACATCATCTCGCTGTCCATCCACGGCCGCGTGACGTCGAGCCTCCTCGGCCGCGGCCCGGCCCAAGTGCCGTACCAGGCCAAGCTGTTCTACCCGTCGGAGAGGCCGCCGCTCAAAATCCCCGTGCGCGGCATGTACTACGACGGCGACGACGGGGTGCCGCGGCGGGCAGGCCGTGCCTATGCGGCGCAGTTTGCGCACCTGCAGGCGGCGCGGGTTCCCGTCGACGTGGCCCGGCGGCTCTTTGACAACTACCGCGACGACATTTTGCCGCGGTTCCCGTGCTTCCTCGAGGCGGATCTGACGGCGTATTTTGGGCGTTTTTACGAGACGGCGACGGCTGGCCACGACACGGACCCTCCAGAACCCCCAGCGCCCCCAGAACCCCCAGACCCC
Organism: Harringtonia aguacate; assembly: GCA_014183095.1. NCBI lineage: Eukaryota > Fungi > Ascomycota > Sordariomycetes > Ophiostomatales > Ophiostomataceae > Harringtonia > Harringtonia aguacate. The sequence continues at coordinate 199,547 of JACCPH010000044.1, read as the reverse complement.
TCCCCCTTTGTCGTCCCCATGGTCCTCGCCATCAGCTCGCTCACCTCGCGCGGCCGCGACTTTGCCATGGTGGCCGCCCTCTCCGAAGCCCTGCAGGCCGACGCTATGCAGCACGCGGCCCCGCTGCTGTGCCGCGCGTCGGTGCCGGCGCTGCAGTGCATGCTGCTGCTCATCCAGCTGGCGCTGCTGCTGCCGTACACGGCCAACCTGTGGTACCTCACGGGCGAGGCCATGCGCATGGCCGTCGGTCTGGGCCTGCATGTCGAGCCGAGTGCCGCCGTCGTGCCGGACCCGGCCCAGGCCGAGCTGCGGCGGCAGCTGTTTTGGGTGGTGGGTGATGAACCAGGACACAGGACGCGACAGACAAGGCTGACACTCTGCCCTAGATCTACCAGCTCGACCGCACCGTCGGCATCGCCGGCGGCTGTCCCATTGCCCTCGACGACGACCATATCACGGCCCATCTGCCGTACGGCGGCGGCGACCCTCGCGCAGATCTCGACCTGTCCCTGTCGGACTGCCCGCACGACCACAAGAGCCAGTTCCTCGTCCATACCCGCATGCGTCTCCTCCAGTCGCACATCCACGCCGTCCAGTTCTTCGACCACGCCTTGCCCGACGCAGCGCAGGGCCGCCACGACGTCTGGGTGCGCCAGGCCGAGGACGCCATCCAGCGGCTCGTCGCGGTGGCAGCCGCAGCAGCTGCTGCCACAAACGGCGTGGACACGGCAGCGCCCCCCTGGCTCGTCTCGGCCGCGTACCAGTGCCAGGTGCTGCTCCACCGGCCCTGCTCCCGCAACATGGCCGTGTCTGAGGCGTCGCTGCGGGCGGCCGTGACGGCGTCGGTCCACCTCGTGGCGTCGTACATGCAGCTGACGCAGCGCGGCGGCTTTGTGCTCGCCTTTGAGATTGGCAACAGCGCCTTCCACGCCGGCATGGTGCTGCTGTACGCGCTGCGCAACCACGCCAACGAGCTGCGGCGGGCGTGTCTGGCCGACGCGGCCCAGGCGGCGCTCGACCAGCTGGTGGCGCTGCTGGTGAGTGCCTTGCCTTCGTCCCCCTGACATCCTGACATCCTGACATCCTGACATCCTGACATTATCTCACTCCAGGACCTCCTCGCCCTCCACTGGCCCGCCCTCGAGGACACCACCCACTACCTGCGCGAGCTCATGGACACCAACCTGCGCAACCCCGTCGGCCACAGCGGCGGCAGCGCCTACGACATGGACGTGCTGGCCGAGCTCGACTGCCTCGTCACCCAGCGCCGCATCCACAGCATGTACCACCGCAACATTCCCCTACCGGCCCCGTCGCCCAAAGTCACTGGCCCGGCTCTTCAGACCGCCGCCGTCGACAGCGTTCTCGACGACAACTGGTGGCACGACTTTATCGACGACGATTTCCCGAGTGGTCTCCCCGGTGACCTTTCGAGCGAGGCGTATCGACCTGCCATGGAAGACGTACTGGCCGACACCACACTGTCTCCAGAGGCAGCGGCCAGCCCGCCTGCACAGGCCAGTCCACCCGCACCGCGGCCGCCCAACCCGCGGTCGGCCCACGACGGAGGGATCGACGACGCCGACCTGGCCGGCGCACTAGCCGCCCTGCCCGCCTGCAGCTTCTGCCGCGACCGCCGCATCCGCTGCAGCCGCGAGCTGCCGGCCTGCCAGGCGTGTCGGCGCACCTCCCGCGAGTGCGTCGTCTTCGACCCGGTCATGGAGCACAACGTGCCGCTGCGCCACGTGTGCGCGCTGGTCGACAAGATCAAAGCGCTGGCGGCCAAACAGGCGGTGCCTCGGCTCGCCGACCAGTCTTGTGCCGGGCCGTCACAGCGTGCGCAGAGCGTCGTCCTCGTGCGGCTCGACCAGGGCCATCCGCCGCCGCCACTGCCACACCTCGGCCTGGACACCTCAGCCATGTTCTTCGGCCCCTGGAGTGCCTTTGGCTGTCTGCGGCACTGCGTCGAGTGGGAGGGGAGCTCTCCCGGAAGGGAGAAGCCTGGCCTACCGCCGAGCCTTCACGAGGCCATTTGGTGGAACAGCCGTGCCATAGCGGCCGATCCGCCCTTTGAACCGGCAGAACGGCCGCCTCTAGAGACAGCTCGAGGCCTCTTCCGGCTGTTTGCCCGCTCCGCCAACATCTTCTTTCCGATCCTCGAGACGGCAGTCCTCGACCAGATCCTGGCTCGGCCATACAGCATCCAGCCGACCTCTTCTGACGGCGACGACACCCTCTTCTACCTCGTGCTGGCCATTGCCGCCCAGATCGCCAGCCGCTGCTGCCGCCGCCACGACGACCCACATGTCGCCGCTCACGCCGGCGCCTCCTACTTCCACAAGGCCACGGCCGCCATGCCCCTTGACTACGACCACGCCTCGCGCGCCGCCAACACGGCCCTCTTCCAGGTCACCCTCCTCGTCAGCGTCTATCTGCTGCTGCGCCCCGATGCGGGCGACATCTGGCGCCACCTCGGCTTCGGCATCCGCCTCTTTCTCGACCTCGGCCACCGCCCGGCCGGGGAGGGGAGCGTACGGGAGCGTGAGCACGAGCGCACGCTGACGCGGACGCTGTACTGTCTGGAGAGGTGGGTTTTTTTTCTTTTCTCTTCTTTTGCAGTCATATCTGAGTCACTGACGTCTGCACCGTCTCAGCCAAGTCTCCATTGCTTTCGGCCGGCCCAGCCTGCTGGCCATCGGCGACGACGTCCGCCAGGTAAGGGAAACTCTCTTCCCTGGCTATTACTACGATGCTCACAGCACAGGACCTCCAGAGGGAAACCACCGGCAGCCTCGACGAGCGCATCTCCATTGCCTCCTACCTCGTGGCCTCCCAGAAGATGCAGATCCACAGCGCCCTGCTGCGTCGCCGCGACTCGACCACCATGTCAGCCATCACCACTGCTGCAGCAGACGCCCCCCTCGGCACACCTGCTGCCTGCCACGAGTACCGTGCCGGCCTCGACGAGTGGTACGTGCGGTGGAAGGACCTGGTCGCGGCTTCTGCCGTCGGCCCGGCCTCCCAGGCGGCGCTCGCCGCTTGGGGCCGCTTCACCTACTTCCACGGCGTCTTTTTGCTCTCCCTGCTGTGGCCGACGCCCGGGGGCCGCCTCTCCAGCCTCTGCGACAGCGTGGCCGACGCTGTCCTCCACCTGGCGCGCCACCAGCAGCTGTTTGCGCAGGTGTACAAGGAGGATGGCGACGCCCATTCTACACCCCCCCTTGTCGTCCTCCTCACCTGGACCACCAGCCACGCCGTGCTGCAGGTTGGCCTGTCGGCCGTGGCGGAATGGCAGCGGCAGCAACACGGGCTGGCCCTCGAGGCTGACCAGGCTGCGGCCATGCGGGCGTGCGTCTCCGTGCTGTCGCGGCTGGAGGCCGACCCGGAGAACCTAGTGACCGGCCATAGCCTGCTGCTGGAGGCGCTCTTGGCGGAGGGTTGAGGATGAGGATGTTCTGCAAACTAGGTGAACAACATGGAAATTGCTTTTGTGCTTCTGTCCTGCGTTGTTGCGAAACACACCACACAGTGCTTTTCACATGACGCCTGTCTGTTTTACAGAGAGTAAGATACAGGCGCAAATGCCATCTTCTGTCTCAGTGCATCCCCTGGTACTCGTCGCCACAGTCCCCCAGCTGCTCCCACATGTGGTCGCACTTTTCGCCGTGCGGTCCCAGCGCAATGTCGCCGATGCGGGCCATCTCGGCCGCGCTCAGCGTCCAGCCAAACGCGCCCAAATTCTCCTGCCACCGCCCCGACACGCCCAGCCGCGTGCCCACAATGACGGCGCCCACGCCTCGCTGCTGCAGCACCCAGCGCGTGGCCACGTTGGTCAGCGACACGCCGTGCACCTGCGCAATGTCGCCCAGTGTGGCGAGGAGGCGCTGGAAGTCGTCCCAGGAGGACCACGTGAGGATGATCTCGAGGTACTTTCGCTGCGAAGGCGTCAGGCCGGTCGTGGCTGCGTAGATTTCCGGTACCGGCTGCGACTTCCATTTCGAGGACAGCATGCCACCGCACTGTGGTGTTAGCATGGCTGTATGAAAGGAGGGAGAGCGGTGGACGTACAAAGGCCCCGTAAACCAGCAGCTTGACGCCGTACTTTTCACAAAAGCCCACCATCTTCTTCAGCGGTCGCGAGTCGAAGAGGGAGAACTGTCATGTTAGAACGGCAAGCGTCGTTATGTCTTTTCGCCGTCGCTGCTCACCTGGACCTGGTTGGACACAATGCCCACCTCCCCCACCGTCTTGAGCAGATACTCGCACACCTCTGTGGCATGCTCTGTATCAAAGTTGCACAGGCCGATCGCCGACACCAGCTCCGGATGTGACCTGGTAATGCGGACGAGCTCGGCCAGGATTTCCAGATAGTCTTTGTTGTTGTACTAGCCCGACGTTAGACACATGATTGATGGGGACAGAGACGCAAATACTCACATCCTGCCAGTGGAACTGCGGCAGCTCGACTCGGCCGCCCACTCGCCTGGATCGCTCCTTGACCATGTCCAGAACGTATTCGGGGGTGACTACGCACGGCTTGAACACACACCATTTGGTGGCGCAAAACACCTTGGACCGAACGTCTTTGGCCAGTCTATTCCGAAAGTCGCCATAGATGAGCTCCGCGTCTCCCTGGACGTGTCAGCATGCCTTTGAAAATAAAATAAAAGTTTGGAGGTCCGGCTGCTCACATAGTGGTCTGCCATGTCGGCCGCGGTCAGACCGGCTCCGATCAGCTCCACCAGGCTGCGCGTCTGCTCTTTGGCCGTCCCCGAGCCCCACGCCGGCGAGCTCAGCTGCCAGAAGCCGTTGAACAGCCGCGGCATCTCATAGGGCCCAAGCTGAAAGGTCTCGATTTGCCGCGTGTTGTCGATGGCGACATGGAGTATCTCGGCCGGTGCCGGCGGAAGGAACTCGCCCGCCCGCTGCGGGTACATCCAGACGAGCACGTCTCGGACTTGTCGCTCGGCCCGACCAAACAGGTATTCAATGCGGGCGGTCTCGCTGCAATAGCTTCGGCATTGTGTCATGCTGGACAGCAAACTCTGGAGGAGCTGTTCGATCTCTGGGGTGGCCTCCAGGTCGGACTCCTTGAGGGCTTGGATCGCCTGGACAATGTCGCCGGATGCCTGGACCAGCGTAGCTTCCAGGGTCGAGCCCGGGGTCCAGGCCGCTTTCGCCGAGACGGTGCTCGTAATCAGATGCGTGAGGCTTGTCCGTTGTGTTAGTTGCCTCTTCTAGCACTGAGTTCGTTCGACACCAAAGGCAGAGCACTCCGAGGGACTGACTGTGGCAGAGCCTCCTCCACGAGCTTGCAGGAGAACAGGCATCGTGTCGTAGACAGGTAGTCTACCAGAGCTCTCGAGGCCTGGCTGGACCCGGCCGGAAATAGCTCAAGCGCAGGGGTAAAAGCAGGCTTGGTCTCTGTCAGTCTTTCTCGGACGTGGCGCACAAACGGCTGTTGGGTGGTGGTTCCTTGGGAAATCAATAGCCGGAGGGCGCTTCTCAGTATGGTGTCGGGTACTGTGCGACAACAATGTCAAGATCAGCGATTCTCCTGGTCTCAGATCTCCCACTTACAGTTGAGGACGAGCACATCGTCCATCATATTCCTGCCAGTCAACGTCAACTTGTGTTCGCAGGCACGCAACATTCCTACTTACACGTGGCCGGGCATGTTGCAGATCGAGCAGCCAATCGTCCTGGTTGTCGGATATGCAACTTGTCTGCTTCCGCTGCTGGTCGGCGCCTTTTTTCTCCCTCGGACGCCTGGAAGGAGACTAACCCAGGGACAATCTTGCCAGCCTGCATCGCCAGGGCTACCTGGACCGCGTTGCAGTTACTACCCAATATTCTGTCATTGCAGCAAACCAAAGATAACAAGTCCGGTCTCCAGCGGAAGAGTGAAATTGCCGACATCCACCGGCGTCGACATTTCGGTGATTGCTCTATTCGACCTTTTTTGAGTCGTGACATTTCGCCGTGATAAGATAAGACAGAGTCGCCGGCGTCTCCGATATATCGCCGGTCGGCGACCTCTCCGCTTCCCATCCCCGCCAAAATCATCTCTCGATTTTATCGTCCCATTCACCATCGTTTGAAGACTCCCAGACCCGCCAGCCCACATCTTTAAAGGCGAGACGTGGGATCAGACAACTACAGCGAGATAAGGGATATCGCCATCTCAAGGCAATGGGCTCTCCCAAAGCGGACGAGTCGTTCCAGCTCTACGACCTCCGCGTCGAGGTGGTCTGCCCACCCGGCAAACGGATCATGTGTGGCGCCAAGGAAGGCGACTACTTTACCGTCGAGGGCGAGATGCTCTATCTGCCTCCCAACCAAGGCATCAGCATGTACAGCTTGGGTAAGCAGCGGAAAGAGACGGGGGGAGGCATGACAGGCCGGGAAACACTAACTCCCAGAAACAGCATCGGTGATCCCCCTGCTGCCAGCAAAGCAGCGCGTCACGGCCACAAACGACTGGATGACGTCAGACGCCTTGATTGCCTGTCCGGATCCAAACTGCCCGTCCCAGCTCAAGATTGTGAGGCAGGGACTTCGGACCTTTCACCACTCCGACACGACCGTGGTTCCCATAGAGCCACAGCAAGAGCTGTAGACAGTGCTGCATTTACGTTTCTATCATACAATTCGAGTACATGTTCTGCTGTGCATGGCCTTCTCTTCTTCTCATGCAAAAAAGACGCCGTCCTGGATGTTGAAGCCAGCACTGGCACACAGGTCTGCCCATTCGTAGTCATCATTCGACATCATACCCGACGACGCCTGGTACAAATCAAGCCCACCGTGCACCGCATCCGCAATGGTAACCGATGGCACGTCTTGGACAGGCACCGGGTCTGGCGGTGGTGGTGATGGTGGCCTGTAACAGGCATCAGCGGTTGCATGTCCCACAGCAGCTGGCGCATCTCCTCCCGTTTTCTGCAAAAGTCCTCCAATGCTGTTTCTGTTGTCGTTGTCGTCGGCGCCGTTATTTCCTCGGGCGCTGGCCGTAATGGTCATGCCTGCACTGGTGTCCTTGGGCGGTGGCGGTGGCGGTGGCAGTGGTTCTCGCCCCTCCTTCTTTTCCAGGAAGCTCGTCATTATCTTTTCCAGAAACTTAGCCTGGAGGGCACAGCTTGACCCCTTGGGCGCGGCCTGCTGTGAAAAAGCCCGGCCTGCCGCACGGATCGTCTCGACGGTGTTGCCTTCAATCTGCCGCACGATGGCATCCGGGGCCGACAACAAGAGCTGATTGCCCACGTCAGTTCCAGCACTGTAGATGGATCGATCGATCATTTACCTTGATCAGAAACGCGGCGCTGTATGCCGTCATGATGTGGATCGAGTCCTGCGCAAAATACATGCGCGGAGCGAAGCGGCAGATGAGGTTGAGCATGTCCATGGCACTGGAATAGCTGACCCACAAGATCTCCAGGTTGGAGGATATGTCGGCGCGTTTAAGGGAGAGGATGTCCTGCAGAGGCAGCGAGAACAGCTGGAGACGGAGGTGGGTGGCGTAAAAGTGTATCAAGAAGGGGTGGCAGCTTGCTTTGCCTCGTCAGTAAAGAAAGAATTCTTTAAAACCTCAAAGGGGGGGACCTACACGAATCGACACACGACGTCCAGCGGGCTTCCCATTCCTCAATGCGGCCTCGGATAATGTCCAGCAGGGACTCAAAGTTGTAGACCCAGCCGCCGTAGCTTCGCCACGGCTTGGGGCCCAGCAGCTTGAACACCTCGGAGCAGAGCAGCCGCAGCGTGACAAAGGCACCGAGAAGAGCATCGTTGGCCGTCGCCAGGGGATCCTTGCACCAGGGCTCAATGGACTCCATAAAGGTGTCGCGCTCAATCATCCACGGCTTGCCGGTCTGGAGGCTCATGCTGCACGGTTAGCCACAGAGGTAGACGTTATGGTTCCGAGGTGGGCTGCTCACCTCCGGTCGTAGACAAACAGGGTGAACCACGTGCGCTCGACGTTGCGCGCCTCCCTGACCTGCAGGTCGGTCAGCGCGGCGCGATGCCGGTGGGTGTAGGGCACCAGCTTGTGCCAGCCCAGGTCCATGCAGAGGCGGATGGCGTAGCCCAGGGCGGTCCAGGCCCGCGTGTCTTCGGGCTCCTTCCAGTACGTGTTGACCATGATGGCCTGGATGACCTCGACGGACTTGCGGCCGTGCCGGAAGCTGTCGGCCAGCAGGGTCTCGGCATGGTCGTGGAGGCGGGGGTACAGGGCCGGGTTGAACGACTTGGCGGCAGCCGCGAGGATGGTGCTGAAGAGCAGCGTCGACCGGTTGCGCACAAACGAAAAGGTGTGCAGGACAGGGTCCAGCTGGCTGATGTACGGGTTGAGTATCGTGATGAAGCTGGCGGTTAGCGATGCATACGACATGGAGAAGGAGTACCAGGGCAGGATACTTTGCAAACAGAGATTCAGCCAAGGACAGATGGACGAGGCCCAGGCGAATAGGGTCTGTCGGCAGAGACGGCGGGCCGGAGGCGTCGCCCGGGCCGGCCTCGTTGGTGCTAAAGACGCTGTTGAGGCTGAACTTGCCCCGCGTTGCTGCCGGGCTGAACAGGCCATAGGGCTGCAGGTTGTTTCCCGACTCTCCATCCCCAGTCTGTGCCGCGGGGAGCGGAGGCTCGTCCGACCGTGGCGAGGCCGTCACGGGTGGTCCGCCCAGGCCATCGGGAGGTCGTGGTGGAGAAGACGCCGGTGGCAGAGATGACGCCGCCGACCGTCTAAATTGTCAGGACTCGGGATAGACAAGAACGTGAAGATAAAAAAAAAGAGAGGGTAAGACCACCAACCTCGCTCCTGGCTTCCGACCGCGACGGTGCTCCTGATAGACGCAATCAAAAGACTTGCGTGTGCACCGCTCACACTTGACGGCATTGTCGGCCCGGTGGCATCGCATCTTCACCCGCCGACATGGCAGACAGGCATTCGCACTGCAGGGGTGCAGCCAGCGGGTCTCCAGTCAGTGTGTGTGTGTGTGTGTAGTGTGCTGGCTCCAGCGGATGGATACTTGCCTGGGCTTGGGAAACTTGGGACGCTCGTCGGTGTTCTCCATTCTGAGATGCAGTCGGCTTTTTCTTTCCGGTACGTCATTCGCGGAGACGGCGAATTAGACAGCGGTGCCGGTGATTTCGAGAGAAGGAGAGCAAAGCCAACGTACGGGAATTATCAGCCATATAACGTAATGAAAGCGGGCCGGCCTTATCTTTCTGCCAGGTAGCAACAGATGCAGGAGAGCTTTGTTAGCATCGCGGTCTAGCTAATTTTGGCGGGCGAATCCAGTGGAACTGTTCTGCCCCGGTACGATAGGATAGCTAGTGCGCGGCAGTACAGCATAGACTAAATGTGGTAGCATTTCGGCACTCTCGATCTCTGACCGTCGCCACTATGACAAGGCGTCTGGCATAGACGGACAGCAAATGAGCCACTTGCTCTCTAAGGTGCGTACGATACGAGGACTGTTGATGGTACTGCCTTCCGAATTGTGGCAGCAGCCTAAAGCAATGGCGAGCAACACACCAATCGTGAGCTTTGAAAGGTGTTGCACAGGACATGTAAATCGATCAAATGGCACAAAAATCACAGACAAATAGATTCTTCACAACGACTGCACCCAGTAGCAAACAAAACAAATGCCCGCTCGACTTGACCAGCTTGCTCCCGGCGCTTGGCCTCGAGCCGGATCTTTTCCGTCTTCGTAGTGTCAAAGTCGGCCTCCTCCTTGTCGACGACGGCGTCCTAGACGGGCAAGTCCGGTTACATGCGGGCGATGCGCAGGTCGAGCCAGTGGACGAGCATGGCGGCGAGAAAGACGACGCTGACCATTATGCCGATGCAGCCGTTGCGGCATGGCCGAGCGCAACCGCATCGAGACCGGCCGCATGTGGGGGCCGCGCGTCTTCCACACCGGCGACGTCCTCTACGGCTCGCCCGCCCAGCCCAGCGTCTACACCGAGATCCACGCCGAGATGGAGATGATGGCAGCCAACTGCACCGACAACGACAACAGCGGCACCCCCTACGACATCCTCTACAGCGCCACCGCCGGCAACGCCCACAGCCTCGGCTTCGACGCCGCCCTCGGCTCCGTCATCCCCGGAAAGTTCGCCGACCTCGTCGTCTAACCCCCCCGCCGTCTGGGCCGCCAAGCGCGACATGCGCTGGGTCGTCACCCGCGGCCGCGTCCTGTCCACCAGTGCCCAAGACGGCCTCGTCGAGGTGTGGCCGCTGGCCGGCCGGCGCCAGTCCATGGGGCGCATGACTGCGGAGGAGTGAGGCGGAGAGTAGACGCAGACGGAGACGGAGACGGAGACAGAAACAACAATGCCAAATGTCTGCATTTGACATTTGCACGATGCAAGCTACTAATGGCGGCAGCTACTTGACTTGCTTTGTATGATTGGAGAAATTTTGTTACAGCCATCATCATTGTCAAAATATTTGTCAAAGACGGTCATAATTTCTATGGCGTGTCTTCAATGCTATTTATAAGGGCCAAACTTTATCATTCTTGATGCGATATATTTAAGGATTGAACTGACTGACTCCGTCTACTTCTGGAAGGTGTGGGAGACCCTGAAATGCAACAAGACTCGACGGTGGTTGGATCTATCCGCTTAAAGGTCCCAATTGTGGACCTCATTCGGATGCACGCAGATCTAGGGAGGACTGCACCGCGTTCCTGCAGATAAACTGCATTTACAGTTATCTCAACGTCACACTACGGTGCAAACAGTGTTTTCCTTGGAAAATGTCGTAGTCGAGTTTTAGTGAAAGCATTGATCCAGAGAAAGATACAATCACTTCAATGCATGACCTCAAATATCCTGGAGCACCCCAAAAATTCAGCAAAGAGCAACTGGGTGGAGAAGGCCAAATCCTACAAGACGCTCAGCCCTCTCTAGCCCTTCTACACGCAGTCAGGGGTCGATCCTTTTCCTGACAAAGTTGACCAGCCCATCCCCAGCTCGTCCTTAGACATGTCTTGGCACTCCCATTTTGCGAATCAGCTGAAAATGCCCTGCTCCATATCGCAATAAAACCCCCGCTTTTTGTCCCTCTAGTATGCCTATGGCCACACGCGTAGTACGAGTACGGTGGTGCGGTGCGGTGTTCTCTCCGCCTCCGGCGCAAATGACGCCGCCGCTGCAGGGGGAAGGGCAGAAAAAAGCCTGACGGGAAAAGCGCGTGTTTCAGTGTCCCGTGTCCCTTTTCCCTTTTCCCTTTTCCCTCTCTCCAAGGGGTAGCGCGGTTCGTCGTCCACATGGGAGGCCCTCGTTCACGATCCCACAAATGACCATACGTCGAGAAAGGCGGCTCTGATCAGACCACGCAAAGAGCGAAGCGACCATCTCCCGCCAAGGCAGAAACGAGAGGCAGCCGGGAGGGCGCGCGCACGCCCGGGGTGTTGTTTTTCATCTCACGTGCATCCGACTCGACTCGTATAACGGCAGCCGGATTGATCACAGACAACTTTGCCTATCATCACACGCCGTTCCTGGTTCTTGGACTTTTTGTCTCGGCAGTCGGACAATCTCTTCACAAACCTGTTTCTTCTCAGTCTCTCTGCGCTCTCCCCCCCTCCTCCCATGTATATCGCCCCGCACATCGCCGCCACATACCAGACCCGCGCCGTCCTCATGGCCCTCGCCGAGCGCGTCCCCAACGGCGGCGGTGGATCCTCCAGGGGTACTCACTCCAGAAGCAGCTCTTCCTCCTCTTCAATCCGCCACGGCCGGAGATTCTACTACGGCACCGGTCACGCCTCGAACAAGCGCGTCGGCGGCTTGCCCATCTGGGCCTGGGTCATCATCGCCATTGTTTCCCTTTTTGTGTTGCTGTTTGTCGTTTTCCTGTGCTGGAACGTGTTTCGAGGTAAGTTTGCTTGCCTTTATGTTGATTTGCCGAGCTTGGCTTTTCGGCTTCAATACCCAAACTTGGCCTCTCTCTTTCCCTTTGCCTTTTCCCCGACTTTTCCCTTTTCCTTACCTTTTTCGTCCTCTTCTATTGGTGCAGTTATACTGGCTGTAGTTCAGATCTTTGACTGCCGTCGCGTTACATATCGACCACGTGTATCATCAGCTCTTGCTCATGCCACTTTGGCCTGCCGAGTTGTGCATATATCGTGGTGTTTATACTCTCGATATCCCTCTCGTTGTCTGTACTATTTTTGCTTGTTGATGTTGTCTTTCCCCTATCTCGTAGCGCTTTGTTATTTGTGGCGTCCAAATCGCCCTATCACCAGCGTCCCAAGAAGATAGCTCACTAACGAATCTTTTTTTTGTTCTTTCTCTAGATCGTCGTGAAGCCAAGCGGTCAAATCGGCCATGGAATGCCAAGCAAAGCGTCATTGCGGAAGCAAAGCGGCTCGTATATTGGACGATCTGGGTCGACGCATACAAGGAGAACAAGGCGAGAATACTTCGCTTGCGAAACTTGCGAAAAAGCACTGGCGAGGAAAAGGCCGCAGACAGCAGGGAATACGCTACCGTCGAAGACAAGGGGCCTTTTGCTTTGCCCCAGTCTGGCACCCAGTCGCAGGCCTATGGCGAAGGTGGCTCAAATGAAGTGCCGATGGACAAGTATGAGTCAACGCATGGATCACAGCAACCGCAAACACAGAAAGGAAACGACCAATAGCAGCAGTAGCAATAGTATCAGAAACAGTGTGACGGGTTTCATTGGTGCTCAGGCGGAAAGAAGGGTTCCCGTTGATGGATCTGGAATAAGGGGGAGATATTAAGAGGGACTAACATATTATACCATGGCGACGAATGGACAAAGGGGAGCAGGTGGCGTTTGGGTTTGTTTCGTTTTGATTTGATTCTTTGGGGAGGTCCAAAGCAGCAATTGATTGGGTTTCGAGTAAGAACTGCTTTGAACCAAACAAGACCAGAGCTTCCTCCAGAGACGTGTTGTGAAAGTCCCGAAACATTGCTTTATCTGACTTGCTTGTGTCTATATTCCAGTAGGTGATGGCTCGGAATTGGGGAGGGAGAAGCCAGCTTTGAGGTCAGCTTTCTTCGTCACATGCTCACATATTTGCAGTAGCCGTTGAATAAAGTCCTGTAACATCACTTTTTTTCCCGTCTTGCATTTCCACGCCATAGGATAGTTCCACAGCCGAGCTCGGATGTACAATATACATTAGTTGTTTATTTATGTTTCGAGGGACGTTGATCTTCCCCGTCTCTATCCGACCAGCGGTTTCTGTTTGTTGCTCGATGACAGGTCTGCAAAATTACTCTCCTTTTCTGTCTTCCTTATGCTCTCCTGCGCTCCCGTTCTCATGGCACTATGCACCTCGGTAAATGCGGACCGGATGCCGCTCCCGCAGCCGGCCTGGATCTTGAACTCCCAGGCGATGCCCGGCGCAATCCACATTGTGTCTGACCGGTTGCGCACCGTCATAAACTCGGTCCCCTGCCACTCGCGTGCCCCGACGGCGCGGTTGTATGCGTAGTAGCCGTACGAGCCAAAGGCGTGGTCCCAGGTGGCGACGATCCGCTCGCCCACCGCCCGCACCTGCAGGTGGGCGGGCACAGGGCAAGGACGGGCCGGTATGTCGGCCTCGTCGGGGATCGCCAAGACGTCCCGGCCCCGTCCATAGGCCACATGCAGCGTCCGGCTGAACGCCTGGGCAATTTGGTACTCGCCCCGGGCGTTGGGGTGGAGGCCGTCGTAGCCGCCCGGGCAGGCGTCGACGTCGCAGTCGTACGTCTCGCGCAGCCGCACCAGGTGCACCGGCGACGCGTCGGTCGACCAGTCGCTGCACGCCGCGGCCAGCATGGCGTTGTACACGGCTGTGTTCATGGGCAGGTCAGCGCGGTGTCCCAGGCGCGTCCGCTGGGGCACGTTGGCGATGGCCAAGCGGAGGTGCGGCTGGGCCGCGCGGGCGCGGTCGACCAGAGTGCGTACGCTGGCGAGGGTGCCGTCGGGGCCACTGACGAACCAGCCGAGGTCGTTGAAACCGAGGGCGACCAGCAGCAGGTCCGGCTTGTAGTCGGCCACGACGTCCTCAATCTCCATCTTGGCCTGGTAGGCCTGGTAGCCCCAGAGAGCAAAGTGGCGGTCGGCCCGGCGCACAAAAGACGGGTCGACATCGGCGGCATAGCGACCGACCCCTCGGGGATGGGGAAGGGGAGCCGGCGGCCGCAGCGTCGCTGTTGAGTTGGATGAAGCCACCACCGGCTCCGCCATGTCCGGCGGGTTGGTGCCGGCATATGGGCCGACAAACTCAACGGGCTCGTCGTTCTCCTGGAACCATTGCCACAAGCGATAGCGCCAGGTGTAGTCGGCCTCGTGGCCGTGGGTAATGGAGTCGCCGACAATGAGAACCTTGAGCGCAGCCGAAGTCTCTGGAGGCGTTTTCCCAGGCAGGGGATCAGAGGCGACGACAGCGGCAGCAGATGCAACTGGTAGAGCTACCCATCCCGAGGCGACAAGAACGGGGAGGATGAGCTGCACGCCTGCCGCGGCAATCAGTGCTGATCGGAATAGAGGCAGCATGGCGGCGGGAAAGAAACACGGCCAGTCGGCATTTGCCCCAGCAAGCAGGGCATGCTGAGAGGAGGTGTCAAGTTTGTGTTGCTGTTGGTAAGGTGGTCGGTAAGGTGGTTGGTAAGGTGGTGATACCTCGTCGTCTTTGTCGGAAGGTTTAGAGTTAGCGCATTGGCAGCTCAGACCATCAGCCAAGAGGTGGTGATATTTTGTCGGAGTTAATGGCCGGCTTTGGGGAGTATAGCGGACCCACAACAGCCAAGATAGTGCCCCAGACGTTCTCCTGGCGACGGAGAAAGGAAGAAAGGAAGAAAAAGCAAAGAGTGGGAAGGAGAATGTGGAACGAGAGCGAGAAAAGTGAGAAGAGGGGGGAAGTGAACAATTTGGAGACGAAAAAGGCAGGAAAGAACGACGCTGACTAAGACGGTGATGAAAATGTGAAGACGTGGACCTTAAGACTACCAATGCAGGCGATGTCTTTTATATATATTTCTATCTAGAAACCGGTAGGTCATTAGGACGACAAAAAACACGTTGGATACATCTTGTGCACCGTAGTGTGGTCGGTAAAAGTAGCATGTCGGTAAAAACTCCCCTCGGGTCTGCTGCTTATGTAGCATAACAGACGACTCCAAAACACGGCCCAAGAAATGCAAAAATTAATCCGAAAAGAACACAACATCCCATTAACTCCTCTGTGGTCCTCTACAAGCAACATGGGTATCCAGCCGAGTTGCCGTCGTTGAACAGATGTGTCCGCGCGCCGCCATCGTCGGGCACCATGAAGGAGCTGCCACGGTAGCGGCCAGTTGGGTCGCGCAGGTTCGAGATGGTGGACGAGAAGGCGCTGCCGGTGATGCCAAAGAAGAACTGGCAGCGGACCATGATGCCGAGATCAACGGCGCCCTGAAAGTCAAACGGCAGCGCGTTTACCAGCTGCGTGGTCGCCACGTCGTCGGCCAGCAGCTTCCACTTGTGCGTGACGTCCCAGCCGCGCGCCTTGCCGGCCTCGACAAAGCGCTCGGCCTGCTGCTCGTCGCCGCATGCCAGATACACCAAGGGCCGCTTCACGTCCTTGTGGCCAAACTTGGCCCAGGCCTCGTCGAGCGCGTCCAGGTCGACCTGCAGCTGGTTCTCAAACGAGCTCCAGATGTTGTCGCTCTCGGTGCGAAAGTGGATGCCGTAATAGGGGCCCTTCTGCTCGAGCTTGGACACGAGAATGTTGGTGGCCCGGCGCGGGCCCTCGAGGAAGCGGACCGCATTGGCCAGGTCGTTCCACATGCGCAGCTCGCGGCCGCTGGCGTCGTCGGTGATGCGGTAGATGAGAAACCGGCTGTCAACTTTGACCTTGGTGATGCCGTTGTCGGGGCCCTGGTACTCGTCCGGTGCCAGCTGCAGCTTGGCGAGCTCGAGGTTGAAAAATGGCCCGTACGGCTTGCCGACCCAGAAGAGCGAGGCAAAGTCGTGGTAGCCGGGAGCCTGGTTGCAGAGGATCTGCCAGTCGTGCTTGAGGGCCACGGTGCCGTTGTTGATGGCGAGCTCGTCTGGGTGCATAATCTTCATCTTGGGACAGAAGCGGTGGATGACGTCACGCAGGTGGTCGACGTCGAACCATTTGTCGTACACGTAGCGCTCGTCGTCGTTTAAAAAGTTAAAGTTGAGCAGGTCCTTGTTGTCGCGCCGCGGGATGGCCGGCAGCATAAAGTTGGAGCCGCTGTCGATGGCCATCTTGAGACACACCTTGACTTGCGATACAATGGATGTCAGGCCGGCCAGAATGCCGATGCAGTCAATGTAGACGTCCTCCTTGAACTCGACTTGGCTGCAGTAGTCTTCGATGCCCGGGTACTCCATCGCTCGCGGTTTCTCCACCGAGAAGGCCTGGTTGAAGTATGCCTCGACATTAGGCAGCATGCCGTTGGCGCCGATGGTGCCAGACTTGCTGCCACCACGGCCCTCGTCACCGCTCGCCAGCTTGCCGAGGGTGGATGTCCATGCGGAAGACTGGTTCCATGGGAACAGACGGAACGTCCAGACGAGAACCAAAACAGAGGCGAGAGCGCCAATGACGAGCCTCCGGTTTGAGGTGATCATGGCGGAGGCCGAGAAAGAAGGCGGGGGGCGTGGAAGAAAAGACGCGAATGACAGTGAGGAAACGAAAAAAAAAGGGTCCCCTCAAAAGCGAGCACCGGTGAGGAGATGAGCGAGCTTCAGCAAGGAGACGAGCGAGCGCCAGCCAGGTGCCACAAACGGGCGCAAGCAAGAAAATGAAGGACCCCAATAGATGCGGGCGGTATCGAATGAATAGAAATCGATTGACGGTCGACGAGAGAGGAGGATTTCCGGGGAACAAAAGGATTTGGATCAAGTTTTGGCTTCCCGTGTGGTCTGCGACATTCCCGGCTTTGAATGGCAGGATCTCTCCAGAGGGGCTATCTGCGCATGTCTGGGTGCAACCGTGGTACAAACCGTGGTGCAGCCGTGGTACAGCCTGGATGCAGTCGTGGTGCAGATGTGGTGCAGATGTGGTGCAGATGTGCAGGTATGCAAGAGGTTCGGATCGAGCTGCAGGCTGAGGAGCGCGAGGCGGTCGAGCCTGCTCGTGTGCGCCAAGACAATGACGCGCCTGCCTCGTAATGCAATCAAAATGGAAAAGTGCAAAGACGAGTCCCTGGCGCGGTTGGGGTGTGTAGTCAGCCAAGTCGGAGGGAGCTGGCAAATGCGTTCAATGCTGGAAATGCATTCAATGCGTGAAAGCGCGGTTTCCCGTCCGAGTTTCCCAACCGCGTCTGCCGTTTATTGGCTGCGTCTCAACCAAAGAGGATCCAGCGAGGACCCCAGAAAAAAACAGAAAAAATTTTCCCTCCCTCCTGGTGTTGGCTCACTCGATCTCTCTCTCCCTATTCCCCTCTATCATGTGAGAATTGGCCGCCCTTTGCGGCACAGTGGCCTCGGAGCTGACGTATTTTCTGCAGCAGATTGAGGGGCAGCAACTAACGACAGCTCACTTGTTAATATTCACGTGAAGAGTTGCCAATAGGGGCACGCTAAAATCGGCAAACTAGCAAACGGTCTGAAGAGAGCTGTGCATTATGGGGCGAGAGCACGTCATAGATAGGTGCAAAGTCCGCCAAAGGAACACTATCGTTACGTAAAACCACACCGTAGCAATACCACCGTCCGAATACGGCCTTGGCCGTGTGAGTCTCTTGTATGCACCGAATAGGGAAGGCGCGACCCCTTGAAGAGGCAATGCAGGAACCGGCGGCTATACTTCGCGCAGCAAGTCTTCAGAAAGCGAAAGCGAGCCCTTCTCTGGACGGCCAACATCAACTCACACCGACACACTTTCTCACACACATGCGTCTTCTTCTCCTCGTCAACACTGTCAAAACCAAAATAGGGGCCCGCGCGAGGCTGTAGTTCTGGTCGACGATCCCATTCTCCCCCTTCCTGGGCGCCCCCCCCCCAGACTTTCATTTACCATTTAAGCTTGGACGTGTTTCCCGCTTTAAGGTTTCTACTCCTCGACTCCTAGACGGTCCGCGCTCCCAGCCATACACACCGACCCAAGGGGACATTTTCTATCGTCTGCACTGTCGGCACGTGAGCAGTCAAAACCCGCTGTCGTCCCTCGCTGCTGGTTGTCGTTCATTTCTGAATCTGGTCCACCTTCTCAGACATTGCAAACTCTGGACATTACATCTATCGTCACTTTGTCGCCTTCAGTGGCCACGACTGCAACCCACAACACTCGTTTCGACTCGTCTCAACACTCTCTTTCCGGCCTGCTTGACAGCGGAAACCGCTCGTTACTCGTTTCTCGGCTTTTCTACTTCTCTGCATCTTTTTTCTTACCACCCTCGGCTCCATTCAACTACCATTGGAGCTTCCACTTCTCGCTCATGCGTCACTGCAGCCAGAGTTAATCATCCCACCCCTCCCCTCTCTCCGCCATGGCTGTCCTCCCCACCCACGAGATGGCCGACGAGAAGGACTGGCTCACCTACGTCAAGAGCCCCTTCTATTGTGCCTTCTCCCAGCCACGACATGTCCTCTCTGCCACCATCGACTTTCTCAAGCCCGACATCCTGCGTCGACGCTCGGCTTCGCCTATCGAGTCGAGTCGCTCGACCACCGCCTACCTCGATGGCCTGCGCGGTTGGGCGGCCATGATGGTCGTCGGCGTCCATCTGGCTGTCTACACCCACTACGACATTGAGCGCTGCTATGGCTCCGAGCTGTTTCCAGATGTCTACCTCCGCACACCGGCCCAGCTGCCCTTCATTCGCCTGATGTTTTCGGGTGGCCACTTCTCCGTGGCCGTTTTCTTCTGCATCTCTGGCTATGTCCTTACCCAGCGCCTGATCTCGCTCATGCACCAGGACCGCAAGGAGGACTTTCTGCGCTCCATCCACTCGTCCATTGTGCGGCGGCCTCTGCGTGTCTTCCTGCCCGTCGCCTGGAGCACCTTTATCTTTGCCACGCTCTGGCACATCACCGGCCTGGCCACGCCCTGGCCCGAGCACCAGAGCAACATCATCTATGAGTGGGCCAACTGGTTCATCCAGACGACCAATTTCATGTTCGTGTTCAGGACGGGCTTTCTGTTCACCAACTACAACATTCACACCTGGACCATCCCCGTCGAGCTGCGCGGCAGCATGTTTGTGTTTATCTGGCTCTACGCATTGAACCAAATCCCGCACCGCACGCGCATCCTGTTGACAGCCGCCGAGACGTTCCACCTCGTCCTCCTCTCCAACGGTGGCATGTACGGCCTCTTCTTCGTCGGCATGCTCATGGCCGAGCTGCACCTCATCTATTCCGATAACTGCCCTATTACCGTGTCCCTTCCCTGGGACCGGCCCCTGCGCTGGCTCTGGCATCATCGCATCATCTACAAGCTCTTGCTGCATATTATGCTCGTCGTCGGCCTCTACCTCGCCAGCCAGCCGACCTCCCACGACCAGACCGCCGCCGAGACGCTCGGCCACTGCTACGGCTGGGAGACTCTCAGCAAGATCATTCCTTCGGTCTACGACAAGAGCAATTTTCGCTTTTTCTGGTTCTTCTTCGCCGCCTGGTTCACCGTGATCACTGCCCGCGAGATCAAATGGTTCCGCTCTTTCCTTGAATGCCGTATCTCCCAATGTAAGCGTTTGTTCTTTTTTTTTTCTCTTTCTATTTTCCCCCGCATTCCCCCGCATTCGATAATCTCCTGCACTCGTCCGAGACTTGCTCTCCCTTTGGTCATCTGGATCCACTGTTCTCTCCGCTCTTGTCTCACCTGCAGGTCTTGGTGTGCTAATCCACGGCAGATCTCGGACGCGTCTCTTTTGCCCTCTACCTCGTCCACGGCCCGATGATCGGCCTCTTCTCGGAGCGCCTCTTCTGGCTCGCTGGCGTCTGGGGAGACATCTCGCAGCGCGGCGAGGACAACATTGAAAAGTTTGGCCACCTCCATAACAAGTGGCTCTACGCGACTTGGTTCCCCTTCCCCAGCACGGGGTCCTACGGCATGGAGCCCAACTTTTTGTTCTGCTGTGTGCTCAGCGTCATTGTCATCCTCTACACGGCCGAGCTCGGCACCAAGGTTTTCGACAGGCCCAGCGTCACAGTCTCGCGCTGGTTCTACGAGAAGACGAAGCATCTCAAATGAAGCGCCATTGGCCAATCGATCAACGATCCATTTTACCTAATGTGTACATATTCACGAGTGTGATTTGCGACCGATCGACGGATACGAGCAGGCGAACGACCCCCACAAAGCCTCGTGCCGAGATCTAACGACCCAATCCATCTTCTTAAATTAATGTAATCTTCCCAACTAGGAAGCCATATTTTCACAGCATTTTCTGCCTGGCTAGGCGCACGGTTAATTTTTGGGTGTAATTTTTTTTATCATGTATCAATAGCCCTTTCTATGCTTTGGTTTACTACTTTTAGGGTTTTCTTTTTTTTTTCTCTCTCATTTTCTCTTCTTTGCAGGATCTGGGCCCTAGATCAAAGCCATCTACCATAGCACCTAAAAGACACTTAAGAAACACTATGCAGAGGTACTTTGCGCTCGGTTCGCTTACCCTGTTCTATACTGCTCGAGTGGTGTTGAGCTGCAGCAGGCTGTTCAATTGCAGATGAGTTCTTTTCGGCGAAAGTTGCGGCCAGCAGCGTCTATGGCAGCCGTCTCTTCTTCTGCCTCTGCGTTGGGCTGAATATGTAGGGACGCTGAGGTATTTGTTATGCACCGAAAGAAAGGCATCCTTGATAGCCGGGATAAAATAAATCGCTTGTAAGCAAAATCTGCTAGTTTTTGTCCCTTGTATGCCCGCGTTGTTATTCGTTGTTTCAGGGCATCTGGGTTTGGGTATGGCTGGTGCAAAAACTGGCCTAAAGACAAGCCCCGTAGCGTAGTTGGTTAGGTGCCGAAAGACCACAGCACTGTTGTTAAACGACCGGTAACCACGCTGCTGCCGTTGTACGAAAAACAACTGTCACCAAAGACAGAAAGGTGTAATTTTTAGGGAGTTGCTTCCCCAAGGGGGCTTTCACTAGAAACCACACTATACAGATGCTCGGTAGTCCGGATTGGCTCAATACGAAGAAGGAAACACAAATTCTACAAGGATAACTGTTCCATGCAACATTCGTAACGATATATGAATAATCACGACGAACCAGCAGGACAGTGGAGGACAGGAGGATTTGTGCTGATAACGAGGTCCGTTCAGCCATCAATCTATATTTTGGGGGGGTTCTACTGGGGACGTCTATGGCATGAGTTCGGTAACGGCCCCCATTGTTCCAGAAGGCATGCAGCAGCGAGATCGCAGCGGCGTGTTTTCCTTGTTGGCCTCGTCTCGGAGCTGCCGGCGCAGGATCTTGCCGATCGAGTTTCGGGGGATGGACTCGACAAAGACGACGCCGCCGGTCAGACGCTTGATCTGGGACACCTGGTTGTTGATAAAGGCGTGGATCTCGCCGGCGGTGGCGGTCTTGCCCGGCCGCAGCACAATGTAGGCGCGCGGGCGCTCGGTGAAGTTTCTAGTCGCCGCAGACGAACCATTAGTGTCTTACAGGCTGAGCTTACCTAGAGAAGGTCACTCAGGGGATGGGCACCTACACAGTCACACCGACGACAGCGGCTTCGGAAACGGCCGGGTGCTGCATCAGCAGGTTCTCCAGCTCGACCGGAGGCACCTGGCAGGAGATGACTTTGATGAGGTCCTGCTGGTCAGCCTTATTGAAGTGAGGAAGGGGGAAAGGAGGGAAAGAGTGACCATTTTCCGGTCGACAATGTAAAAGCGGTCATTGTCGTCCACGTAGGCCATGTCGCCGGTGTGCAGCCAGCCGTCGGCGTCGAGGACGGCGGCCGTCTCGGCCGGCCTGTTCCAGTAGCCCACCGTGACGTTGGGGCCGCGCACCCAGAGCTCGCCACGCTCCCAGGCCGCGCATTCAGTGGTGTCGTCGTCGGCCATGATCTTGGCCTCGCAGTTGGCGACGGGCAAGCCGACCGAAGTGTCGGTGCACACGTCGCCGGGCATCCAGCCGAGCAGCATCGAAGTGAGTCTGCTGTGAGCAGGGGGGGGGAAGAAAACGGGAGGAAAGAGAAAAGCAGCTTACTCAGTCATCCCCCAGCTCTGCTTGACATTGATGCGCCCTCCCAGCAGGGTCTCGATCTCGGCGCAGACTTGACGGGGCAGCGGTGCGCCGCCCGTGACCACGGCACCGACGCTGGAGAGGTCGGCGGTGCGGGCGGCCGGGTTGTGGGCCAGGTCCATGGCCATGTGCGCGAGCAGCGGCAGGCTTGTGATGCGGAAGCGGGTAATGTTGTGCAGGAAAGGCGCGAACTCGTAAGCCGGCATCATGAACACGGACCCGCCGTGTGCAATGGCCGTCACGATAAAGATGGTCTGGGCTAGCGCGTGGCTTTGGGGGGCGCAGCCGAGGTAGCGGGCCGGGAGCAGAGCCTGGTCTTTCTGGTCTCGTTGCTTCTGCTTCTGCATGGCAGTGCCAATGACCTGCACCGTGTTGGCGACGTAGTTGCGGTGGCTGATGGCGACGCTCTTGGCCAAGCCGGTGGTGCCGCTCGAGTAGTTGAGCACCACGACGGTCGTCTCGGTAGCCGCCCGGGTCGTGATGGTGTCCTAGGCAAAGGCGGCGCCGTCCTCGGCCGACGCCAGCAGCTTGTGCCAGTGGGGGTGGCTGCCCGTCTCTCCCGTCTCGCCGGCATCCCTCCTGGCACCGGCCGCGCGGTCGTCAAAGACGTACATGCGCGCGGCATCAAAGCCGACCTGGTCTGCCGCTGCCTTTGCGGCCTCCCAGCAACGCCGCGAGCTCAGCAGAAAGACTGCTCCGCTGTCGGTCAGCTGGCTGGCCACCTCGCGCGCCACACCCATGAAGTGGGCGCCTGTAAAGATGCCGCCGGCCATGACGGTGCCGAGGAAGGCGACCGGGTAGAAGATGCTGTTTTCGCTCATCAGCAGCAGCCGGTCGCCGCGCTGCAGGCCGGCCCGGCGCAGGCCGAGGGCAAAGCGCTGGCACCACAGGCGCAGGTCGTCCGTGGTCAGGTAGAGCTCATCAGAATAGGTCGCATCGACAAAGCTGCGGTGTGTCGTCGACAGCGGATGGGTGGGTGAGGTGAAGAGGAACGAGGGCAGGTCTGTGTCGGGGACGGGGATCTGCAGGCGGGACTGGACAACCATGGTGAGCAGGAGGACGAGAAGCGAGAGAAGACTGACCAAGAGGAAGAGGGTGCGGAACAAAGACGAGCAGAGACAGTCATCACAAGAGGAACAGGGCCGACGTCCTTTATACGCCGACAAACCCGGCCGGCCCAGGTTGTTCCCAGCGAGTCCGGCTGCATTATCACTGTTTGGACGGCCATGTCATAACAATATCAGGCCGTGCCGCATCCCGTTCTGGCCATAACGTCCTTTAGTGTGATGGGGCTTCTGCGGCGCGCGGTGTCTTCAGAAACCGCCGGTGGTGCGGACGGGCGATTTAGACCATTTCGTTTAGATTACCGACTCAGATGTGACCAACATGCTACGTAAAAGTTAAACATATTCCACTTTTTATTAATTTAGAGACTCAAGGCCATTATTAGTGCCCTTCTGCTCAGCGGCAGAGTCGTGGCCGGCGTTAGACGCCGTCTCGGTGCCGCCGTTGACGCCCGCCAGCAAAGGAGCAGCCTCAGAGGGCGGTGTAGACGAAAGTAATGGCGCATGACGTGTTTGCTCGCCGAGGAGTTGCACGAAAAAAGAAAAAGAAAAAGAAAAGAAAAAAATCAAAAAGAACAGGAAAAATGGCTGGACCTCATGCGTTGCAGGTAGACTGCGCTGCCGCTTGTCTCAAGTATGCCATTGGGAGGGCCGTGGGTTGTATGCTATGAATATTAAAAGTGGTAAAAAAGGTCAGACTGGCATCTGGCACTATTAGCAAATGTGCCGCAAGCAATGTGTCACTGTAGAAAATCAAAAGGCCCTGGGGCGTTGAATTAGAGTCATCGGCATCGGGAAAGGAAGAGACCGTCTTCCGCAATTTTATAACTCGGCACTCGGTTATCTATAATGGACTAGTAAACAAAATCATTGGGACGGAAAGCGAAAAGGGATGGACCGCTCCTTTGACTAGTATACTATGTAGTAAGACAAGCGTTTATGTACTAGTTTAGGATACAAAATTCATTCTCCTAGACAGCACTCGTCCTTGGTTGCGAACGAATCACGTTTGGCACACCTGCCGTCTTCGTGCTCTTAATGGGTTCGGCAAGTCTGCCAGAAGAAAGGGGCATTTGTGAATTCCAGATTTTACGTACTCCCTTCGCATTTCTATATACCCAAATAGGAAATACCTTCACGATGTCCACCTCTGGTCCTCACCCTCCACTTCTTTTACTCGCCCCTGCCCGTTCCAATAGTCATGTCTCTGAACCGTGAACAGACAACGTCGGCGCAACCTGGATGTCCGCGGCAAAGGTGAGCAATACAAGACCATCTTCTGCACGCCAAATGGCAAGGATGCTGACAATGGCCAACTAGCAAGTTGGCAATTCCGTAGATGAATCGGTTGCTCTAGGTGGACCTTCCTTGGGCAGGCAGGAAGGAAATGGTGGTTTATATGGTAACCTTGTGTTTCAGGACGTGGTGATGTTTAGCCAGCATCGCTGTTGCGATACATGTGTAGTGAACCCCGGTTACGGCGATTCTAAAGAGTGCACCGAAACGGTGAAAGCTTTTCTGAGCAGGAAGATTTTGCAGTCCTTGTTTTACGTTTTGGGCTTGCTCTGCTATTTGTGCTTGTTGTGTGTGGCGACTTGGTGTAGCTTTGCAATGGGACACTTTTGTTTGGCGTGTAGTCAAGGTTGTAGTTAGCAAGCCCGCATTTGATCGTGAAATGTCGGGTCCCAACCAATGATACGGCTTGTCGGGGTACTGCGGACAGTTTTAAAAGGTAAAGAGGGGCCGTTTCCTTGACGGCAGGAAGCCTGAGCTGTCGTCAAGTTCACAAGAGGTAATTCTGCGCGACAAATAACACCGCCGCAAGGACGGGAACACCCGCCGCGAGATACTTTCCAGGAACACACAAATGATGAGTTGACCACACGTGAGACCATCTCTGCCATTATTTGTTAGAAGGGCAATTTCATTAGTGGTTATTGCAAGAAATGTATGGTGAACTGGGTTGCATAAGACGGGAGTATCATTTCAATGGGATTCAAACGGCGCTCTAGTAGCCCAAATATCAAGCAGGTGTTGAACGTTAACAGCCAGCGGGTCGCATGCCTCAACCCGTTAAACGGTCATTATATCTTAAGAGCCGTATCATTAGATAAAATAGACAAAAGTCGGCAGGTTAACATACAATAGAAAAGTTATTAGCCAAAAGCATTCTAGCAGGAAGCCTGCTTTACCAAACCAGCTGCAAGCCGACACCTATAACAAACATGAAACCTGTCGGTTCACCATTCCGGTGAATCTTAATGCATTAAGGATTTTGTTGATGAATCGATTCAGGTAGCTGGCGAAGTCACCGGTGACCCTGTACGTCCGTAAGTGAGTGTCCTACGGGGGTACAATGGTCTGTTGGTGATGCTTCTTTTTGTTCTAATCTAAGTTGAATAGGGGGGACGGGGACTGGTGAGGCCATATCTATGCACCCAGCCAGGACCCGGTGGGTACCCGGTGAGGTCCCTGATTGGTCAGCGAGGAGCCTCATTAGAGCCTCCCCAGAGTCCCCTTCTTCGTTATGGCTAGTGTACCAACAAAACCAGTAAATAATGGCGACGGGACGAGCCCTAACTGATTGGCGGCCGTGTTCCGAACATGTTCGCCTCGTTTTTTGTATTGTATTTTCCATAGCCTGGGGTACACCCCACTTCAAAAGCCTCTGGATTCTTCATAGCCTTTTTGGTCCTTGGAAATTTTCTGTTTTCCATCCGGCCGCCGCGTGCTTTTGCAGCTGCCGCTTCTTGCTTGTCGCTACGGGCGGTCCGCCTTTCTTTCCTTCCTAGGAGACTACTTGGTGAATAGTTTTCATCCGAAAAGAATCGCCCTCATCACTGCAGCACCATGCCTGGCGACATGCCATCACCCCAACGTGGAAGGCGCGAGGTGGAGTCTGCCAAAAAGCAGTGGCTGTTCGTCATCTTCACCTTCTTATCTCTTCTCTTCTTCTGGCCAGCGCGGTTTCAATCCGTGAGGGATGTTTCCATTTTGTTTTTTTATCGTGGCTTATCGTGCAACTCATCGAACTGGCCATCTATTTCAACAATACGTGGGAGGGCAGGCCCAGATGGATGAAGTTTTTCTTGCGCCACGATTTCTCCATGCGGATCGTTGCGCCGTCTGACCTCTGCAGCGGCGCACTTGCCACCACACGCTTCCACCTCGACAGGGTATCTCAAGTTGTGAAACAATATTTGGATACCCTCTTAGAAGCCTTTTATGAACTGCTAAGCTTTATTTTGTACTGGGTTTTACTGTTGCTTCAAATCGGTGTGTGCCCTAATAACGTCCAAGCAAGTGAAAGTTTCTTTATTTAACTAAGCCTATCAGACATACCCGAGTTGCCTTCTCCCAACAATCAACAATTTGTTGCCCTTCTTGTGGCAACTCCTCCTGTGCACGGTTACGGTTTTTTTGATGGGTTCCATGCTCCACAGGAGTCATTCTCTGGGCTAGAACAAATAAACTGGCAAAGCAACACCGTGCCACCCCTTCCGTTGATATATTCAGCCTTGACCTTCCGTCTTTATCTTTTATTCTGCCTTGTTTCCAAGGCTGTCTGGGAATGCTCACGCACCCAGCTTGTTCATAAACTCGAGTCGGGACAGTACTGGGGCATAGGACCCAAAGATGCCGGAGACGCCGGGATCGAATGGCCCGTCTCACGCGTTACATCCATTATGGGCGTCGAGGTTCTTGGGACCATTCCGGAAACGACCGAGTCAACCCGCAAATGCCAGACCTGTAAGTGCTTATTTTTTAATACCTCCTTCTTGAAAAAGAGAAAATGGGTTAACACAACAAGACTTCTTTCAGCTCCTACAGGTGTGGAACTACATGGACATGTCTTGGAATGATGCGGATTTTGCGATCATCCTTGGCTATCTTGTCACCGGGCTACAAGCCACCACGACAGCCAAGAAGTTGTTCTTACATTTCGCCAATCTACGAAGCCAATTTCGGGACGGTGTGCTACGTCGCACCCAACTTACAGCCGTCGGGACGGCATTGCTTTTGGCACCCATGGTAATGCCAGCGTTCGTATGCGGCATGATTGCGGGCCAGACCCTCTCCATCGAAATTATTCGCAGTCTATTTAATTTCGAGAGAAGAAGAAACGTGGAATACCACCTCGCCAACCGTTTTCCTGAACTAGGAGCCATATTCGGTAATCCAGCCGACCAACCTGGAACGCCCTAACGCATTCTTGCACACACATCCACAGCCGCAGGCAACACGCCGCGCATTCAGAGAGAACTACACCGTAGGAACTCAACTGAGTTTCATCGGTGTTGGGGCATGAGAAATCTGATGGGATAATTCTTTTTCTTCCTCTACTGGTGGAACAGCTGTTTATCTTTATCCTCTATCTCCTTCACCCACGCTAGCTCTTTCACAAGCTACGTTATCGTCTACCTACTCGGTTAGCCATGGCCTTTTCACTACGAGATATGCATGTGGTCCTTATATGGTGCCTTATGTTGGATTTTTATGAATTCGCCAGGTTGCCAAAGTAACCCACAATCTCTTACTTTTTTAATGGATCTCCCCTCTTTCCTCCTTCCTTCTGTATGATTTAGTTCATTGTTTAAGCGACCTTCCGGTACTTGATTTACTACGTTTCGAGATCTCTTATGTCTTCTTGCACGACCACCTCTGCCCGAGCCATTGCAAAATGGTCACAACATTTGCTCATCATAAATCCCGAATACTGGAACAAAAGTTAGAAAAGTCTGGATATAAAATATATCTAAGAGTATAAAGTTTGTTAAAACAAAGCTATTCCTTGGCTGGATTGCATACTAATGTCTGCATTACCAATTCCAACTACCACTGCACCTCTGGCTCGAGCACCAAATGCAGGACCGCTCCCGACTTCAACTCTGCATGGTCCGCCTTGAACTTTTTAAACATGTCGACGAGCTGCTCGTCGTTTGTCACCCTGCGAATGAACTTGGTGCTGCCGTCGCTGGCGTCGCAGAACACCCACAGCAACCAGTTCATACAGTCGCACTGTCCCAGGGCCATCACCTCCTTTGTGATCCACCCCAGCGGCGACGAAAACCCCTCCTGCCCGTCGGGCCGCTGCTGTTTGCGGAGCATTCTGGCGACGGGACCGTACATTATGAAATCTGCATTCTTGCTGGTCCACGCGGTCGTGGGCAGCAGGGACACGGCAAAGGCAGCTGTCTTGTTGGCATCCAGCTCATTCCGTCCCTGGCGCATGTCGTCAGCAAGCTGTCGTGACACAAGGGGGATCTCGGACACAGGGGGCACATAGTCCCCGTCCTTGGTCTCCCGCTCCCGGCCCTCTCTCCCCGTGACGTGGGGCCGTTCTGGAGCATACCGATCTGCTCGGGTTCGGAGACCCTCGTCGCCATATCGATATGTCGTGGACCCGGGAACTGCATGGCGACCTTCGTATCTTACCGTCCTGGGGGAGGTGTGAGGATATTCATACTGCTTGGGGACGTAGCGAGTATATCGATATCGGTCGGGGATTTCGTGCCACCTACAGTTCGAGTTCCAGGTCCAGGCATCGCTTCTGGCCCGGGCTGGGCTGCGTTCACGGGTGGAGCCCCTTGTTGAGTACATTTTTCTTCTGGCAGTTGGACACGCTGCGGTGATGGTTTTGAAAAGGGCGAGTTTGGTTTATTGCGGTTTTGAGATGGACTACCAGAATCCAACTATGGCCACATTTACAAATTATATATATTTATATATACGAAGAGAACAAAGAACCTGAAGGCGAACAGCGGCATTGTCTGTTCTGTTCACCTTGTTCCAACAATGAAGACATGTAGTACAATGAACCTGCCTGAACAATAAACCACGTGAACTCGTGGCGAAGGAGCCAAGATTTTCCGCAGCAGTAAAACGAATGATGCCAATTACTAACATTCGGACAAACTTCTGGCCACTCTTCCCAAGCAACAACCGGACGGAGTTACCATGCTCCAATCCCGGCCGGTCGGATTTACCATGGCTCAAATCCGCTCTCCAATCCCCAGCCGGGATGGCCAAATCGCAAACCCGATCCCATTTCTGATCGATTCTATCCTGGTTTCCACCTCTTCAGCCTTGTTTAGCGCACATGACATACGAGTCTAAACTGGCAATTTGTAATATCACTCGGAGACATTCGAGAATACGTTGTCTTTGTTATAGCACTCGGAGACATTCGAGAACATCGTGTTGTCTTGCTCTGACTATTCCAGCCACAAGATGCTGTGTATAAAGGCCAGCCGTCAACATGGATAGTTTCGCCTGCTGTAGAGGTCTCTCACCATTGCATCCTCGATCTGCTACTACCCATTCCTAATGGCCAAGAAAATCCTTGCCGTCTTTGGCGCCACCGGCCAGCAGGGCGGCTCCGTTGTGCGCTTCGTCCTGGCCGACCCGGAGCTCTCGGGCACCTATGCCGTGCGCGCCCTCACGCGCAACACCTCGTCGGCCGCGGCCGCGCAGCTGCGGGACCTGGGCGCCGACGTGGTGCGGGCCGACTACGACGACACGGCGTCGCTGACGGCGGCTCTGGCGGGGGTCGACGCCATGTTTGTGCTGACGGGACCGGACATTGCGCTCAAGGACCGGCCGGCGGACATGGCCGAGGCCGAGTGCCGCCAGATGTGTGCGGTGGCGGACGTGGCGGTGGCGCAGGGCGTGGCCTTTGCCGTGTTCAACACGCTGCCGTCGGTGTCGGCGCTGACGGACGGGCGCTTCACCTTTGTGCCGTCCGAGGGCAAGGCGCGGGCCGAGGCGTACATCCGCGGGCTGCCGCTGGCGAGCGCCTTTTACGTGCCGGGCTGGTTCATGGAGAACTTTATGTCCAAGCTGTTTCTGCCGGTGGCAGCAGCAGCCACCACAGACGAAGAGGAGGCCGAGTACATCCTCGCCACCCACGTCCCCCCGACCACGCAGCTCGCCCTCGTCGCCGTCGCTGCGGACACGGGCAAGTTTGTCGGCGCTCTGCTGGCTGCCCCCCCCGACCGCTACGCCGGCCGCACCCTCTACGGCGCCACCGCCCTCTACTCGCTGGCCGACATTGCCGCCGCCATGGCCCGCACCACCGGCCGCCGCGTCGTCTACCGCCAGCTCGCCTCGCGCGAGGCCTACGAGGCCGCCCAGCAGCCGCCCCTCAGCACCATCTTTGGCGACCTTTTCGGCGCCATTGCTGACGTCGGCGAGTTCGGACCCGACACCGTCGCCCACATCGCCTGGTCCACCCGCCAGGCACGCGGCCGCCTCACGACGCTCGACGAATTCTTTGCCGCGAACCCGATCAAGTTGGAGTAGGCGTAGAGGTGATAGAGGAGTGAAGAGGGAGGACAATGGGGACGAGGAGGAAGACAAGGAGGACAAGAGGGTCCTGAATGACAGACTGCTGTGCTTGCCTGGTTGTCTGCTCGTATTTCTTATTTGTAACGAGGCCCGCCGTTTAGATTGCCTCGCCCGCTTGCAGAAAATCAAATAACAAGTCATTGTGCCATCTTACGACCGTGTCACGCGACTCCGGAAAGGCCCGGGTTCTGCCTGCTTCTCATGTTTTGTCTCTCCTGCTCACCGTGCTGTGCAGTGGTCTGGCCTCCGCTGATCTGTGCCAAGGCCATCTCGCAGGGCATGTGGAGATGGGTCACCTCTCGAAATGATTGTCGCAGCTCTTGGCGGGATCATCGCAACAATCGCCCGAAGCGGCCACGTCTGACCAAGAGAGGCATGGCCATGCCAACATCGGTACCGTGCAACGCACAAACACGGGCGCGAGGGCGTGTGCACTGCACAAAACCCGTGGAACAGGACGAGAACAGAACGGACGGAAATGAGGGAGAGGAAACAAATGAAGAGGGTTATTCTCCTACGCGACTGCCGATGCCGTCCTCCACTGCCGATCGTCGCCGTTCGTCTGCACCATGGCCTGCATCCAGAAGCCGGGGGCTATAGATGAGACAGATCGGCAAGACGCACAGCACCCGTCGTACGAGGGATCGATGTCCCCGGACGGAAGAGCCGTACCGGCAGCCACAGCCGGAGCCGCAGCCGCCGCGGCCGACATGGCTGTCATCTCTCGCCGTCAATCGCTCCATGGTTCCCTCGTATTGCTTTTTTTTTCCTTTGCACAGACAACAAGACGGTCTGCGCACAGGGCACGTGCCATTGGGTTCTCCCTCTGTGAAATGAGACCTCCCTCCGTCTGCCCGCAAAGAGCCGCGATGCGACAGTGGAAACGGAAGGTTGAGGCGAAGGACCGGTCAGACTTCAATGTTCTACCTCGTGCGCATATACGTATTTGTATTTGTACGAGTACATAAAAAGAAATATTTGTATTTGTATTTGTAGGCATCTCATCGTCCACTGTGGCTGCCCACCCTCCCTTTTATCTCGTATCTTCCTTCTGGGCGTATAGGTCCATTTTCAATTTCGCGCCCCTTCTTTTTCCCCGTTGGAGGGAGCTCGGAGTGCGTGATCACTCTCTTCGTCCGTCGGGCTGGGCCGTCGGCATCCTTCGGGCTTTTGTCACGTCCGCGAGTGTCATGGATATGTCAATGTGCCATGGGGCACGGCCAAGCCAGCAAAACAAAAGTACGTAGGCAATATAGCAGGCCGTCAATGCTACCTGGCACGCGAGGTTGCAGCGAGGCGCCCGGTTTTGGAGAGAGTCTGGACTGGATATGCATATTCGCACTGCGAAAATAAGGGGGGGGGAGGAGCGGGTACTTTCGCCTTGTGGGGTGAGGCCGCGTCAGTATGCAGATGTCCCCCCGTTTGCCTTGTCTGCCCTCTCGAGCATGCGGATGTATCGGGACGTTCCTACGAGTAAGACGCTCTGCATCTGGCCGTGAACGGCAATGTCTCATCTTATACGTCGCAGCGTGCAGACGGGCACCACCATGGCAGTAGCTTGGCTTGGCGATGCACAAATATGGTGATTTGGAGATGACGCGGACTCTGATAGAGGCATATGCAGAGTGCAAGAAGGCCAATCTTGTAAGATACAAGCAATCGAGCACAGATACCAGACAGCACTCCACTGCCACAGCGAGGCTGCTATCTGCCAATTCGCAGAGGTGCAATTGAAATCAAGCAGCCAAGAGAAGGGGGGGAGCTTTTCGAAGAATCCCAAAAGGAGAGGATCTGGGTGAGGTCTCCCCTATCCCGACAGACCTGGGCTCTCTCTCGTCGTATTGAGGCCACTATTGAAGCGCACCATCACCAACACCCGAGCTAACAGCACGACCGGGAAATTGAGACGGGACGACCTGCGTCGACCCATTTGAGCCGCACGCACTCCCCCCTTTTACATAGGAGAGCTCGTGTACTCGTATACGAGTACTCGTGTTCCCCTCCCCTCTCCCTTTCAATAGCTTCTTTATTCTGTATCACCAAACCGCACTACTTTGTACCTTTGCACTAGCCTGCCTCGGTTTCGTCTGCCAGGTACCAAGACGCGGAATGGCCGTTCGTCCCATCTTTTCAGGGGGGCGTCTCGCAATACAAATATCATTATTGGACTTGGGCCCCGACTCGTGTCGGCGATTTTGGTCCGTGCCTGGTTGGTTCTAAATACGGGCAAGATATCGATCCCCCCCTATTCTGTGGCAAAGACCAAAGGCCATGGGAGGCCTGTTGTGTATGACAGACGCAGTGGCAAAAGTCCATGGGGATCCCTGTTGGCAACGCCATAGCAAACTGTTGCAGGGCTGTTGCCGACCTCGCTCAGCTTTGCTGTGCAGACCTCGTAATACGGGCAAACTTTGCCTTTTCTCATTTGCATGGTGTCGGTTGTCTTGGCCGACTTTTCGGCGCATCTGGTCCGCCTGGTCCGCCTGATGCGCGTGCTCCCCGCACAACGACGGCCACGATCCCGAGACCTGGCACGTCCTTGTGATGGGCTCGCACAATACGCGCCAGTCTCGTGCTGCCGCTCTTTCCCATTGGGTTTGACACCAGCTGCTGGCTGTCTGCATTCACTCGCCACGGCGCGGTGCACACAGCTCGCCCGCCCTATCGGAGCTTCCCCGATGGCTCAGACCCGCCATGATCAATCCATGTTTCGATGCGGCCTGTGGCATTTGCGCCATGGATGACTGTTTCGTTATTCATCAGGCCAACGGCACAGCGAAGGAGCCCCCCAATGAAATGGTAGCACTCTCTACCGCACGTGCATGCGAATATTGGAGGAATGCATATAAACCGCACAAACAAGAAAGAAAAGTGCAGGAATCCAGGAATACAAAAGAGAGGGGTTTTTTGCATGCCGTGACACACAGAATGCGAGGCCCATCAGGCGATGACGGGACCGGAGCTTTTGTGTAGTGTACGAGGAGTCATGAGCCGTGCCTCCGCAGCCGTCACTCCTGGTCGGTCAGCTCCTCCTCTGCGACAGTATCACCCGCGTTCTCGTACGAGCAACAGCGGCCGGCCGCACTGAGACGGAGATTGAAGAAGACAGAGAGGATAGAGAGGAGAGAGGGCAGGGGGGAGAGGACAGAGAAGACAGGAGGGGTATCGAGAATAGAGAGGACAGAGAGAGAGAGAGAAAGCGAACTCCGAGACCGGAGTCGCGCGCGCTTGCGCACCGGAAGACGCTCAAATCGTGTGTGTATGGAGGACATGTCTGTACAAAGTAAGATACGGCCACAACACCTTCTTCTCGGGACCGGCCTCGCGCTCGCCTCGCCGTGCAGGCGGTCAGCTGGCCGGTCCTACCTGCAGATCAGGCAGACCGGGAAAGAGACCACAGGGCCACACCACCCTGTCGAAAAAGAGAGCACTTGCATCTGCGCTTTGCATATACGACACGGCACAGAAAAGGCTGCATCCGTCCAAAATGGAAAAACTAAACGAGCTTTCTCTCCCACCAGGCAAAAACCAGATGAGGCGCTCGCTCTTTCTAAGCTGAAACAGAGCTCCAATATAAACAAAAAAAAAAGTACTCACACTAGGTGCGTCCCGCATTCCTAAGAATAGGGGGAGGGGGGGCACATGGAAGCCTGGGATCTGGTCGTTGCTCGTAGGCAGACAGTGCTGGTACGGGCGGGACGACAGGGGGGGGAATACGAGCACGCACGAGGGCGGACAGGGAAGACAGGCCAAGGACAGACCGCCAGACAAGGAAAGAGACGGCAGGACCTTGGCGCTGTACAGCGTAAAAGAGCCTGTAGCTTGTTTGGGCGGCTTATTTGTAGGCTAATTTTTTTTTGCCGTTGGCCCTGAGCTCGTATAGCTGCAGGCGGTTCGAGGACCAGGGGACCTTCGGGGGAGATGGGATCGGCCGTATGTACCGCGTGTGCTTACTCCCCATGGCATCGTCTCGGCGTCATCACTCGATCTGCCCTGTCCAAAATTCCTTTCTTTTCTTTTTCCCTCCCTTTCCCGCCGTGCTGCCGCCGCTTCCGCGTGCCAACATTTTCGACAGCTGGGACAAAAAGGGCGGCGACGAAATGACAAAATGAAGCAGCGATCGGCCAGGTAGCGTGGCGGCCTTGTGGAGAGCTAGCCGGAACGGGGCAAGCAATCCATATCGTCGGCGAACGGGGGGGGGTCCAATAATTCACCATGGAGAGAAACGGCGGGGGAGACAAAGGCACAATGAGCAACGCCAAGGACCAACATCTTTGGAGAGAAAAGAAAAAAAAAAGATTGTAAAAGCCCAGAAGGAAAGTACCCTGCTCGTGCTCGTACCTGGTGCACAAGAAGAAAATTCCGCTCTTTGCTCTGCAACGGCGCCGGTCCTGCAAAAGGATCAATAGCCTTGTGGTTTCGCCATCCGGCGACCGTTTGGTTCCACTTATTTTTATCTCGCCGCGCCATGGACGGGGGGGGTCTGAGGCGATACGAGAGGAACACTTGTGCTGGGTCAGGCTGCAGAATAGGTCGCATGCTCACGCATTACACCCCTGGCACACACAGCATGCAGGACGGCTCACTATCATGGACTTGTGCTCCGGTCGTGTCTGCCCACGCTACTCGTACCGCCCTGCGTCGTCCTGTGTTTCCCCCCCCTCCCCCTCCTCTTTCCCGTCTGAACGTGCCAGAGAATGCAGAGAATGGTGCCACCTGCCAAGGACGTGGCTCGTCGTCCATCCATGCACTCCATGATCGGTGACCATCCGTGCCGCACAGCAACCGCGGTGACAGAACCGCAGCTGGCCGTGTCGTCTGGTGTCGCATCGGCACGAATGGCTGGGACGAGCCAGCTTTGACCATGCCACGAGCACTGGTGTCGGCAGGCCAGCTGTTGTTCCGCACATTGTTCTGCACACCTCTGGCACACAGTCGAGCGAAGGAATGGCCGAAATGAAAAAAAGCGAGTCATGTTGTTATCTGCAGCTAAGAATGGCTTTATTGGCCATGTTAGTCGGTGTGATATGCCAATTTTGGATGCAGAGGTGCAGCTGCACGTCGAACGACGGGCTGTGCGGATGGACTCTGGGCTGAGGCGGGGCATCTCTTTCTCTGTGTGTGTGTGTCTGTGTGTGTGTGGGCTGCGCCGACCTGTAAAAAGGTGTCTGGGTGGAGCGCGCCCAGCATCAGTGCGAAGATCCTTCGTCGTGGCAAGGCGAAGCAGGATGCTGTTCCGTGAGATATCTATAGTAGTAAGCTGGGCTTACCTCATCGCTGTGAGTGGGCGAACCAAACAAACAAACGCTGAACAGCCACAGAGCTAAAAAGCCAAAAGCCGGAAAAAAAAAAGCATACTGATAGCAGGGGCAGTGCACCGAATCCGCAGCAGAACCTCCTTCCCGCCCGCGAAACTCCGCACAGCCAACTCCGCACAAAACAAGAAAATCTGCAACGTTTTTTTTTTTTTTTGGTCGTCTCCTCCCAACGAACCTGGCATTCCAAGAACCCGGAATGCGAGGGTTGCCACAACCGGTCGTGGCGCCCCCTCCTCCCCCCCCCCCCGGTCAGCCAGTCAGCTCGTACCACAAGTATGCCCGGCATAGTAGAAGATACAAAGTACATGGCTGTTTCTGGATGCAGATGACTGTACGACGAGCCGGTACGAGAACGGGCAGCGGCTCTCCTGGCTTGGCACGCCCCCCCAAACGGGCTCATTGCGCATGCGGGCTGTTGGCATTTCGTCGCATCTCATCCGCCGCATCCCTTTTCGGAGAAAGATGCCATGCCATGGCTGCATAGTACCACCCACCACCAGCAGGCTTCCGCCCATGCCGATTAGTCAATGTACGACCGGCTGTGGCGCCTGTCAGAAGCTGATGCTGGTGCTGGGGCATCTTGTCTCCTCCGGAAAAAGCCACCAACCCAACTTCGCGGCTTATCAGAAGACCAGAAGCACCTGAGGGATGGGCCCATCGCCGAGCGAATGAGAAGGACGTCGTGCCGAGGGTGCGCTCGCTCCTCCCCCGAAAAGGGTGGCATCAGGAAGATAGGAGCGCGTCTGGCTGCAGCCACCGGCTTCAGCAGCAGCAGCAGCAGCAGCATTAGCAGAAGCAGGGAATTTCCCTCAATATTGTCTGTGTACACCACAAGAGTGCAGCAGTCCTGGGCCATGGCACACGAGACGAACAATGAAGCACGAAAAGCAATAAAGCAGCATACACTTCCTCATTGGACCAGATCGCCCCACCCATTGGAAACTGAGATGAGATGGGGAAAATAGTGTGTGTCGAAATACGAGGAAGCAAGACGTCTTACGAGTTGGGGTCAGTATGACACTCGTACCATCGTACTCCCAAGGCAATACTCCTGTTAGGCGCGTCAGCGCTCCAGCGTAAAAGGCGCTATCTGCCATGGCGAGTGCCAGGTGGCAGCAGCGGCAGCAGGTCGGTCCATGCTGCTCCAGCGTCGCATCGTATCGCATCCCTCTCGCTTGTCAGCCGCCCTGCCCGCTTCCCTGGCAGGCTGCCCGCGCGCCCGCGCCCTTTTTTTTTCCACTCAGCGTTAAATTTAGGGCGCGTATGAGAGTATTGGGACCGATGATTCATGCTCAAACGCACAGCCAAAGTCCCGACGGAACTCCTTCCAACGGGTCATAGACGCAATTAGCGCCACTGCAATACAAATATATCTCTTCTCAGGCGCAAATCCATAGCGCACACGATGCGCTGTTGGAACCAACCGCCGTTGACAGCGTTGCAACGGCAGGTGCAATCGGCGGAACCAGCGCCGCCATCGCTCGTACTCGTACACTTCGTATATGGAAAGTACCGCTGAGCACTGAAATGGCAAGCGCACTTGCTCATTTGTACATATTTGTAGTCGCCGTCACAGCGCCCAAACGGCACAGCGATTCTGCAGAGCTAGGCGCCACACGTGTGAGAAATCTCCTAGCGGAAGGCGCCAGGCACAGGCGCAATCCCCATTGGGACTTGGACCCTAGCTGTGTTTTTTTTAGTCGTTTTTAGTTGTTTTATTTTACTAATATTTTATTATTATTTCGTTATTTTATTTCCATTTTCATTTTTACTTTATCCTTTCTCTGGTCATCACGAAAGCCGTAATCTGACTCTGCTTTTCTAGCTGCGTCTCGCCCGGCACACACTCCTTGCTTTTTGACACGCTAGGATCCAGGCAGGAACACCGACGCCCGCAGCGTGGCGTCTCGTTTTACGGGGCCTCCATCCGCTAGCAGCCTGACTCTGGGGATGATCGCTGCCATGCTCAGGCGTCGCCGTGCTCACACACACACACACAAAAGCGGCGGTCTGCCGGATCGACGCTGACCCGGCTCGCTTCTTGGACGGGTCCGCTGATGAGAAACAACATGATGGGACCGCCAAACAGAATGAAGTGCATGACCGAGATGACTTGTCGCGGAATGCAGAATGCAGACTACTCGTACTCGCACAGACATTCCGAGTACTCGTATTTGTATATGTACATATGTACATACCAGTATGTACGCAGAGGCGGCGACGGCACTCACCGATAGCCACTGGGATGTCGCCGGGCGGGGTCGCGTGCCAGCGCTGCCCCGGTCTCGCCTGATGTGTTGGCACACCCGCCGGGCTGCGGTCGTCCTCTTGGCCTCAGTCTTGGCCTCAGTCTTGGCCAGTCGGCGATTTTGTTTACGGCTGCTCTGCTTATGGCTCACGCCCGGCTGGTGCTGGCTTGTCGGCATGTTGGCCAGCAGGAATCGCCCCCATGTGCCAATGCGCCATTTCGCTGACAGCTGTGCAACCGTCAACGTTCGTTTCGGGACATTATTTGCTTGGGACGTCTGCCCAGCCCAGCTCTCTCTCTCTCGGCACCGGAGTTGAGTCAACATGTCATGACATACGAGAATGGCATCTACGGGCAGAGAACAACCCCCCCCCCCCCCCCCCTCTCGCTCTCCCCTCCCTCCCCGAGAGGCGTGGTTTGTCGCTGTTTCTTTTTTGGGCATCGTCTTTCGGCGTGTTTCAGTGTCCGCGCGTGCGGTTCATCCTTCGCTTCTTCGCTTCTTCTCGCTAGCCCAAATCGAATGCCAGCCATTGGTCCGGGGCAGATGAGGGAAGATTAGTACAGATCCCGGCCAGGATGGGGGGAGCAGAACCCGTCGCAAAAATATGTACGGGCAGAGGAGTACGAGGACAAGTCACACCCCTTACGTGCATGCATACTATTATTTACACGGCAATAATACGTGCTACATAATACCAAGAGGACCCAGCGCAGCTCCCCCACTGCCAGTTCCGGTACAAGCCTCCACTGCAAGCATCCTCCTGGCAAGCCACCGACCAGGATTGAGCATGCCCAGACCGCAACACCTGGATTTTGTGGGGGGTCCTGCAGAAGAAAAAATGAAGAACGAGGAACGAGACGAGAGACGCAGCCCAGGCCAGGGTCAGCCGCATTGTTTACCAACGAGAAAAAACAATTGGTCCTCGTCTTTTCGTCGACCGGGTTTTCTCCCGTCCTGGTGACGCCTTGCATGCTGCCCTGCTTGCTGCTCTGCTTCTCTGCCGTCATGCTGTTCCGCCTTGTTGGCCGACGGGTCTACTGCACGCTGCGGCTCATCCATCGCTTCTCCTGCTCTGCTGTATTATCTCCTGTATCTCTGGCAAATGGCGACCCTGGTTCCGCCCACATCCTTCTCCTCCTCCTTCAAGTCCTCGCCTCTGCATCTGCCGTCTTGGCTTTCCGGCTACCCCTCTGCTCTCTACCCCTCTTCCCCTCTCGCCTTGCTGCGGTCCCGGTCCTGGAAATCCCTATGTGTTGTGCATCGTCAACCCGCCAGCCTCTCGGGAGCCTACTCGTAGAAGCTTGGGGCGGACTTCGGACAGCTCCCTTACTAAGAGCTCACACACCAGGAAAAGTCACCGTACGAGTATGTCGCCAGCTGTTGTGCCTTTATTTTTTTCTCACTTCTTTCCTCGTTTTTTTTTTTTCTCAATTTTTTTCTCGATTTTTTTTTCTCATTTCTCTCTTTCCTTCTTTTTCCGTGTCCGCCGTCTGATTTGATCCTAGTGGTCCTGGTGGTGGCGGTTTTTCGGAAGCTCCCTCGCTGCTACGTATTGTGTAGCATCACCATCCCAGACGCTATTAGATGATTGATTGGGTGGAGCAGGAGCACCCAAGAGCGTCCCACGTCTCTCTATTTTTAACTGGCCACGCCGAAGCCTCCCCTGTCAACACTCACGGGTGCTGAGAAGGTACCCTGGTCCTGGCAAGCTCGGCTCTTCAGAGGATTTGCGCAGTCGGTCCACGGCGGAATCTGACTCCTTCTACCGTAACGTCATTTACAACAGCCGGCCGGGGCAGACCTGCTCTTGCGTCTGATACGAGACCACTACCGCTTGCTGACAAGCCGAGTCTTGCCCCATCGCTCGGGTACCTGTGCAGCTTATCTAAATTTAAAAAAAGAAAGAAAAAAAGGTAAAAAAAGTAAAGCCAAGAGGATGCTGCCGCTCGCATTCCTCGTTCTGCCGGCCACGCCACACTCCGCCTCTTTTCCTCTGACCACGGACCGCCTTCCGTCTCATCTCTTCGCAGCACCCATATGCACTCAGCAACTTTCCCTTATTGCATGTATCTTACCGTATCGAGTTTCCTTCCCAAACTGCTGCCGCCTGAGCTGCCCCACTGACACACCCACTCCTTCGTGTACGGTTGCCTACCGGCCAAAAGCTTGGCCTCATGGTGATAACGAGTGTACCGTTCTTTGTTCTTGTCCTGGCCGGCTAGGTGGTGCAAAAAAAAGATACAGTTCGCACCGAACCTTGTTAGTGTCTTGTTCTCTCCCTAATTGGCCACTCCCGTGCGAAATATTGGTTTTTGCCTCTTTTGATACGTGCTGCCCGACCGCCTGACTGCCTCCCCCCCCCCTCCCCCCTCTGACCCTTCTGCCCGACTCCCTCTCCCTTTTTTTTGTTTTATTGGCATTTCGTAGCGATGGCGAGCCCGTCCCTCGGCTGCCTGGGTATGGCATAAATGACACAACCTCCTTCCTGGTCGGACTCAGCGTCGGCTCCTCCTGCCAGCACTCGCTTAGTGGCAGAAACGGCGTGCCTGGATTCCCAGGAACGGCATCTGACCTCGTCAAAGCGTTCTCTGGCATGGCTCGAACGGTCCCTGCGGCGTCTCTTAGAAAGTCCCATCTGCCCACTCTCCCCACCTCGGCTGGGCTGTTCCTCGCAGCTTCACGGCCTCGCGGTCCTCCTCCTCTTGCACTTGCACCTCTGCACTCCCACTGCCCGCTCCTACCAGTTCCTGTTCCACTCCCTGCGTCTACCCTGTCCTGCATCTGTCCTGCCCCGATTCTTGTTCCTAGCTCCGGTCCTGCTCTGTCCTCCTTCTCTGCCCTCCTTCCCTGCCGCCCTGCTCTGCCGCCCTGCTCTGCTGTCCTACTGTCCTACTCTGTCTCTTGCATCACTAGTCCGAAAGGGCCCCATCCTCTCGCGTCAGGATTCAGTGACATCTTTCTGCATTCAGCAGATGTGGAAATGAGGTTCGGAAATGAGCTGTGCTACAAGACCGAAAAGACAGGCCATCATGAAGTCATGAAGCGCCGTGCCCGCCTGCCGCTCTGCCACGACCTCCCTACTCCGGCCCTTGGCGCCAACGGAAATGTGCTAAGCAATATTTCCAAGGTCCTTTTGTCCTCTCTCCTTTGGGATTTGGCGCCCGGTAATGCTCACAGCCTCCACAGCCTCCTTCACCCACGTGCAGGCGCAAGACATGCAGTCAGACCGCCTTACCTGCCAGACCAGGGTAGGAGGATAGGTGGGTGTGGCCAAGGCCGAGGATCGTTCCCAGTGGAGTGGTCCTCTCTCTCTCTCACTCTCTCTCACTCTCTCCATGACCGCCTCACCCTACCCATGATTATCTCTCCTCTCCTCTCAGATCCCACCCTGTTTCCATGTATATATAAGATCGCCGTCTCCCACCTCGACATCATGTTCCCTCTCACTTCTCATCATCAAGCAATCACTTCATATCTTGCAAGGCATAGCTCGACAGCCTTCTGTCCTTCGTTACCTTCCCTTTTGTCTTTTCTTTCTGGCCTCTGGTCTCT
Source organism: Harringtonia aguacate (assembly GCA_014183095.1). Taxonomy (NCBI): domain Eukaryota; kingdom Fungi; phylum Ascomycota; class Sordariomycetes; order Ophiostomatales; family Ophiostomataceae; genus Harringtonia; species Harringtonia aguacate. The sequence goes on along the minus strand of JACCPH010000044.1, from coordinate 157,843 downwards.
TCAACCCTCAACACACTTTCGTTTGTTGTCGTCTTTGTAGTTCAGAGAGACAAAACATCCCCAACATCCCAACGTCACCATGCGGTCGATCTTTTCTTCCCTCGCCTTGGTGTCGGCGGCCCTTTTGTCGGGTCTGGTCCAGGCGGCTCCCAGTGTGGAGCGTGTCCCCTACCGTCGTGGAGGCAACCACGACCGCGGCTCGAACAATGGCCCGACGTGCAACTCGGCCTCGAACCGCGGCTGCTGGAACAACAACTTTGACATCAACACCGACTACGAGTACTCGGTCCCGACCACGGGTGTCACCCGCGAGGTGCGCTTCCCCTCCTCCCCTCCTCTTTGCAAGTATTGCATCTGGGAGACCTGACGCTGACAAAACATCTGCTAGTACACGCTCGTTGTCTCTGAAGCCACGCAGTGGACGGGCCCGGATGGCGAGGTCAAGGAGCTGATTATGCTCATCAATGGTGAGACTCGCCCTCCTTGGACATCATCTTTTTGTCCTTGGTCATTCAGGTTGCTGACCTTGGCGCAGGCACTTACCCTGGCCCTACCCTCACGGCCAACTGGGGCGACACGCTGTCTGTCACCGTCGTGAACAACCTCGTTACGAACGGGTGAGTCCTTGTCCTGTCATCCATAGTCAACATCCGCTAACACCTCCAGCACTTCTTTCCACTGGCATGGCATCCGCCAACACAACACCAATCTGCAGGATGGCGTCAACGGTGTGACCGAGTGCCCCCTGGCTCCCGGAAGCTCCAAGACGTACACCTTTTTGGCCGAGCAGTATGGCACGACGTGGTACCACTCGCACTTTGCCGCCCAGTATGGCAACGGCATCTCGGGTCCGATTATCATCAACGGCCCGTCTTCGCAAAAGTACGACATTGACCTGGGCGCCTTCCCCGTCAGCGACTTTTACTACAAGGGCGCGGACGAGCTCGTCTACTACGCGCAGGACCACGGCCCGCCGGCCAGCGACAACGTCCTCTTCAACGGCACCAACGTGCACCCGACCACAGGCGCGGGGAAGTACGCCAGCGTGACGCTGACCAAGGGCAAGCGCCATCGGCTCCGCCTCATCAACACGTCGGTCGAGAACCACTTTTACCTGTCGCTGAACGGCCACAAGATGACCATTATCGCGGCCGACCTGGTGCCGGTGCAGCCGCAGACGGTGACGTCGGTCTTTATGGGCCCCGGCATGCGCTACGACGTGACCATTGACGCCAACCAGGACGTGGGCAACTACTGGTTCAACGCGACGTTTGCCACCAGCGGCGTGTGCGGCAGCTCCGAGAACCCGTACCCGGCTGCGGTGTTCCGCTACCAGGGCGCGGACACGTCGGCGCTGCCGACGGTGCAGGGCAAGCCGGTGAGCGAGGCGTCGTGCCTGGACCTGGACACGCTGGTGCCGGTGGTGAAGCGCACGGTGCCGGTGACCAAGTTCCGGCCGGTGGCGGGCAACACGCTGCCGGTGACGCTCGACGTGGCAGAGACGACGCCGCTGTTCACGTGGAAGGTCAACGGGTCGGCGGTGGACATTAACTGGAACAAGCCGATCGACCAGTACATTATGGAGGGCAACAGCACGTACCCGGAGAGCTTCAACGTGGTGACGGTCAACGGCAAGTCGGACCAGTGGGCCTTTTGGCTGATTGAGAACACCGACAGCCTGATCCCGCACCCGATGCACCTGCACGGCCACGACTTTGTGGTGCTGGGGCGCGCCGAGGGCACCAGCAACGACACCTCCTACTTTGACGCCAACGACCTGTCCGGCCTCAAGAGCAACAACCCCGTGCGCCGCGACACCTCCATGCTGCCCGCCTACGGCTGGATGGTCATTGCCTACCAGATCAACAACCCGGGCACCTGGGTCATGCACTGCCACATTGCCTGGCACGTCTCCGGCGGCCTGTCCACCAGCTTTGTCGAGCGGCCCACCGACTTCCTCGGCAGCGTCACCAGCGACCAAAAGACGGCCTTTAACAACGAATGCGCCGCCTGGAACGCCTACTTTCCCACCAACGACCCGTACCCCAAGATCGACTCGGGCCTGCGCATCCGCGCCGTCGACTCGCCGGCGCTGCGCAAGATGGTGGCTTAGACATCTTTACGAAAAAAAAAAAAAAACCCAGATGGGAGACGTACCTTTAACCAACCCTGATCGGAGGGAAACGCATGTGTAAAAACGGGAAACGACGTACACGAACGGGAAATTGTGTGAGGGACAGCAACCAAGCGGCGCTGTGGGAATTGGAGTTGCATGTTTTGACTATGTCTCTTGGGTATGAGCTTGCGGGTTTGCTTTTGGGTTTTCCGGGCATTTTTTTTCTTTTGGGATTTCCTTTTTGGGGTTTCCGGTTTTGGCGCATGTTCTTTCCGTTTTGCATCGGGGTTGGTTGTCCATTTTATCTTCTTCGGGGGTATAATCGGCATTGCCATACTAATTTTTGAGGCTATATAACAAGGCCCAATCAAACTGAAATATTTTCAAAGTCCTTTTTCTGGTTCAAGAAGAAGCGTGAGACAGCTGTACCATCGCACAGCACCCCTTCTGGGCTGTCATCTTGCGCCCCAGTACTGCTCGAAATTCAGGTACACCAACACCCATGCGTGACAGAAATCAAAGGAAACATCAACAGTGGCGCTGCACTCTGCCTCTTCAACGTCCCTTCCCGTCCTCGTTCCCATCACGTGACAATAACACGGTTCCGTCCCGGAGCCATCGATGGCCTCGCAGCATGGATTTCAGCCAAAGAGACTCGACCAGTCCTCCTCCTTGACATACTGCTCGATGGATGTGAGCTGGTCTTCGATGCCGAGCTGGAAGTGGTCAGTGAGAAGCAGAAGCAGACGAAGCAGGCGGAGCAGACGGGAGCAGAAGAAATCAAAGAAAATAAAGAAAAGCAAAGGCTCACGTCTTTGGCGCGCAGGACAGACGGGTCGCCGCCGTCGTAGCCAAACTCGGCAATGTAGGCCATGGAGTCGGCGATCTCGTCCTGCATGCCCGGGCTCTGGATGCGGTCGCGGGCCTCGGCGCGGGTGATGGACTGGAAGCCGTCGCCGTCGACGAGGGCGACGCCGAGGGTGTCGGCCCAGATGTGCATAAACTGGCGCCAGGAGATCTCCTGGGTGCAGGCGAGGACGGTCTTGCCGGGGGGTGCGCGGGCCAGGGCGAGCACGTAGGGCCCCGTGTCGCGGCGGGTCCACACAAAGGGGACCTTTTCGTGGCCGGTGCCGAGGCCGCGGTGGACGTAGGCGCCGGTGGCCGGGTCCTGGGCAAAGTCGGCGCGGACGACGGGCTCGTCCTTTTTGCGGCGCTGCTGGAAGTCGCCGCGCCAGTTGTCGAGGTAGAGGCCGACCTGGACGAAGCTGGTCTTGGCGGCGAGGGCGGCCAGCTCGGGGGGGTCCGTGGCCGTGCGGATCCACGAGGCCACCTCGGCCTTGCCGTCAAAGTGCAGGTTGTTGCGGTACTTTTGGTGCGACCACTTGAGCGTCTCGCTCAGCGACGAGTACACGTAGCGCTCGAGCACGGCCCCCGGCGCCGCCGCACCGACGCGGGCGGCCGCCCGCGCCAGGTTCTTGCCGCGCCGGACTTCGAGGTCGTGCGCGGCCACGTTGAGCGGAATGCCCTGCTCGCGGGCCGTCTGCGCCAGCGCACCCGTAAAGACGGGGCCCCAGAAGTCGGTCACGGCAAAGATGACGTGGGCGCCGGCAAAGGCGGCCTCGAGCGAGGCCACGTCGTCCAGGTCGGCCCGCACCAGCTCGACGCCCTTGGCCCGCCACGGCGCCGCCGACCGGCTCTCCGGGTCCCGCGTCAGGCCGCGCACCGTCCAGCCGCCGTCGGCCAGAAAGGTGTCGGCCACGCTGCCGCCCTGCTTGCCGGTGATGCCGACGACTGCAACAAGTTTGGTCATGGCTGAGATGGAGGATGCAAAGAGGAGGAGGAGGGGGGGTGCTTGACCAGGACGTGTCTGTCCCAACAGCCTTTCCATTTCCACTTATAAGATGCACATACTCGTCACGGAATCGTTGATTAATAATGGAGCAGCGCCAGTATTTACACATGGTTGATTTATAAGGCGGAGAGACTGTGTTTTTCCGACACCCGCGCTGTGGCCGGAACCGTGGACTGATGGAGCGAGCGTTCAGTGCAAGAGGATAAGAGAACCCCTGGAAGCGTATGATACGTCATTGTCAGGGACAGCCAGCTCTGGTCTGGCTCGAGAGCCTCGTGCGCTTGGTGACGTCATGCCATGCCGCCAGTCAGACAAGCTTCCGGCAGAGGTGCCCTTGAGCCGGTTCTGTCATGTGAGCTGTAAACGTAGCGGAAGCGGAATTAGGGAACCCCTCTGCAGTAATGCAGGCAGTGCAGGCAGTGCAGGCAATGCAGGCTAGAGTTGTGCACACTGCGGACATAAAACGTGCGGCCACTTCAACTGCCCGAGCCGGGTCCTGCGGAATTGCTAATACGCGGAAATCATCCCAGTTGGCGTGACTGCTGAAAACCCGCAGTCCGGCGTTTTTGCGCTCGGAGTCGGCGTTTCGGGCATACGAAATCGGTGCGATCAGCTCATGTCTCGCTGTCATTGGCGGGACGGAGTTTTGGGAGGGCACCGGCCGATGGGTTTACCCGACCGTGAGCGGCAAAATTACCGCTCCAGTGGCACGATAGGGCGCCTAGATAGCCCGTTGTCAGCTTGCGACGGCGGCCAATCCGCCAATCCGCCCCCAACCGCAGACCTGCTGCCAGTGGGCTGCCCCTCCCCCGCTCCAGCGGCCCTGCGAATGCCTGTGTAGTAATTGATCCGTTCACGGCTTGACCCTGTACAAGGCGGTCAGGGGGTTTTTTTTTTTGTCGTTCAACTCCGTCCCCGAAAGCCAGCGTGCCGTAAATTTCGTGATGCGCCCTTTCCGAACTCTGCAGCGGCTGAGCAGGCAGACGAGCCTGTCGAGAGAAACAAGCTTCTTTCAGCCGCCAAGAAAGACGTAAAACGATCAGATATCCCCCGCATTTTGTATCTTTTTATTTTTTTTTTTTTTTTGGTCTGTCTTACTTTTTGGTCTGGGAAACAACGGCACAACCGCAGTTCGTACTACGAGCATTGCGGCACAGCCAAAAAGTCGCCCTATCGGAGCGGCCACTCGTTTTCGTCGTCGCAGAATCCAGTCAGACCGTCCACACAGCACAACAATTCCCATCCCATGCCACGTCGCATCGGCGGCCGCCATCTTGCCTGCTCGCCTTGATCGACCTCAGAGCGCAGGAAGGACAGACGACAGACATGCAGCAACCCACGATGACGCCGGCCGACATCCAGCGGCTCTTCCAGCAGCCCTGCCCGTCGTTCCCCGGCCATGACGTCGTCGCCGCCGCCGCCCACGACGACGGCTACGGCCTGCGCGCCCAGCGCACCGCCCGCCTCCAGCAGGTGCTTCTCGCCGTCCAGCAGTACTGGATCGCCGGGTCGCCGGAACTGGACTTTGCCGCCGAGGTTCTGGCCGACGGCAGCCGAGACGGTAGGTCGCTGGCAAGCAACAATCTCGGGCTCTCTCCCCCCATGCTGACCTGCAGCATCCTGGCGCATCCCCATCGGCGAGGCCGGCCTGCTGGACTTTTTCCTCAGCATCCTCACCGTGCACGACCTGAGACAGGCCCTCCAGATACACGCCCTGCGGCTGATTGGCAACTCCTGCGCCGACGAAGGTCAGCCTCTCCTCGAGATGGAGCCCGACCTGGAGCTCGACCCCTTGCTGACCGTCCAGACGAGAACCGCGCCCGCGTCGTGGCCGGACACCACATCGGCCAGATTGTCGGCCTGCTGCACGACGACATGATCCTGGCATTTGTTATCCCTGTCCTGTACAACATCTGCGTCGACTATGGTATGCTGTCTGCCCGCCCCCTCGACTGTTCTGATCGCCTGCTGACCGGCCAGAACCTGCCCAGCTCCAGGCCAGCCAGGCTCAGCTGAGCCGAGAGCTGGTGACCATCCTGTCCACCCCGAGGCTGGCACAGTGCCGGGCTTTCCTCGACATCATCTGCAAGATCCTCGGCTTGCTCGTGTCTCTGGGTGCGTGGAAAAGCGCCCAATCCACTCTCCTCTCCTGTCCCGCTGACACAGCCAGACCCAGAACTGCAGCTGGCCGACCCGGCCACGCCCACGCGTCTGCTGAACCTCGCCGCGAGCCCCGACATCGCCCTCGATGCCGAAGAGCTCAGCATCCTGCTCTCCGTCGCCCTCTCGTACTTCGCCACCGAGAGGTTCCAGGAGGAGCTGGTGCGGCAGGACGCCGTCCCGGCCCTGCTCCAGGTCTTATCCGACTGCCACACCAAGTACGACCTGGCCCAGCTCGACCCCGACGAGGCCGCCGACTTCCAGGCCGTCCGCAGCCGCTTCACCCACACCCTCGCCGACGTCGTCGCCCTCCCCTCCTTTGCCGCCGCGTATCCCCTGACGTCGCCCGTCGTGCAGATGCTGCAGTCGTGGATCGCCAACGCCTACGCCAGCGCCAGCCTCAAGGCCGCCGCCTGCATCGCCCTCGGCAACCTGGCCCGCTCCGACGCCTCCAGCCTCGCCTTTGTGCACGACCTCCAGATCCACATTCCCCTCCTCCAGCTCCTCTCTCAGCCGCCGCGTGTAGCGGATAGCGCACCCACCGACGACGTCTCCATCCCCTCCCAGCTCACGTATTCCGTGCTCTCCTTTCTCAAAAACCTCGCCATCCCCCCCGCCAACAAACCCTTGCTGGGCGTCCTGCTCGAGGCCCCCGCCAGCATCCTCCCCCGCATCTTCACCACCACCGACGCCCAGCCCCAGGTCCAGTTCGCCGCCGTGTCGCTGACCCGCCTCCTCTTGGTGTCGTGCCCGGACAATGTCCGCCGCATCTGCTCGCCGCTGTCGCCCGACCCCTCGTCGCCCGCCCACGAGCGCAGCAACCTCCACGTGCTCACCACCTTTTTCCAGCGCGTCGACGCCGAGAACACAAAGACCGAGGCCGCCCGCGCCATCTCGGCCGTCTGCCGCGTGCTGCACACGTCTTTCGCCGCCTCGTCCGACAGCTCGCCGCCCGTGCCCGTTCTCTCCGACGACTGGGAGCCCCCCGAGGAGCCCTCCGTCTTTGCCGACTCCGCCCCGACCAGCAACAGCGCCCCGTCCTCGTCCGCTACCTCGCCCGCCGTCACCAATGCGGCCACCTCGGCTGCCGCTTCTGAGTGGGACCAAGACGGTGTCACGACGTCGGCATCGACGCTGGTCGTGTCGCCCGCTGCTGTGCCGCCGCCACCGCCGCCCGCCCCGGACCAGCCGCGCCGCGTGCGCTTCTACGCCGCCCACCTCGACATTGCCGACGGACTCACCTACCTCATGATGCAGACGCGCTTCCCCGTCCTGCGCTCCGAGACCTGGTTTCTCTGCGCCCTCATGTGCCGCTCCGCCGACGGCGCCCACTTGGTCATGCGGGCGCTGCAGCCGTTCGAGGCCTGCCGCGCCCTCGTCGAGGCCATCTCCGGCCACGACATGGTCGACGGCCACGAGCTGCCGGGCACCGAGTCTCTCGGGAATGCCGTTTTCGCCGCCGGTGAGGGCGCACCCAGTGCTGCGGCCCCTGACGGTACGCCGCCGCCGCCGGTGTCGCCCGGGCAGCGGGGCTCGTTTGAAGGCATCGACACAGACGCGCTGGCGGCGAGAGAGCATTCGTTGCCGGCGTCGGCACCAGGCACAGCAGCAGCAGCAGCAGCAGCAGCAGCAGCACCTGCGGCCCCCACTTCACTCGCCGGACTCGGCCTCGAGCCCCAGCAGGCCGATCCCGCCCAGACGGCCAGCATGGCGCGCGTCGACCGCGAGAACGGACTCATTCTCGTGTCTGAGATTATGAAAAACTACGCACACTTCCAGCCACCCTTCCGCCGCGGCGTCTTTGAGGAGATTCTGCGCACCGGCGGCGCCCTCGTCATCAACGCGCGGGCGTCGGACATGGAGAACACGAGGTGACAGAGAGGTAATTAGCGAGGCTAGCAAGGAGAAAAAGATAGCAACCGAACAGGACTTTAGCGGCGCATGCATGCAAACCCATTTCCAGATAGAAAAATATACCAAGTACATGACTAGATGAAGCAGTACGTGTAGGCATCGCAGCAGCGGTGATGGCCATCCTCTTGACGAGACGACACGACTACAGATTTTTTTTGAAATTTTTTTTTCTCTTCTTCTCTGGTGTGCAATAAATTTGCCTTTTTTTTGCCTAGCCGTTGTGACAAAATCCGGTCCGCTAGGTCCTTCGTTTCAGGCTTCCCCTCTTGAGAGCAAAAACAACCGGCAACCGAAAGCAACCCAGAACAAAAATATCGTATTTCGTTTTTTTTTTACCCTTCACTCCTTGTCGCAGCCAGCCCTATGAGGCCCCCCCCAGACGCACGATAGCATGTCTGGTCTGGGAAGGGGGGTCTCTTTGTGATCTGGTCTGGCCTGACCTTGCAAACACAAACTGTCAACCGACGAGCACCAGCCGTCCCCCCGGGGGAACCCGTCTATTTCTTGTTCGCCTCAGCCTCGGCCCGGTCCTTGATCCGCTTCTCGCGCACGCCCACCAGCTTGGCGTCCGACCGCGCAATGCGCAGCGTCGCGTAGGCGCCCTTCTCAATGGGTGCGGGCAGGGCAGAGACGGGGATCTCGGTGACGCCGGCCGGGACCGCGGTGATGGGCAGCGTGGCGGCAATGGACGTGGCCGCCGCGCCGGCGGGCACGGTGGGCTTGGCGCCCTTCTTGGGGAAGACGAGCAGGCGGGCGCGGTAGGCCTTGAGGCGGGCCACGTTGGCGGCCAGGGCCTCCTCGGACAGGTTGCGGCGGCGGTGGTCGACAGCAATGCCAATGGTGGGGGCAAGCAGGCGGGGAACGCCGGCGGCCTGGGAGGGGATAGTTAGCACGGTGAGCGAAGCCATGGCATAGTATGAACAGACAAGACACCAAAACATGACCCTGCAAGCAAGACAAAAAAACCCGTCCTCCCCCGATAAGATCCACACAGAAACAGATCGAGCCAAAACAAAAACAAAAAACTTGTCACGAGCACCCCCAAAAAGAACACACCTTCAGCTCAGCCAGAGAGAAACCGCGGCCGGCCCGGGCCTTGCGGTTGTACTTGATCGTCGGGCAGCGGACAATGGGCCGCAGGCGGTCGACAGGCCGCGGGGCGATGGCGGCGGCCTTGGTCTGGCGGGCGACGCGGCGGCTGTGCTTCTTGCCGGCCTGATGAAAAAAACAGTCAGTTCCTCGTTCCTCGCTCCTCGTTCCCATCCGTCCCATCGGCTCATTGTTGTCATCGTCGTCGTCGTCGTCGTACCTGGTCAAAGTGCACCCGCACGCGGCGCTGCCAATCCTTGCGGAAATCTGTCCGGTCAGTTTTTTTTGTTCATTCATTCTGGGCGGTTTGTCTGGGGCGGCCAGAGATCGAAGACATGGCCGTAGATGGAGAAAAATGAGGCGGAGAGAGAAGGGATCACGGACGGTTGTTGGGGATTTGCTGGTTGTGCTTGATCGCCTGGAGAGAAAGAAAAGTCAGCAAACGGAACGATAGCAAGAGTCCATCGAGAGAGCGAGAGAGCCTCAAACATACCATTGTATCTGAATCCTGCGATCGACTATCGATGCGAAACGAAGGGAAACAGAAGAGAAGAAAAAATGGCGAGGATAGTGTCGACGAGGTTGTGGTAGAGAGGGACCGAAAAAAAGAAGACGACAACCACAAGTATCGAGTATCGAAATGGAATAGGTGGGAAAAAAAAAAGAATGTGTGGGCCAACCAACCAGAGCACACAGAACGGCCAAAAATAGCGGGGGCCAGACCGCCCACGACCAACACATTTTTTCGCAGGGCTTGAAAACCCTACGGGCAGACCCCAGTGCCGCACCATTGGTGGCGAACGTGACGGGTGGGGCAGGGTTTTGGCCTGCGCCATGAGGCATCAACTACTCGTAGTTCCCAATTATTGGATTAGTAATCTTAATATTACTGCTTGTACTTGTACACATCTATGGGAAATGCTCAGTCTAATGAATGACCCCGATCAACGCCGTATGCCCTGTTCCTACTCTCCAAAACGCCACCCAACCCCGCCGCTGCCAATCTGCGGATGTTTATACAAGAGGCGAACCAGAACAAATGAAACCCCGGGCAAATGAAGACGCCCAACACGCTCATATTCCGCTCTCCTTGAGGTCGGCGACATAGCCCAGCCGATCTCGGTTCTCGTCGCAGACGCGCGCAAACTCTAGCAGCAGACGCCAGACATAGAGCAGCATGTCTTCGCGGCGCAGAACCTGCTCGGCCCAGCGCTTGCCGCTGGCGGCCAGCAGGTGGGCGGCGGCGTCGCCCTTGGGGCTGCCGAGAAAGTAGTCGAGCACGGCGTGGAGGTCCTGAAAGGTGTTGTCGAGGGGCGCAAAGTGCAGCCAGGGCATGAGGCGGCTGTCGTGCCACTCGGCATAGATGGTGGCCTTGAGCGGCAGGCTGGTCGACGACAGCAGGCCGCGGAAGCGGGCGCTGAAGCTGTTGCCGTCGGCGTCGGGGATGAACTTGTTGCCGTACTGCGTGGCCATGGGCACGCCCTCGACGGCGTGAAAGTGCGGCTTGACATAGCTGCAGTCCTCGACCGGGAAGCACAGCAGGTCGGTGAAGCCGGTGTCCGACACGTTGCGCAGCATCTCGCTCACCGTGCCGCTGCGCCGCCGCGGGTAGTCGTACAGGGACAGCGGGGCCATCTCAAAGGTCGTCGCGCGCGCATCGTCGTCGGCCCGGCCGCTGCGCTCGCTGCGCTCAATGGCGGCCACGGTCGTGGCGTTGAGCATCTCCAGCAGGCGGTGGCGCTGAAAGTGCGACCAGTTCTCCCGGCGGTTGCGGCCGCCCGACGCCACGCCGCGCCACACGACGCTGTTGTTTTTCAGACTCCACGGCGGGCCGTGGCCCTCGCCGCCCGAGTAGAAGGGGTCGTCGGTCAGGTACATGGCGCCCGGGATGAGGATCTCGTTGTTCACCGTCAGCTTGGACCCGCCGAACAGGGGGATGAGCTCCGAGGTCGTCCACATGGTCACCGGCTCGGCAAAGGTGCCGTGCATCGCGCGCAGGTGCGGCTGCGTGCACGGGTCGGCCGCCGCCGACATGTTCTGCACATAGCCCTGGTAGGAAAACGGCGGGCGCCAGTCGCGCGGCAGGCTGGGCGGCTTCGAAAAGTCGGAGAGGGCGGGCACCTGGCGGCTGGGGCTGTCGGGCGCGCACGCCACACGCGCCAGGTCCCAATAGCGGGGCGAGTTTTCGGTGATCCACACGGGATCGTACGGCCGGGTCCCGTTGCCGCCGCCCAGGCTGTCGACGACGGCCAGCCCGCTGTACGTCTGGACAGCTTCATCGACCGGCGTCAGCCGCCTGCTCTTGCGCTCGGCGGCCACATAGCCGGAAATGTCTTCCCACTTGGCAATTAAGCGTGGCTCGTCCAGGTAGTTGATAGGCATGTCCACATCTGGCAACCATGGGGCGGCCTCGGCGACAAGTTTCGTCCAGAGGTCCAGCCAACTGACGTAGCCGTCAGTGTTGCCGACGCCCGTGGCGACGCCGTTGCGCACGCGCACCACGTGGTACCAGGACTCGGCGCGCTGGGCGGTCGTGTTGGCGTCGAGGGCCCAAAAGGGCGCGAGGTCGTCGTAGATGCGGTCGAAGAAGCTCTCGACGACAATGGCGTCGTGGTCGAGGGCATATTCCACCCATTTGTCGAAGCCGGGCGGCGGATGGCGCCCTCGTCGCTTGCGGTAGCGCGCGGCGGCCGAGGCGACGGTGTGGGATCGCTGGCTGAGCAGCGACGCCTGCGCTCGGGCTGCTTCGGCGATGAGTCGGTCGATGGGGTGGAGGTTGGCCTCGCTGACATTGAAGACGAGGCTCTCGTAGTCGGCACGGGCTTGCTTGACCTCGAGGTTGGGCGACGGCTTGCGGTGTGGGATCTTGCCCTTTATGCGGCGGAAGGTGTCGGAGGGGGGGTATTGGAAGAGGGTGATGCTGGTGACAAGCAAGGTGAGCAGGCCGGCGACAAAGGCGAACCGTGTGACAGACGAGAAGGTGCCACGGCCATGGTGGCCAGGGTAGGCAGCGAAGGGTTCGTGGAGGAGCATCGCCAACAGCTGGGAGCAGCAGACAAGATGACAAGTAGACGGCCAGAGGAGAGATGACGACGACAAGAACGAGTGTGGCCACAGCCAAAGAAAAAAAAAAAAGAAAAGAAAAAAAAAGGAGACCACAGAGACGGTCGCTCAAGCGGCGTCTGTACTGGCACTGGCACTCGCACTCGTAGATTCTTCCGACCCAGAGTTACAAGAGGAAGGATTCTCCCTGCATACCAAGGAGAAAGGACCTGGTGGGCATATTTCCGAAACGGGTTTTGAATAACCCAGCAAGAAGAAAGACTGGACGGCAAGATGCCCTTCTCCGGTCTTGCCTGGCACCTCCCCCTCCTCTTGCCTCGTACATACGACTGCAGAGTGCATCTTACGAATACAGTGGATCCTAGACACTGACAAAAAGACCACTGGGGCCAATGAGCCAGGTCGAGTCGAGGGTGATGACGACCGCGTGGCTCGAGGGATACCTCCCTGGTACAGCAAACGGGAAGGAGCGGCGTAGCTTGAACCAGGGGTCGGGAGGATCTCTTGGCGAATCACTGCCGGGGATTTAGCGGGGTGGGTAGAGGAAGTGACAGCCCGTGCCAGGTATCTTGTACTGGTACAAAACACGGTGCGCAGGAGGCAGCGACGCCACTGCATCAAATATTAGAAACATCTCAAACAATCGCATTGTCCGGCGGGGCGCGGTCATGGACGCCGAGAACCTGCAGCCAGATCGTTCAAGACAGGCCATTTGTCTCGTACAAATACGGTGCGCTGTTGCGAGCGCACGGTGCCAGTGCAAAATTTCTGCACGTCTTTTATTACAGCACTGTCTTCAGGGCACGTCTAACCCGGTTCGGGCGACCGTCATGTCCGATCAGTACAGTATTGCGGGTCCAGAGCAGTGGACGCGTGTATTGATCTAGAACGTGCTCGTGTTCTGCTCACACACACATGCAAGAACTCGTATCTGTATTTGTACGAGTACAGATACTCGTACAATGTTTCTTTGCAAGGCGCAGCATCTAATTAGCACCTACACCGAAAAAAGTACGGCTCGGAAGTAGGGAGGCTGGGCGGCTGTCCGAGCATGTTTCTGCTCGGAATAACCGTATGCAAAGTGCGCGATCAAAAACATTTCTCAAACAGTGTCTCTGTCCATTGGTTTCCGGTTGAAACAACGCGCCCAAGCTGCCATTGATGCGTTTGCTCCCAAGGGGCTGTTTTGCGGCGAGTTGCGGCGGGTTGCAGCGATGTCCAACAAATTTCCAGACAGCAATTTTCCCATTTTCCACATGCTCAGACAAAAGGGGAGAAGCACCGTGCGATGCGAGCCAGAGGCTCTGCGGCAGAGAGGGTGACCGGCAGCGGCTGCGGTGGTGGCAAGGTAATACAAATAGAGAGGGGGGGCCCAGAAACAAGGCCAAAGACAGGGCCAAACAGCGGGCCTGTGTATCACAAGATGAGGAGGCAGGTCCGATGGATGCTACCACCTGAGGCGAGCGGGGACGGTGTTTTTTGCGCGGTGCGGATCGCTTCTCGCGCAAGATCTCGCATGGGCGAACGCGGGTGCAACGAATCGCAATACCGCTTCGAGGACCGTCAGCAATTGCCGAGGCGGCAGTTTCACGCGGTGACGACATCGCCTGGTAGCGATAAAAAAGTATTTGTACCCGTATATTATGTAAGATGTAAGATCGAGTGAGCAGATACAAATACCTCCAGTCGCAGAAGTCGATGGTGGCTGTGCGATCTTGTGCTCGTACGAAATGCGAGGATGGAAGTGTTGGCAGCTCCAAAAATCTCAGCTTTCACGATGCATGCTGTTCCTTCCTTCGTCCCGTCTCTTCCTTCTGGGTCACGTCCCCTGGCAGGTGTTAGCGGCCGGCGGAACGGGGAACTGTCCCAGACGCCACGGTCATACCCCACTGCCAAGCCACAGGCCACCATGGGCTGTGGCTGGGTGCCCCAATCACGAGTGTGGAGATTTGCGGGCTTTGGGTTTTTTATGGTTAGCAAAAAAAATAATATCTTACAGGCAATTCTCTGTCGATGGCCTGATCGCTGATCGCTGCCTCTGGTAACAACCACGCGACAATTCCCCCCCTTTCCCCCGGCTTCTGCCTCAATTGACTTTACCGGCGGACGGCTCTGCTTCGTTCCCGGCTCAGGATGCGCTGTCGCGGCAGAGGAGTGACACCATGCGGCCGCCGGGACGATTTCCACTCCACATCCGCATCGGCGGGTCCTCGACGTCGTGGGCCAGCCATGGCTGCCGGCCAGGGCGGCGCGCCATTGCGCTACAGCCGCGGGCCCGGACATGTTTGTGTGTCGGCGGGTGGCCGGTAGCGGCGGCAGGGTGGCACACGCAGCTGTTTCAGCTGTTTCACACGCAGTCGCCGACGCAGACGCCGACACAGACACCGACACAAATCCGTACTTTTTCCAAAACGACGCCGCCCCGGTCCGCCTCGGCCGCAGCGGCCGGCAGCTCTGGAGGCGGCAGCCACGGCGGCAGCCCCAGCGGCGCAGCGACGGCACCTACCAGCCGCATCCAGAAAAGCTACTTCCTCTCTAACGGCCTTCTCGAACGCTTTGCCGGGCCAGCCGGGCAGTCACCCGGGTCGAACGACGAGCCGTCACCAACCTCTCCCCACACCGCCAGCGCCGAGCTTCTCCCCCATCGGCGGCGGCAGGCCGAACGCCGCGCGGCGCGGCTCGCCAAGCAGCAGCAGCAGCAGATGACAACTGCAGATGCTGCCGGCTCACCCTCGCCCTCCGACATTATTCCTCCCAACGCGTCGACGATGCTGACGGACGCGGCGGCGGCGCACCCGTCGGCGTCGCTGCGGCGGCTGGCGTCGGCGCTGCTGTCGCTGGCGAAGCCGCGGCTGACGGTGCTGGTGGTGCTGACGGCGGTGGCGCCGTATGCGCTGTACCCGGTGCCGGCGTTTCTGTCAGCGACGACGACGGTGGCGACGGCGCCGTCGCTGTCGCCGCTGACGCTGACCTTTTTGACGACGGGCACGGCGCTGTGCTCGGCGGCGGCCAATGCGCTCAACATGCTGTACGAGCCGGGCACGGACGCGCGCATGTCGCGGACGCGCAACCGGCCGCTGGTGCGGTCGCTGGTGAGCCGGCGGGCGGCGCTGGCGTTTGCGGTGGCGTGCGCCGTGGCCGGGCTGGCGGCGCTGCAGTACGGCGTCAACGGCACGACGGCGTTTCTGGGCGCGGCCAACATTGCCCTGTACGCGGGCGTGTACACGCCCATGAAGCAGCTGTCGGTGGCCAACACGTGGGTGGGCGCGCTCGTGGGCGGCATCCCGCCGCTGATGGGGTGGGCGGCGGCGGCGGGCGAGTCGGCGACGGGACGCATTGCAGACGATGTCCTGTCCCCCGGCCGCGAGTTCCGCGAGCTCCTCTTCGCTCCCGACGGCTCCTCCGCCGGCGGCTGGCTGTTCGCCGCCCTGCTCTTCGCCTGGCAGTTCCCCCACTTCATGGCCCTCTCCTGGGCCGTCCGCGACGAGTACCGCCGCGCCGGCCTGCGCATGCTCTGCTGGGTGCACCCCGCCCGCAACGCCCGCGTCGCCCTGCGCTACAGCCTCGTCTTTGTGCCCATCTGCCTCGGCTTCTGCGCCGCTGGCGTCACCGAGTGGTCCTTTGCCGTCACCAGCCTGCCCGTCAACCTCTGGCTCGTCCGCGAGGCCGTCCGCTTCTGGCGCTTCGAGGGCCACCAGGGCTCCGCCCGCGGCCTCTTCTGGGCCAGCGTCTGGCACCTGCCCGCCGTCATGGTGCTGGCCGTGCTGCAGAAAAAGGGCATGTGGGCCCGCGTCTGGCGCAGCGTCTTTGGCCAGCCCGACCTCGACGACGACGACCTCGACGACGACGACGACTACGTCTGGGAGGACGAAGAAGAAGAGCCGGTCGCGGCGAGCATCTCGGCACCAGCGGCGGCGGTGGCGGTGGCGGCTCCCTCGGGGCCGTAGTCCAGAAGCATATGTATCTTACCCTTGCGACGTTGTATATGCTGCGTGTGTACGATAAGGCGGTGGCTTTCTGAAAACGGATGGGAGCAGGGACACTCCTCACGGCTCTTGTGACAGTTTACGCCTATTTGGGCAGTTTTGCATGCAATGAAAATGACACTGAAAAATCATACAGAAACGTGAAATGGCAGCTAGACCAACCGTCATGGCTATCGTACAAGCCAGCATGGAAAAGCGCTGGCAGAAAGCGGCAACAAGACAGGAAAGGCAGACAGGACAAGAAAGAGCAGATCAACGCCATTCGCCAAGCGCCAGCATCAGCCCCACAAAAACAGAGTAAACGTTGTCGCCCCTTTTGGCGACAGAGAAGATGGTAACGAATGCACGGTCGACGCAATAGAAAAGACACAAAAGACACAAAAGACACGAGAGGACACGCCCACACACAAAGCGAAAATTAAATGGTCGATTACGCCAGGGAGCCCCGCGACGCGTTGCGCTGGTGGCCCATCACCTCGAGCTGCTGCTGCTGCTGCTGCTGCTGCTGCTGTGCCGCCGACGGCCCCATGTACGGCGACAGCTGCACGCCGCCCAGCGGGCGCAGCGACCCCGGATAGCCCGCGGCGGCGGCCGTCGTGTAGTACTCCTCGTAGACGGGCGAGCCGACGTCCTGCACGCCGGCCGTGAGGCCGGCCGTGGTGAGGTGTGGGGGCGGCGGCGGATGAATATGGGTGAGCTGGTGCGGAGTCGGAGGCTGCTGCTGCTGTTGGTGAAGCTGTTGTTGGTGCAGAGGAGCATGACGAAGTGGCGGTGGGGCCAGGCCGCCGCCGGTGGAGTGCATGCGGTGGTGGTGGTGGTGCTGCTGCGGCATGGGCGGGGGCTGCAGCAGCGGCGCCTGCTGCAGACCACTGCTGCCCAGGCTGCCCTGGCTGCTGCCCTGGCTGCTGCGGCTGCGGTGGTGCCCGCGGTGGCCGCGGCTGCTGCTGCTGCTCGTGAGGCTGCAGGCGCCGGGCGAGCTAGAGTGCGGCTCGCCGCTGCCGCCGTTGCTGCCGCCGCTGCCACCGCCACCCGACTCCTCCTCGTACGGCATCATCATGACGTAGCCGCCAGCCTCGAGGCGCTCGCGCCGCGCCGCCGCCCGCGATGCCCCTTGCAGGTTCTTGAGGCCGCTGGCCATGCACTGTTGATTAGTAAGCATGATGACCTTCAGGGGGGGGGGTGGTAGTCAAACGGGGGGAGGGGGGGGTCTCACCTTCTGCTCCACCGTCGTCCACTTCTCGCCCGTCCGCTGCGCCAGCGGCGTCCAGATCTCCCGCCGCAGCGTCATGTACTCGCGCGCCAGCACCTCCATCTTGCGCGAGTCAAAGTCGTCGGCGTTGCGCCGCTCCATCAGCCGCTCGTGGCGCTTGCGGCAGGCGTTGGGCGTCTTGCCCGGGAACTGCCGGTGGATCTGCTGCCAGTTCTCGCCCCGCGCCCGCGCCCGCACCAGCGCCTCGTCGTCGTGCGGGCTCCACGCCCCCGACGCCGTCCGCGGGTGCTGCACCGGGAAGCTGCCCATCCCCATGTTATTGTTGTTGTTGTTGCTGCTGCCGCCGCCGCCACCGACACCACCACGACGGCCGTCCATCACACCGCCGCCACCCATGGGTGTCGTCGGCAGGCCCGTCGGCGTGAGCGGCGGACCCACGGCAAACTGGTCCGAGAAGCTGGCCTGCGGGCCGGCCACGCCGCCGACCGGCGACACGGGGAGCTGTTCGTAGTAGGTCGCCTCCGGGATGGACGACACGCGGTTGTGGTAGTATGACGTCATGGACACGGGGATGTTGCTGCTGGCGTACTGGTGCGAGCCGGCGCTCGGCGTGCGGCTCAGCCTCGACATGTCGATGATGGGATGTAGTATGAAATAGGAAAGGGGCAAGACCGAATAACCGCCAAAAAAGGTATCGTTACGCCTGGATATGCTTGCAATGTGCCGTGCATGTGGGTATCACAAGAGCCGTAAGAAAAGGTAAGAAAAGGGAAGAAGACAAAGGGACAGAGAAAGTAGGATGCCAATGGAACAAGGCCCATAAAACAGGCCTGGAAAGAGAGCCAGATGAATGATTAAGGGCCCACGATAGAGTTGTGGAAGGGGGGGGGGGGCTTGAGTCTGTCTGAGAACAGGAACAAGCAAATCAAAGAAGACAGGGAGATAGGAAAGAAACAGCGAGAGAGAAGCAGTCAGTTCGTGTCAAACGAAGGACTGTGGAGGAGAATGGGACAACAGAAGAGACAAGGAAGCGAGAGATGTGGCAGGGATAGGAAAGAAGCGAGAGAGGAAAAAGACCAAGAAGGAAAAAATGAAACAAGAAAACAAAAGAAAGAAAAATGAAACACGATATCTTGGTCCGTTCTGGGTTGTTTGAGAAATCAAAAAAGAAAAACGCAAGAGACCACCTGGTCTGAGGAGGTGGAGGCCGCCTTCTTATAAGCAACCTGGGACGCATTCAGGGTACGCGAGAGAGAGAGAGCCAAGATGGCAGAGCGTCTAACACAGCTGCAGCCGCCGGCTGGAGACAAAAGGACTAAGTGTGGGACAGCCCTGCCCCCAGGGTCCGTAGCGAGAGTGTGTGAGTGTGTATGGTGTATGGGGGGGGGAGGACAGACGACGAGGACACCAACGACATCGAATCACAGCCCGTCCGTGGCGTGAGGCGTCAAGGGCGTGTGGCGCTATGGTAAGGTGAGGGAGAGCATGGGAGAACGGGAGAGCAGGAGAGCAGAGGCAAAGAAAAGACAATTGTTATTTTGGGAAACAGAAAAAAGAGTAAAAAAGAAGAAAAGAGAAACGAGCTAAAGGGAGGGGGTGCAGCGCGAGATGCAGCTCGCAGATCTGAAACGGCGCGACGACGACGGACGGATGGGGAGGGCAAAGGCGGGACCGAACAGAACCAGCACGACAGAGACGAACGGCCGTCCCATGAAACCGGGCTGGCGTATCTGAACGACCGCGTCGAGGGCCCACCGGCCGCTGATATTGGCTGGGCGGGGGATTCGGGAGGCGCCTGTCTGGCACCCTTGGGCGGCTAGTTGGACGGGGGGGTGTCTGTGGTGGAGCTTGGGGAGGGGGGAGGGGGATGAGAAGCTTGTGGGTGGCCAAGTAGGGGGCCAAAAAGAGATGGGAGAGAAGGGGGGGAGGGGAGGGGGGTGGGAGATGAGGAAGAAGGCCAGGGCTGGGGGAGCAAGTTCGACTGTGCCGGGCGGCTAGCTGTTTATGTACGGGGCCCAGCAGGACATCCTTGCTGTCGCAGACGGGGGGGGGGGGGGGGCAGCAAGAGCCGTCCGGCTGGGGAAGCAGAGGCGAACGTCCTGTTCAGGCAGAAGACTGCCGTCTCTCGTTCTTGCCACTAATAGCACACAACGTTCTGACAATGACGCCAAATAAGATCGACAAGGCCGGAGCACAAAAATAACTAACACCAGACACGATGTGGATGCAAGTACGGAGAGCGGGTAGCGGGAAGAGGCATGCGGCGTTAATGTAGCCATCAAAAATAGGATGGTGGGAGAAGGGGCGGCGGGTCATTAGAGGGTGCTAGAATGGCACGGGAAGTGTAGCCTCATCAGGTATGGCAGCAAGCGCCTGCTGATATGACCGAGCTTTTCGTCAAGACACTGGCAATGGCAGCGTGGCTGTGCTGCAAACTAAGGGTGGGCAGAGAAAGAGAGAGAGAGACGTCAGAGATGAGATGGAGGGTGAGGATAGCACAGGAGACGTCAGCAGTGAGGACGCCGACGAGGAGGGGTGAGCTACGGCTCCGCCAGTACGGATGCTGTGCAGGACAGAGCAGCAAGCAGGGGTCCTTTTCATGTGGATTCAGCTGTTTCTTCTTCTGCAAACACCTAACCCTAAATCCAGCCGGGCAAATGAGCGAGGCCGTACACGCAGCGCCCAGGCCATTTGAAACGGGTGGGGAGATGGCATGCCGTGGCTGGCATGCTGCTGGGGCGAGCGGTCGTGGGCATGGGAGGACGTCAGAGCAGAAAAGAGGCACAATCGAAACCCATACAAGCGCGCGCATACAGCCGTCCAAATCAAGCGAATTAGCCCACTTTGTCCAGCCAACCTAATTATGGGCTAATTTCGAGACGCGGGATAATTTCCGCTCTCGGACCTCTTGGCAGCTATTTATGGGCAATATCACATGTTCCGCCTGTGATTGGGCAACATTGTGGGGCCATTCTCCGAGCGGGTAACCCCAGCCAAGCAAGCCCAGTGGCCGCCGGGGTCGACAGCAGAAGACGGCCGTCGTCGCAGAGGTGTCGGCGTCTCGCTGGCTTGGCACAGGGGGGCGAGTGAGGCGAGTGAGAAGTCGGCATTCTGTTTGGCTACGCTGGGGGAGTCTCGATGGCCTACATCCAGCCTCCCTCATTTTGTTCTTTTTTTTTTCATTTTGCTCTTTTTGTTCATTCGTTCTCGTCTTTCTGGCCGTCTTTCTGGCTTCTTTCTGGCTCGCTGCCCGCCCCAGATCGCTTTGTGGCCGGCGAGATCGGGTCGCCCAGCTCTAGGGCCGTCTAGCGGCCGGTGAGACTGGGTCTCCTAGCTCTAGGACCACCTCGTAGCCGACCCTCCCCGTGGCCGACGGATGGTCGCCGGTCGGCTGTCCTCGGGGCCGGGGCCGTTCGATGAGCTTAAACCGAACCCCCCCTGTCTGGAATACGTCGTATGCGAAGCGAAGGCTCGTGGAACACGTCGTATAAGAGATGGACGCCCCTGGAACGCGTCGTATAAGAGATGGCCACACTTATAATACGTCGTGTAAGAAGGGACGGCAAAGGTCGTGCTCTCGTGTTGGCCAAAGAAAAAAGGTCTCCTGTCTTGCTGGTCACATGCCTCGTCCACACACACCTTCGCATCGATTCTGGGGGCTCCAGCGGGGTTTCCCCGTACTTTAGCGCATTTCAACTGCCACAGCGCCTGGGCCACCCGCTGAAGGCGGGTTTTGTGGAGTTGAGGAAGGAGCGATGAGCGACCAACACAGCGCGTACTCGGGAAGGCGCAATCGAAGAGAGGCACAAAACAAGAACAGGACACAGAAGCTGCGGCATAATTCTTCTTGCCTGACCGCCCACAGACACTTTTTTTGCTCACCGTCATCTCCCGAGTTCAATTTTGGTCGACCCTTGATGCCGTCATTTTGACCAACAGCCTCAAATCGACCGTCACGATCAAGGTCCTGCGGATAAATTGGAAGAGCGTGGGCGGAGATTAGCCGGCGGTACTGCTGTCGGCATGGCTTGCGGCACTCACCAATGAGATGGACACATCTCCAGGCCACGGGATATCGTCCCCTCCAGAACCACCCCCCTCTGTTCCGCTCTGTTCCCCTCTGTTCCATTCTCGATCCTACCGTTGCTGCCGTCGTCGCCCTATGCGGGGAGTTGTGGTAGGAGAACGCCAAATGCTGACATGTCGTCACCAGTCGGGGCTGCCCATCGACCCATCTCGACCGGGGGGTCACTTTAGCCTAATTGAAAAACGGCTTGCTCGCAGAGCGACAAGCTGGCCGCGATGGTAGTGTGGCGGGAGCCTCCGCCTGTGCTCTCTCCACGATCTGCAAGGCTATCACTGTGCCGGTTTTCCGTGCCCACGTCGGCACATACGCACTGAGCCAAGCCGATCGTTTCGAGAGCGGCCCCGACGACCAGCTTCGGCGGAGATGTCCTCTTTGGGACAGGAACCGCATCGTGACCACAGGCGACCGCAGGCCACTGCAGGCCACTGCAGACGACTGCAGGAGGCTCCCCCCCCCTGGCTGCTCGCCACGGCCAGGTTTTCTGGCTGGCCTGGTCTCCACATCACGGCCTCTCCCCGGCCTCTTCGTCGACTTTCTCCATGGGCGTCTCCCATGGGTCTCCCACGGACGGCGGCCTGTCATACGAACACGAGTACGCGCATAACACTGGTGATCTCTCACTGTGACATGCTACCGCTCGGACGGCACCCCAACGGCACACCAACGGCACACCAACGGCACACCATACCCGTGACAAAGATCTCGCGTTCCCAGACAGGGGAAGCTCTGCGTTGTCTGCGCAGGCGCTGCCGCCATGGCCATCTCCTGCTCTCCTATTTAAGCTCCTTGCCACCTCTTCTGTTGCTGGGACCAGCCAGATCTATCCGTTGCCTCTTACTCATCTTCAGTCTTGCAGTCTGTCTGCAAGTACGTGCGTGTCTGAACCCCTGATCCCACATCCAACCTCGTTCCATCATGGCTGGAGGCCCTGGCGGAAACAGTGCCTTCAACGATGAGGTCCTCCGGCGACGGCAGGCCCTCATGGGCGCCAGCGGTGCGCGTGCCCTACTGACTAACTTTCGCGTCTTCCGCATCGCCGCTTTCGCCTGCATCGGCGGCGTCCTCTACGGCTACAATCAGGGCATGTTCTCTGGTCTCCTGTCTATGCCGTCGTTCAAGCAGCGTGAGTGACTTCTCTTTCTCTCTGTCTCCACTCTCAGTTCTTCCCTCTCTCCCCTTCCCCCCCTGCTCATCCACACACCTGCTCACCTGCTCCTCCTCCCAGACATGGGCGCCTACGATCCCATGGACGACAACGCATCCCAGACCAAGAAGGGCTGGCTGACGTCGATCCTCGAGCTGGGTGCCTGGGTCGGCACGCTATTTGCCGGCTTCATGGCCGAGACCATCTCGCGAAAGTTTGGCATCCTCATCTCCTGCGGCGTGTTCATGGTCGGCGTCGTGGTGCAAGCCACGGCCATCCACGTCGGCCACAAATCCATCCTAGCCGGCCGCTTCGTCACGGGTTTGGGCGTGGGCAGCATCTCCATGATCGTGCCCGTGTACAATTCGGAGGTGGCACCGCCCGAAGTGCGCGGTGCCCTCGTCGCCCTGCAGCAGCTGGCCATCGGCTTCGGCATTATGATCAGCTTCTGGATCGACTACGGCACAAACTACATTGGCGGCACCACGCTCGGCACGCAGACCGACGCCGCCTGGATGGTGCCCATCTGCCTGCAGCTGGGGCCGGCCGTCGTCCTCTTCATCGGCATGATCTTCATGCCCTTCTCGCCACGTTGGCTCGTGCACCACGGCCGCGAAGACGAGGCCCGCCGCGTGCTGTCGAAGCTGCGCGGCCTGGCGCCTGACAACGAGCTGGTCGAGCTCGAGTTCCTCGAGATCCAGGCGCAGTCCATGTTCGAGAAGCGCACCACAGCCGAGAAGTTCCCCGCGCTGGCCGGCGGCGGCGCCTGGAACCTGTTCAAGCTGCAGTTTGTGGCCGCCAAGTCGCTGTTCCAGTCGCGCAGCATGTTCAAGCGCGTCTGCGTCGCCACCCTGACCATGTTCTTCCAGCAGTGGACGGGCATCAACGCGGTGCTGTACTACGCGCCCACCATCTTTTCCGAGCTCGGCATGAGCAGCAACACAACGTCGCTGCTGGCCACGGGCGTCGTCGGCATCCTGTTCTTCTTTGCCACGCTGCCCAGCGTCATGTGGATCGACCGCCTGGGCCGCAAGCCCGTGCTGACGGCCGGCGCCTTGGGCATGGCCACCTGCCACATTGTCATTGCTGTCCTCATGGCCCGCGACCAGTACCGCTGGCTGACCGAGCCCGCCGCCGGCTGGGCCGCCGTCGCCATGGTGTGGCTGTTTGTCGTCAACTTTGGCTACTCGTGGGGGCCCTGCGGCTGGATCATCATTGCCGAGATCTGGCCGCTGTCGTCGCGGGCTTATGGCGTGTCGCTGGGCGCGTCGAGCAACTGGATGTGAGTAGTGGACGTGGACGTGGACGTGGACGTGGACGTGGACGTGTGAACGTGTGAACGTTGTCAGCCGCTAACGCGAGCAGGAACAACTTTATCGTCGGCCAGGTCACGCCCGACATGCTCACCGGCATCACCTACGGCACCTTTATCATCTTTGGCATCCTGACGTACATGGGTGCCGCCTTTATCTGGTTCTTTGTGCCCGAGACCAAGCGCCTGACCCTCGAGGAGATGGACATTATTTTCGGCTCCCAGGGTACCTCTCAGGCCGACTTTGAGCGCATGGACGAGATCAACCGCGAGATCGGCCTGACCGCCATGCTGCAGCAGCACTTTGGCATCACCGACATGGACATGGAGGACGCGGACGCGGCGCGCGAAAAGTCCAACGGCGAGCACATTGCCTAGTGTAGTAAGGCTGCGTGAGAGCAGTACGATGCGTATTTGTACGTAACTCTGGCTCTGGTGTACAGTGGCCTCTTTCACTGTGCTTCAGCGGAGATTTCGCATGTTTTGAAAAACCCCTTTTCTACATAGTGACATTAGGAAATTTACGTCTCTGCATGCCATGCTAAATTCCAAAATTTTCCCATCCAAGAAACCAATGTAAGATATTACACCAAAAATGATAACAGAGAGAAGAAGAGAGAAAAAAGAAAAAGAAAAAAGAAAAAAAAATACCGTGTAGAGAATAGTAGACATTTTAGCAAAAAGCATGAGACCCGCCCTGAAATCATTTCGCTGTCCGACACCACCCCCCTCCCCGGTCCCTTTCTCTCTCCCCCAATCATCTCGCTATCATGACGACGACAGGTCCGTCAGTTTGTACACGAGCACGCGGTCCTCGCCACCGCAGTACTCGGTGGAGTTGCCCGTGCACGTCTCGTTGCAGGCGCTCGTCTTGAGCACGCCCACCGGCAGGCCGGATGACGTCGTGTTGGTGTTGAGGCTGTCGCCGCACCAGCACTTGTCGCCGTCCTCCAGACCGGCGTACTCGTACGCCCAGCACGCGTGCAGGCACTTGGCCACCGTCACAATCGTCTTGTTCATGACGACGGACTCGGACAGCAGGTCGCCCGACGACGGCTCCGAGATGCAGTGGTACAGCGTGAAGTTGGCATTGCCGTCCGAAACCACGGGCGTGGCAGACGCCGAAGTGGACGACGAGACGGACGAGGCCGACGACGAAGAGGCGATCGAAGAGGAGGATGAGATTGTCGAGGAGGCCGAGGAGGCCGAAGAGGAGGCCGAAGAGGAGACAGTCGATGAGGCAGTCGATGAGGCAGTCGAGACAGTCGATGAGACAGCCGAAGAAACCGACGACGAGGCCGACGACGACGAGGATGACGACGAGGATGACGACGAAGCCGACGAGGTCACAGACGCCGACGATGAAGGCGACGACGATGACGACGCCGAGGTGGAGGAGGCAATCAATGACGTCGAGTTGGTCGAGGCAGCAGAAGATGAAGCTGACGACGAAACAACTGACGAAGACGCCGAGGTGGAGGAAGCGATCGACAATGTAGAGTTGGTCGAGGTGACGGAAGACGAGGCCGAGGCCGAGGAAGACGAGGCCAATGATGAAGACGCCGAGGTGGAAGACACAACCGACGTCGAGTTGGACGCTGCCGACGACGTTGCCGCTGTCGACGACGATGCCGACGACGATCCAGAGGCAACCGACGTCGTCGAGTTAGCCGACGATGAGGCCGTAGCCGACACAGCCGTGGACGAGGCAGCCAACGACGTCGCGCCAGAGGTGGACGAAGCGGTAGTGGCGGCCTGGAGAAGGCCTTGACGGGCCGTGGTTGTGGTCGAGTTGGACGACGCGGAGAAGCTCAACGAAGCGGACGAGGCCGACGTGGCAATCGATGACGTCGAGTTGGACACAGCCGACGACGACGAGGCCGACGAGGCCGATGAGGCCGACGTGACAATCGATGACGTCGAGTTGGACACAGCCGACGACGACGAGGCCGACGAGGCCGATGAGGCCGACGAGGCCGATGAGGCCGATGAGGCCGACGTGACAATCGATGACGTCGAGTTGGACACAGCCGACACAGCCGACGACGACGAGGCCGACGAAGCCGTCGACAAGACAGATGCTGACGACGACAGCGACGCCGATGCCGACGCCGATGCCGATGCCGACGACTTGGAGAAGACGTTGAGGATGGAGCCGGCGCCGCACAGCTCGTAGGCGTTGCCGGCGCAGGACATGGTGCACTTTGTCTCGTTGAGCTGGGTGCTGCCCTCGTTGAGGGCGTTGCCGCAGTAGCACTGCTCGCTGTACTCGAGGCCAAAGTAGTCGTAGTCGGCGCAGTAGTCGGCGCACGACTCCTCCGTCATGGACGAGCTCGAGTACGAGGCCGCCGACAGCGCGCGGTCGCTGGTCGCCTCCGAGTAGCAGCCCAGGTAGGTGTAGTCGCCGATGCTCTCCTTGGCCGCCGGCGCCCCCGTCGTCACGTTGGCCTGCTGGTACACGTTGAGGCGGTTGCCCGCGCCGCAGAGCTCCGTCGTGTCGCCGCCGCACGTGGTCGTGCACTCGGATTCGCTGGTCAGCGTGGCGCCCGAGCTGAAGTAGTTGCCACAGTAGCACTGGTCGCCGTACTCGACGCCAAAGTAGGCATAGTCTGAGCAGAACGAGGCGCACTCCTCGTACGTCATCTCGTTGTTCGTCTGGGCCGTGCCTGTCAGCGCCCGGCTGGTCGTGCCCTCGGTGTAGCAGCCCAGGTACGTCCACGCGCCCACGGTGGCCTTGGCACCCGTCGTGGCCGCAGCCGTCGCCGAGGCCGTCGTCGACGAGGCCGTGGCGTTGGAGACGGTGACGCCGACCGAGGCCAGAGACGTCTTGGCCGCGGTCGTCGCCGATGCGCTGCTCGAGGCTGTCGCGTCCTTGCTGTAGAGGTCCAGCAGGGAGCTGCCGCCGCAGTACTCGGTGCTGTTGTCGTTGCACGTCATCGAGCACGACGACGTGGTGGTCAGGTTGGCCCCAGAGTTGAGCGAGTTGCCGACCCAGCACTGCATTGTTAGCGATGGTCACGGGGACGGATGAAGGGGGAAAAGGGGGACGAAGAAGGACGAAGGACGAGGAAGGGGGGGGGGGGGGGAATCTCACCTCTCCGCCGTACTCGATACCGGCGTACGTGTAGCCGCCGCTGGCCGCCAGCGACAGACAGTTGCTAACGGTCTCGTTGGTCACGGTGAGCTGGTTGGAGAGCGCGCGCGCCGACGAAGGCTCCTTGTAGCAGCCGACAAATGAGTAGCCGTCGGCACCCGGGTTGGTGATCGGGCCGCTCGTGGTCGTCGCCGCCGCCGCCGCCGTCGAGGTTGTCGTCGACGGGCTGCTGCTCTCGTACATGTTCAGCAGCGATGAGCCGCCGCAGTACTCCGAGGAGTTGCCCGTGCACGTCATGCTGCAGCTCGACAGCGTCGTCACGTTGGCGCCCGAATTGATCGAGTCGGCCGCCCAGCACTCGCCGCCGTACTCCAGACCAGCATAGGTATAGCCGGCCGCCGAGGCGACGGCCAAGCAGTTGGCCACCGTCTTGTTGGTCGTCGACAGCTGGTACGTGAGGGCACGCGCGCTCGAAGGCTCCTTGTAGCAGCCGATGCTGCTGTAGCCGTCCACGCCGGGGTTGACAACCGGTCCGGTCGTGGTGGCGGCTGCAGTGGCGGCTGTCGTCGTGCTGGAAGCCGACGTCGTGGTCGTCGAGTTGTACACGTACAGGTTGAGCAGAGACGAACCACCGCAGTACTCGGTAGAGTTGTCATTGCACGTCATGCTGCAGCTTGAGAGCGTAGTCACGTTGGCACCCGCGTTCAGCGTATCAGCTGCCCAGCACTCGCCACCGTATTCCAGACCAGCGTACGTGTAGCCGTCCGCAGCAGCCACGGAAAGACAGTCCGCGACGGTCTCGTTCTCTGTCGACAGCTGGTAGGTCAGAGCACGAGCGCTGCTGGGCTCCTTGTAGCAGCCCAGGCTGGCATAGCCGTCCTCGCCAGGATTGACAACCGGTCCAGTCGTGGTAGCAACTGCAGTGGCGGCTGTCGTCGTGCTGGAAGCCGATGTCGTGGTCGTCGAGTTGTACACGTACAGGTTGAGCAGAGACGAACCACCGCAGTACTCGGTAGAGTTGTCATTGCACGTCATGCTGCAGCTTAAGAGTGTAGTTACGTTGGCACCTGCGTTCAGCGTATCAGCCGCCCAACACTCGCCACCGTACTCGAGGCCGGCGTAGGTGTATCCGTTGGCCGCCGCGACGGCCAGGCAGTCCGCGACGGTCTCGTTCTCCGTCGACAGCTCATAGGTCAGAGCACGAGCGTTGCTAGGCTCCTTGTAGCAGCCCAGGCTGGTGTAGCCGTCGACGCCAGGGTTGACGACCGGGCCGGACGTGGCCGTGGCCGTGGCCGTGGCCGTGGCCGAGGAGGTCGGGCTCAGAGACGAGGTCGGCGACACAATGGTGCTGTTACTCTTGTACATGTTCAGCAGCGAGGAGCCGCCGCAGTACTCGGTGGAGTTGTCGTTGCAGGCCATGTTGCAGCTGGACAGGCTCGTGTTCGAGGCGCCCGAGTTGAGCGTGTTGCCGGCCCAGCACTCGCCGCCGTACTCCACGCCGGCGTAGGTGTAGCCGGCCGCGTAGGCCACGTCCAAGCAGTCCGCCACCGTCTCGTTGGTGACCGTCAGCTGGTTGGCCAGGGCGCGGGCGTCGCTGGGCTCGGAGTAGCAGCCGATGCTGGTGTAGCCGTCCACGCCGGGGTTCACCACGACGGTGCTGCTGGAGGAGGAGCCGCCCGAGTCGCTGCCGCTCGACGAGTTGGTGTCTGCGCCGTACAGGGCGAACAGCGACATGAACGAGTCGCCTTCGTAGTCGCCCTCGCCGTTGCCGCCGCACACCTGGTTGACGTTACCGGAGCACTCATAGTTGCAGTTCTCGTCGTCGACCTCGTCGCTCGGGTAGTCGTCGCCGGCCCAGCACTCGCTCTGGTACTCGGTACCGCAGTACGTGTACCCGGCCTCGGCGCAGGCGGCAATGCACATCTTGATGGTGTTGTTGGTGCTGCTGTATAGCTGCGACGTCAGGACGCGGTCGGGGTTGTTGTCGCGGAAGCAGCCCGAGTAGCGGTACTCGCCCAGGCCGTTGGACATGAGCGGCGGAGCCTGCTCGGCCACCGCCATGCACGTGAAGCCCATGTACTGCTTGCTCCAATCGGGGTCGTTTGTGTTCAGGGTCCAGGTGGCCGAGCCCGAGTACGGATCCGTGTTCCACTGCTCCTTGGGTGCCGAGCAGTAGATGTTGGCTGTGGCGCTCTCGCCGGCGTCCAGAATGGTGCCCTCGGCCAGATCGACCGAGTTCTCCGTGGCGATGAGGCCCGACACGCCAAAGGGCATCTTGGACACGGTGAGCGACAATGGCACGGCGTCGGAGCCGCCGGTGTTGGTGATGCGCAGCTTCAGCGTCAGGGACGTGTTCTCCGTCACATTGCCAAAGGTGAAGTTGGTGCCCTCTGCGTACTCCACCCAGCCCGTGCCGTCGGGGGTCTGGAACTCCACCGTGCAGACGGCCGCCGGACCGGCATTGGCCGAGACCTCGAGCGTCTTGTTGCCGCCGTCCGAGTGCACCACCACGTAGAGCGTGTAGTTGCCAGACGCGGTGGGGTTGAACTCGACCTCGACCGTCTGGCCGTCGCCGGCATCAATGGTCGAAGGAATGCCGGTCAGAGTGAAGGCGTCGACCGTCGTGCCGTTGCCCGTGTCTATGCCGTCCACAAAGGGGCCGTCGGCACTCTCCGTCGAGTACTGGATGCTGGTGATGGTCAGGGTGGAGTTGCCTTCGTTGGAGAAGATGACGGGCTCGGTGGTCGAGCTCGAGTCGGTCGAGTTGATGACGACGTTCGAGATGGTGAGCGTCGTGGGCGACAGGGACAAAAGCGGACCCGCGCTGACGCCGGTGCCAGACAGGCGGACCGAGGTCGAAGACGCATAGCCCGTCTCGTCGTTGGTCGTCTTGAGGACGACGCTGCCGGTGAGCGAGCCGACGTTGACCGGCTGGAACGTGGCGTTGAAGGTAAAGGTGTCGCCCGCATCCAGCGTCAGCGGGATCGTGGGCAGGTCCGAGACGGAGAAGTCGTCGCTGGAGATGCTAATGTTGGTGAGGCTGGCGCCGATGAGGGCTGTGCACGTGACCGTGGTGGACTCGGCGTCGCCGGTGAGGTCGACGGTACCAAACGAGTCAGCCACGGTGCAGTTGATGGGCTCGGTGGTGGGCGAGCCGAAGCCGTAGACGTAGCCCAGGGTGGTGCCCATGTACACGCGGCCGTCGCCAAAAACGGCGCGGGTGAACTTGGTGGTGCCCGACACGGAGAAGGACTTGATCAGGGTCAGGTAGCCGTCGGTGGGGACGGCATCGTAGATGCGCAGGTTCTGGCCCTGGACGTCGGTGGTCCAGAGAAGGCCGGTGCCCTCCTCACCGTCCAGCGACGTCACGGTGCCGTGGCTCACGCCCAGCACGGCGGCGTTGCTGCTGGGGGCGTCGGCCACCTTGGTGAAGGACGGCGTGCCGTCGTCGCAGTTGAACTGGAACACGTGGGTCGGGTAGCCGATGACGTTGATGTAGATGTAGCCGCCCTCGAGGGGGTACACGCCGGCGCCGGCGTACACCGAGTTCTCGTTCTGGTACATCTGGATGATGTTGTCGCCGTCGTCGGTGCCGGTACGGTAGCCGCCGAGGTCGTCGAGGTCCAGAAAGTATGTCTTGCCGCTCTTGCCGGTGATGACGCCGATGCGGTCGATGTCGCCGCACGAGAACTCGCTCGGCAGAATCTCCAGCGGCGACGTGCCCAGGTCCTTGTCGGCGCCGTCCAGCGCCTGCTTCTCGTGGGGCATGAAGAAGTCGACAATGGTCAGGCTGCCGTCGTCGTTGATGGACATGTGCACGGCCGCCTCCTCGATCGACGTCGGCGGGTCGCGGCCCTCGACCGGGGTCGTGCTCAGCTGCGAGGCGTAGCCGTTGCCGGTGCCGAAGAACATGGAGCCAGAGTCGTCCGAAGCCAGGCCACCGCCCGACATCCAGACGCCGCCGCCGCGGATGGTGTTGGCCACGCCGTCGCCCTCGGTGGCCCAGCGCTCGACAAACTCGCCGGTCGTCTTGTCCCAGCCCATGATCCAGCCGGTAAAGTTGTACTGGACACAGTGGGAGGCGAAGCCGGCGTACACATAGTCGCCCGAGAGCAGCAGGCCGGGCCGTTGGTGGTGGATGCCGCCATTGAACATGCGCAGAGGGTTGTTCGAGGCCAGGGTGCCCTCGAGGCTGACGGGGAAGTTGTCCTTCTCGGTCAGGTCGTTGACGTCCAGGGCGTGGAAGTAGTAGCGGCCGTTGTCGAGGCCCTGCGCTGAGTCGCCGCCGTCTTGGTCCTCATAGGTCTTGGCGGTGAGGTAGAGGGTCTCGGTGTCGGGGTCGATGACACCGGTGGCGGTGATGCCCACAGTGGGGTTGACGTCCACGCATCCGTCCAGATCGGCAGTCAGGAAGGGAATGTGCAGATTGCGCGACACCAGGATCTCGCCCGTCTCGGCGTCCATCTTGTAGACGTTGTTCTGGGTGGTGGCAAAGTAGACATACTGGACGCCATCAGACGGTGTGAAGACCAGAGGCTGCGAGTAGATCTGCTCGGGCTCGTCGATGTAGTCACCCGGCAGCTTAATCTTGAAGATCTGGTCGAAGTCGTCGCTGGCGACCAGGGTCGGGTCCATGTTGTGGTTGCTGCGGCGGGGGTTAGCTGCGTTGTCTCTCTCTCTCTCTCTGTCTCTCTTGGCCACCTACGTCTGGTAGCCGCATCGTGTGTTGTCGCCACCCCATGTGGTGGTATCGGTGGAGGCACCAGATCCGCTGGCCACGCGGGCCAGCATCGACAAGGTCGCAACCAGGATCGCTGCCGCCATCATGAAGGGCGAAGGCCGGAGAGCCTGGGGGCGAGGAAAGCAGCGGTCGAGTCAGAGCACACAAGGCAATTAAGAAGAATTAGAGAATAGAGAAAGAAAACATATAAGAAGAAAGAATCAAAACGAGTGTTGACAAGGGCGGCGGGCCGTGCTGGACAACTCGCAGGAAGCCTTGAGCAGGATGAGAGCCAAGATGCTGAAGAGGCGGGAGGAGGGGCCCGGGTATCATTTATTCGGGAGCTCGGCCGGGCAGAGGCCGTGCATGCTGGGTCGGGAGCGCCGACTAGCGACTGCTGCTGCTGCTGCTGCTGCTGGGAGGCGCACTGGCCCAAGTGGGAACAGCGGATGCGGTGCCACGTACGAGGGTAATACTTTGCGCACACGGAGTCAGCACCATACGGGAGCCGATGGGGGGGACCACGTTGTGGCCAAGAGCCAGGATGCAAACTATTCAGCCCCATCAAGCCGGCGCAGGCGTGGTGGTGAAGCACAAGCGCAGATTTGGGTGTGTGCATTTCGGGTGCGCTTTTGGGTGCGCGAGAGCTCGGTTGCAGCCAAGCTGCAAAGGGAAATTAGCACTAACACGAGCAACGGGTTGAGGGGTGTGCGCCGGAGACCCCTGCACGCACATGGGAGTCCGCAGCCAATAGGGCGGAGAGTGCCCCTGGGCTGCGGCTGCTAAAAAAATATTAGCGCAGGTCTGCAAAGGGGAGGTAGTGGTAGACCATTGAGCCGCTAGGCCAGATTGAATGCGTGCAAGAGGCGAAATCTGCTGTATTGGTGGATCTAATTATTGCTCACCGATGCCGAGTTGGCGTCGCTGGGCAGATCAGACGTTGGCGTTTCTCCCGCTTCTTTTTTTGGTTCTGGTCTTGTTTCTTTTCTTTTTTTTTCCGTTCTCATCCGTCCTGTCAAATCGGTTTCAGTCTTAGCTCTCTGACATCGTTTTTTTTTTTTTGGTTTCTTTTTCTTCCTCTTTGTTTTCAATTACTTTATCAACCCGCAAGGGCGAGTTGGCCAGCTTCTAGGCTCAGTCGCGGGACAGAATGTCCGGAAGCCAGATCTGACAGCACTCGCATGGGATCTCGTTCTCGCTGTGCTTGTCACAGACGACAAATCTGCGGGTGCTCCGTATTGTTCCCGCTTCGAGCTAGCGTCCACGGCGGCAGGCTCCAGCGCCCCAGTGGTCCCTGCTGGCGCTGGCAGGGGCAGTGCGCACGTTGCGGCATCCAGGTCGATGAGTGGGAGCGACGCGAGCTTCAGGGGATCCGAAAACCGCCGCGTCGGTGCGCGGGTGCTAGAACATCGGATGATTGCCTCGTACTTTGTAATTGCATTCGTATGCGTCACTTCGTACGTCTCGGTCGCAGAAAACGGGCACAGTTTGCTCTGCAAGCCAGAGTTGAACTCGCACGGGAATTCCGTGGTGGCCGTCGGCTCTGGCGGCGGGCTAGGGGATGGTGCCTCACGAAAAGGGTGATGGCCCACGGTCTGGCCTGTCTCGTAGCTGTCTCGGCGCATCCTCCCAGCTGTCTAGGAGCTTCCCAGCGTCGTTCGGAGGCCGTCTGATGACGAATTGGTCAAAGGTATCGGGCTAGGTGACGACGGCGACGACGACGGCCCACAGCTTTCTCCGGTGGTCAGCGCACACGACAGATGTCCGGCCGCCGGATGCAGCCGCTACTCCTGGTTGGACTTGGCAAGCGATTGGGGGGTGTGCAGACATCGTCAATGTCATCCATGCCCGGAAGGGTTCACGAGGATGTGTGCTGTCTGAATTCTGCAAGGGCCAAAGTGCTACTCCAATTTGTTAGGAGAAATCCTACACGACTACCATCCCAGACGGCAGGGACGAACTGGCAATGTCACCGATGTCACCGGCACTGTGTTCCTGCCTCCAGGTGGTGCATTGCGCCTTCTTCTACTGGCTCGGGAAAGTAAAGTCCGTGCTGTCTGGTGGACGGATGAGGCAGGAGCGCAAGGCCGTGCGAGATGCGGATAAAGACTGTGTGCAATTGAGTTATTGAGTTTAATTTGTGAATCTCAGCAGCAGAATAACCTTGTGAGCTTGTCTATCCTGTTCTTCCACTTTTCTAATGTATAGCCCATTCATATTCTCTGCTATGTGCGAATGCTCCGTGCTGCTGTTTCCGGGTCCTCTCCGTATTAGCCTTCTTTTCGCCCTTTTCCGCCCCTTTCATGCATACGTCAGCCAGCAATCATCCAAAATCGTCCCAAAATCGTCCCAATAACGTCCCAAAATCGTCACAAAAACGTCCCAACTACGTCCTAAAAATCGTCCCAAAAAAAGCCCCGAAACCCATGTGTGCATTCTCGATTGGTGTGGGGTTCGCGTCGAGGCAGCCAATGCAAAAGGACGGCCATCGGACGAGACAGCCACGGGACAAGTATACGAAGTGCAAACATGGCATGAGTACTCGCACAAGAAGGGCAGACGAGGGCAAGCAAGCACGCGACTCGTGCAGGCAAAAGACTTGACCGCCTGCCGAGGTGACGAGACGTTCCTCAAGCCGCATGTGCCAAGCCAAGTCCGGGGGAGGCCTTGGGCTGCATATCCGACAGATACGAGAAGGAGCGATGCGGTACGAAGTATGTATCTTACGAGAGAGTACATGCATGCTCGTAGCACAAACAGGGCTAGGTGCCACGGGGCGTGCATGAAAGTGCGTGCGGCTGGGCTGCGAGCCCTGCAGGAGGACGTTGGCCGAAGCTGAAGAGTTTTCCCCACCGGAAGCGGTGGGTCGGAGAGAAATCCTATCGGCAGGCCGGATCCAATGACGTGGGCGGCTTGGAGCAGGGGGGGGGGGGGGGGGGGGGGGCGCCATGGCGGCGTCTCTGCTATTTTTTTTTCTCGCATGGTGAAGCCGGCGGCGGCGGACCATGCAGCTGGGGCTTCTGCAGGATGCAGGCAGCTTGGCGGATGGCCTGCAGACGCAGCTGTCCATCACCTCGTATTGACACCAGGTCGCTGCAGCTAACGACCAGCACGGTCTGAGGAAGCAGATAAGGAACGGCAAGAGGCCAATAGCGAGCAGCGCGAGCCGTGCAGATCGACGGACGGGATGGCACACAGGACGCTTGTATGGACCTCGCATGAGCTGAACGCTTGTGCGAGCTTGGGTGGTGCTCGTTCTCGTACGGTTTGCGCCTCGTATTGTCCTCCGCTGCCGCTGCTTCATAGTCTGCATATTCCGTCTTTGGACGCCTCATTTGAATTTTCTTGCCTGTCTTGCCTGTTTCGTCACTTATTGCCGTGGCGTTTTTTTTTTCCTCGTCTTTTTTTTTTTTCCTTCTCGCCATAGTTTTCTGCGATGTCCTTGGCGCTGGCGCTGGCCGAATCGATAGTCTGCCACGGAAAAGTCCTTCTGGCTCTTTGTGGTCGCCGTTTTGGGGGCGTGTGGTCGGCCTTCTGCCCAGGAGCAGGCTGGATGCGGCGTAGGGCGATTCCCTAGTCTGGTCAGGCGGTCCCAGAGGGTCAACAGGGGGCGGGGGGGCGGCGCTCTGTGGCAGAAAATTCGAGAGCAAACAAAAACGTTAGCGGGCTTTCAGGGCGTACGGGCATTACGGGCACAAAAAAAATGCCAAAATGCCAATACGAACAAAGGAGGGGCTTATTACATACATGGCAGGCCAGGCTGCGCACGCCTCGCCGTCCAGGCCTGCACCGGTCGAGCTGCAGTTTCTTCTATTTTCGGCGAAACCGTGATTCCAGAGCCCTCTGCGGCCGCGAGGCCTGCTTCTAGGGCAGCTGTCTAGCAGTATTGGCAGAGAGTTTAGCACGAGGTGGGTTTCGCAAGTTCACAAAAGGCAGAGGTCAGAGGTCAGATGACACAAGACAAAAGTGCAGTTTGCTGCTGGTCCGGTGACCTGGAATGACGTTCAAGAATCGAAAAGACCCCAATGTCTCAGTCTGGTCTCGGCAGTAACCTTGTTCAATACGAGCATCCTTTGCGCAGGGTGCTGTTGGCTATCCCGCCGCTAAGGAAGTACTCGTACGAGTGCAGACAAAAGTCCAAAAAAACAAAGCCGTCTCAATCAAACAAATCAAGACAGAAATATACAGCAATATATCAAAATAATATATCAGAAGGAATAATATATCAGAAGGAATAGTATATCAAAAGGAATAACATATCAAAAAAACGGAACAAAATGAACAAAATCAGGCAACGGAAATACGCAAACAGTAATGAAACAGGCCATCGACGAGGCTAGGAAGCACTCCCCAGGAGCATTGTGTGCCGTGCTCGTACGAGCATCCTGCTAGCGACCGCTGCTGACCGCTGCTGACTGCTGCCGACCTGCTCAGATGCGCCTCCTCTTTCTGGGGCTCGGCACCGCGTCCAGCTTGCGCTTGCGCCCAACTATCGCCGGGCTTGTTGAGCCGGGGCTGGCGGGCGTGACGTCTATGCCTCTCGGGTTGTCGTCAAACACGCCCGCCGGCTCCGCCGTGGTCAGCACCGGCTCCGTATCGGGCGGGACGGTGTCGCTGTCCTCGTGCTCTCGGCCGACGTTCATGGGCCGGCGGAAGAGCCGCTGCTGCGGGGCGCCGTTGTGGGTGACGACGGGGTACGTCTCGATCCACTTCTCGTAGAGCAGCAGCACGGGGTCGAACCAGTCGGCGTCGGGGGTGTGGTCTGGGTCGGGCGTGGCGTTGGTGATGCGCCGCAGGGAGAGCCCTGGCGTGACCGTGCCGTTGCTGATGCACGCCCAGGCGCGGTCGTGTGCACGTTCGACCGCGCGGACCGCGTCGGCCGACACCGCCGGCCGGTTGCCATCGCCATCGCCGCCACCTAGTCGTGCGAGGGCGGCGTCGAGGCGCTGCTCGCGCTCGGCGGCGGCGTCGACAGCAGCCTGGGCGGCGACCGGGTCGATGGCCGGCCGGAAGATGCGGTTGCTGCTGCTGCTGTCGTCACCATCCCCCTCCCCCTTCCCCTCCTCCTCCTCCTCTGGACTGCGCACGTACGTCACGTAGTGGCCGCTGTGGGCGTCGGAGCCACGGTGGCTAACAACGGCGGCCAGGCGGTAGACGACGCGGCTGCCGGGGGCAAAGACGTGGGGCTCGAGCCACGGGGAGACGTCGAGAAACTCGGGGCAGGCGACGACGGCGCTGCTCTTGTGGTGGGCACCGCCCGCAACCGCGTCGTAGCGCACGCGCTGCAGATGCACGGCCAACACTTCGGGTGTGGCCTGCAGCCGCATGAGGCGCCGCATGCGGTCGGCCACGTAGTGGCAGCGGCTGCAGCGCATGCCCAAGATGTCCTCGTTGAGGGTGTCCCGGATGCAGTCGGCTAGCTGGAGGGTGCTGTTGCGGTTGGCCCTGGCCCTGGTGCTGGCGATGGCCCCCACGTTCACCCCCAGCACGTAGTGCCGGTCCACGACCTCGCGCCGCCGCCGCACCGGGTGGTTGCAGTGGCGGCACACAAGTCGCGAGGTCAGCTGCAGCTGGAAGATAGCGTTGAAGCAGTCCAGGCCGCGGAAGCCGCTGTACCACTCGTAGCCCTGCAGCAGTTGCTCCTGGGCCGTGGTCACCAGCCACTGATAAAAGTCGACGGCGTCCTGCTGGCGCATGTACAGAGGAAGATCCGTCTCGGCGAGGCCGGCTTCTGCTGCTCCATCTGTCGCCTCCAGCGCCGCCCGCAGCGCCGCCTGCTTGTTGCACCACGTGAGCCAGCACGGTCGGCTCGTCTCGTCGTAGCCTCCCGCTCCTCTTCCGCCTTCTCCTCCTCCACTCACAAACTGCCCAGCCACGACGGCCGCCACGGCGGCGTCGTCTGCATCGCCCGCCTCCGGTGCCGCCTTGCACGTCCGCCAGAACAGCGTGCACAGCCGCTCGTACGAGTCCTGCGGCGCCATCGGGTGGCGGCCCTCGCGCTCCCAGTAGGCGGCGGCCAAGTGGTAAAGGCGCGTGACCAGGTGGCCGGCGACGGCCCGGTTACGGTAAGCCCGGCGGGCGCGCCGCATGTGGGCGTGCAGGTACGACAGGCAGCGGTTCGTGTTGAGCAGCGCCACCAGCACGGCGTTGCGGTAGCACAGCGAGCCCGGGTTGTGCAGCCCGCGCGGCCGGATATCGAGGTGAACGGGGGCTTCGAGGTCCATGCGCACGTCGGCCAGAAAGTCGTAGATTGGCCGCTTGGCCGGCTCAAACATCAGCCCTGCCGACGGCAGCTTCGAGTCGGACACAGCATCCGGCTGGTTCTGCGGCAGGTCGTCCTCTGTGGGCTCGGCGACTTCGGCAGCTTCAGCGACTTTGGTCGGTTTTGCCGGTTTTCGACGGCCTGCTGCGGACGGCCTTTTGCTCACCCGCCGACCTCTCAGGGGCAATGTACGACCGGACCGCGGCGTGCTGCCGTATTTTTCTGTGCTGGCTGCATGGCTGCGACGAGACGGCCTGTCTGACCGCCCTGGCCCAGACGTGCTCTTGTTGACGGCCATTGTGCGAGGTGGGTAAAATCAAACTTCAAGTTTCTCAGACTGTGAGATGAAAGCCGACGACGAACAAATTCATCAGAAACCGGGATACGGCTGGATTTAAAGACTCTTCCAACTGGGTAGTCATGCCCCTTGCACACTTGGGCTCGAGGCATTTTTTTTTTCTTATTTTCTTTTTTTTCTTTTTTCAAAACGGATAGCAAAACAAAGAAAGGGGCAGTCCACGGCTGAAAACGGACGTTGTTGGGCTGCGACATCCCTGCCCACATCCCTCCTAACAAAGGATGCTCTGTCTGTTTTTAGCCATGAAAGAAGGGTCGAGGCTGTGCCAGAGAATGGAAACAGTGTTGTGCACACAGATAATATCGCCAGCATCTGGTCGACGGCACGGCCAAAGCGTGGCTCGAGACGCTGCATTGCCAGTGCGCCAACACAACGACTTGTCTGCCTGGGAAGGTAGTCTTGGGACGTTCATTCGCTGTCCTATGCCGGTACCGTCGGTCGGTCTGTCGTCAGCCAGAACACGTAAGAGACAGCAAATTTTGTGCCAACGAAGTCAGCTGGGGCGTCCGTTGTCCTTGCACACCTGGAGCCGTCTTCGTGCCGCCATCCTATTCGCCATCCCATTCGCCGTCCCATTCGCCGTCCCATTTACCGTCTCATTCGTCATCCTGACCCAGAAATCGACCTCGTCGCACACTGGGCAATCTAGACCCAACACCCTGTGTTGACCGTCAACCTCGACTAGGCCTATTTCTTGCGGGGTCGAGACAGGTTGTCACTGCGGAAGACCAAAAAATCAATGTTCTTCCAGGCAAAAGTCTTGTCTGAACTCTCTTGGCGGAAAGTACTTCTGTCGGCCAAGGATATATTTTGCATGACAGTCGTGGACAGATTGCACATAAACGTTTTGTCGAAAATGCAGCGCGACATTTTCTCCACGGCTAAAGCCGTAGGGGTTACCTTTGTTTTGTTCTTTTGTGAACGAGGCGTCGATAAGGTCACGCGGGAAAGGATTGCTGCCGTCGGCCGCTGCACCAGAAAGATTAAGAATGACTGATCGAAGAGTCCTGATAGACAGCCTTTATTCTGTCACACCTGCGCCTTATCTTTGGTGCAGAAGGGAAGGTTGGTGTCTGTGGATAACATAATAAAGCTTACCTCTTCACTTAGTCGTTGTCGTCGTGTTGTAATAATAACATGTGAGACGGGTGTAAGGACGCCCAAATCTTTGTTAATAAGCCGTTCTGACTTGTCGAGGCTAGCCTCATGTTAAGCTAGCCATCGTGTACGGGCTGCATCAACGTGAGCTTTCTTGGCCATGTTCAAGAGAAGAAGGAGAGGGGAGGGCCAAGTGTGTTTGTGAAAACGGGAGAAGAGGGAGAAGAGGGAGAGGAGGAAAGGAGCAAATGAGTTTGTAAAACAAGAGGAAGAGGATAAACGTTGACTAAAATTTTCTTGTGTTACTCTTTGTTAAAATCGGTATTCACTTCTATTGTTCTTTCCTTTTTTTTTACAAAAAAGACAGACGATGTAAAAGCGAGGTCTAACCGCTCAGCTCCTTCTTTACTTCAGTCCTGCCTAATTCAAACAAGCCGCCCAGTGCCTTCTTTTTTGACACTTACACTAGTCCAACTAGGTGACGCAGTCGTCGTCTCAAATTACCATAATTATCTCTATTGCCGGGGGTGAGCGGAGTGGCCTGTTCTGTGGGCGATTGACTGGCATGACTGGCACGACTGGGCATGCCGTGGACCTGTCGTATCTTACGTTGCCTCCGGAAGAATCCAAGCCAGCTGATGTCTGCCGTTTGTCTCTTGTCGCCGACATCTGCGGCTGGTCACCCCAGCGTAGCACTTGCGGGAGCACTCGTACAGCAGAGCACTCGCGCGCTGATTAGGGCGCCTGACGGGAGTGGGTCCGCAGTAATATAGTGCTGAAACTGCAGAGAGGCGGTAAATGACAGCCGCTGTCTAGCCGCTGCCGTCTAGCTGCTTTGGACCAAAGTTGGTTTGGCTTGCGTGAAATCAATGACACAGCATTGGTTGGAACGAGACAGGCGCTGGGCAACCCCTCTTGGTACAGCCGCACCTTGGCATGCCTCGGAAGAGCCCCCAGCGCCGAGGACCCCAGGACGACAAAAGGGATGAGGGGTTCCTGGCCTTTAGCCATGCCATCCACGCCATTTACGCCATCGGCATCTATGGCATCCACGGCTGCCACCTACGACACAACCGCCACAGCATTGCACAATGCCAGATAATTTCACGTCAGAGGCCGTCCACACGGCCTCGGTGGCCTCTGTGGCCTCTGCGGCCACCCACGTCTCCTGGACGACGGTCCTGCTCACCGCCGCCGCCGGCTATGTGGTGCTCTGCTCGATGCTGCGCTTCCGCTTCGAGAAGGCGATGCGGCGCAAGTTCCCCTACCCGGACCGGGCGTCGCTGGCGCGCATGACCAACGACGATGCCCAGGCCATCCTGCAATACATCCAGCAGTTCGAGTTCCCGTACATGTACAACCTGTCGCTGCAGTTTGGCATCTTCAAGACATACGGCTTTGCCACCATCTCGCGAGTGCTGGTGGCCACGCGGGCGCTGACGGAGCCGGACAAGGCGGCGAAGAGGTAGGTTTCCTCCCCAATGCTCCTCCTGCTCCTGCTCATGGCTGACCACACAGATACGAGGACACGGTGATCCTCTTTGGCGAGTGCGTGCTGCCCTCTGGTGTCCTCCTGACATCCTCCTGTTGTCCTGTTGTCCTCCCGCTCTTCCCCGCTGCCTGCTGACGGCCCCAGGTTCTCCCTTAACCCGCCCCGCTCCGAGCGCTGCCTGAAGGCCATTGCCCGCATGAACTACCTGCACGGCCTGTACCAGAAGACGGGCCAGATCCGCAACGAGGACCTCATGTACACGCTGGCCGCCAGCATGGGCGAGCCCATCCGCTTCATCGGCCTGTACGAGTGGCGGCCGCTCAACGACATGGAGCGCTGTGCGCTGGGCGTCTTTTGGAAGTCCATCGGTGACGGCATGGGCATCGACTATGGCCGGCTGGCCCGCGGCAGCGGCGACAGCAGCAACGGCAGCAACGGCAGCGGCGGGTGGCGAGACGGCCTCGAGTTTGGCGAGGCCCTGACGGCGTGGGCGCGCCAGTACGAGCGCGAGGCCATGCGGCCCGACCCCGTCAACGTGAAGCCGTCGCGCCTGCTGGTCGACATGCTGCTCTTTTACACGCCCACCGCCGTCAAACCTTTTGCCGTCGAGGCCCTGACCGTGCTCATGGGCGACCGCATGCGCGACGCCTTCCAGTTCCCCGAGCCCGGCCTCGCCGCCGCCGCCGTCGTCTATGCCGTCCTCTTCGCCCGCCGCTTCGTCCTGCGCTTCCTCGCCCTGCCGCGCCTCTGGCCCGGCCGCGCCCTCGGCCCCGCCGACCCGAACACCGGCCGCTACGCCCACCGCGAGTACCTCCTCGTCCCCTGGTACCACACGCCCACTCTGTGGAGCCGCTGGGGGCCCGCCGCCCTGCTGACACGCGCCCTCGGCGGCCGCGTGCCCCAGGGCGACCCTGCCGGCGTCACCGCTGCCGGCCAGACGGACCCGGCCGCCGTCGCCCGCGGCGCCCTGCTGGCCGAGGGCTACACCTTTGCCGACATTGGGCCCATCAACCTGATGGGTAAGGGCGTCGAGGAGATGGCCACCGTCGAGGCGCAGCTGCGCAAGACGCGGCCGTCGGGGTGTCCGTTTGCGTGAGGGGGTGAGAAGGGGATGAGAAGGGGGGCGAGAAGGGGGAAAGTGGCCGGAAATCGTGGTCATATGTACATAGGCAGTGTGCAGGGGCAGGCCACAAATAACAGGCACAAATAATAGGCACAAATAACAGGCGCAAATAACAGTCGCAGACAATGGTACAGCAGCACGCAAGATGGGCAGTGTGTGAACAATGGTTCGGCAGACATTCTGCGACGGCAGGGGCGCAAAACAATGGTACAGCACGTAGCCACAGCGGGCAAGTCGCCTGTGCTCAATCTCCGGCGCTTGTGGCCTATCTCTGGCCGCCAGATCTGCCAGGTGCGATCCACTGTGGGATCATTCTGTCACCCCCCACATCCACGACCCGCTTTTTTGCTCCCCGCCTTGGCTGAAGCTTCACGGCCGACAGCTGACGGGTGGTGACCTCTGGGCAACACACCGACCAGCACACACCGACCAGCACACACCCGCCCAGCGATTGAGTCTCAGCGACATCTGAGACGACCCCCGACTCTCCTCGCTGCCGACGTCCATCTATCGACAGCGCGACGTCTCGCCCCGGGCCTAGACTTCCTAGACTTCCTCGACGTCCTCGACTTCCTCGACATCCTCGACGTCCCACTCGACATCCCACTCGACATCCCCCTCGACGTCCCCTCGACGTCCTCCTCTTCTCCCTCCGCTATCCGCTCTCTCCACTCCCTCCGCCCCATCTTCTCTCTCTGCTCCCGCCCCTCCACCTCATGGCCGACGATACTGCCACGGCGCCCGCTCTGCCGGCCGCCTTCTTTGGCGACCTGCGCGGCGAGGTCAAGAAGCCCAAGAAGCGCAAGGTGCTACTGATGGGCAAGAGCGGCTCGGGAAAGTCGAGCATGCGCTCCATCATCTTCAGCAGCTACCTGGCGCGGGACACGCGGAGGCTGTAGGTCACCTGACCCTGTCTCTCTATCTCTGTTTTTCTGTCTTCCTGTCTTCCTGTCCTGTCTGTCTGTCTCCGCTAACGACCCAG
Organism: Harringtonia aguacate; assembly: GCA_014183095.1. Lineage (NCBI taxonomy): Eukaryota > Fungi > Ascomycota > Sordariomycetes > Ophiostomatales > Ophiostomataceae > Harringtonia > Harringtonia aguacate. The sequence goes on along the minus strand of JACCPH010000044.1, from coordinate 114,781 downwards.
CGGCGCTACCATCGACATCGACCTGTCCCAGGTCAAGTTCCTCGGCAACCTCACGCTCAACCTGTGGGACTGCGGCGGCCAGGAGGCCTTTACGGAAAACTACCTGTCGCAGCAGCGCCAGCACGTCTTTAGCAACGTCGGCGTGCTCATCTACGTCTTTGACATTGAGTCGCGCGACGTCGAGCGCGACCTGGCCACGTACGTGTCCGTGGTCAGCGCGCTGGTGCAGTACTCGGCGGGTGCCAAGGTCTTTGTGCTCATCCACAAGATGGACCTCATCGTGGCCACGTCGCGCGAGGCCGTCTTTGAGGAGCGCGTACGGCTCGTGCGCCAAAAGACGAGCGAGTGTCTGCGGACGCTGCGGGAGGAGCAGGCGAGCGCGAGTGCGAGCGCGAGCCCAGACCTGGCGGCGCTGGTGGGCAGCGGCACAACTGACGAGGACGGCCCAGTTGGCGGGGCTGCTGCCGACGTCGACGGCCTCCTCGCCCTCACGCCCTTTGCCACCAGCATCTGGGACCAGTCGCTGTACAAGGCCTGGGCCAGCATCATCCACGACCTCGTGCCCAACCTCGCCCTCATCGAGACCAACCTCGGCCACCTCGGCCGCCTTGTCGAGGCCGAGGAGATGCTGCTCTTTGAGCGCACCTCTTTTCTCGTCGTCTCCCGCTGGACCGCCGCCGAGGGCGCCCGCAACCCCTGCGAGGACCGCTTCGAGCGCATGAGCAACATCCTCAAGAGCTTCAAGAGCTCCCTCGCCCGCTACACCGGCACCCCCCGCAACGCCGAGCAGTTCAACCTCTTTGAGCTGCGCTTCGGCCTCCGCTTCAACCTCTTCATCGGCAAGTTCACCACAAACACCTACCTGCTCGTCGTCCTCCCCCCCGGCGAGGCCCGCTTCAACGCCGCCCTCCTCAACACCCAGATCGCCGCCAAGCAGTTCGAGTTCCTCGACGTCCCCGCCGGCGCAAAGGACCACCAGGTCGCGGCACCCCCTCCCCCGAATCCAGCCTCGGCCCACCCTTACGGCCAGCCCGACGCCTCCACCTCCTCGCTCAGCTCGTCTGCCGTCTACGTGTGAGAGGGGAGGGGATGGAGGGGGAGAGGGGGACAGAGAAAGATGAGGGGAGCGAAGACAACAAGGGAATACCAACTACTACAATTTACGGCGTCCGGTGATCTTAGCGTGCATGTCGACTTGGCAGTCTGCAGTTTAGCCATGAATACGAATCCGAAATAGAAATGAACTTGATCTGTGCAAAATGGCAATCCCTAGTTTTGTTTTGTTTTTGCAGCTGTTTCTCGTAATGACCTTGCTCCGAGGTATGTCCTCTACGGCATGCCCTCTCCTGCCCTCTACAGCATACCCTATTCTGCCTTAAACCCACTTCCCCTACACTACTTCCCTACACCCACTTCACCGTCGCAGCGCCGCCACGCTTGAACTCGTCCGTCTCGCTCAGCACCACGCCGTGGTCGGTGTGCTCCTTGTTAGGGAACGTCGTCAGCACCCAGGCCCGCCCGCCCGCCGACGGCGGCATCGCCCGCCGCACAAAGTCGTACACGTCGCCGATTGTCTGCGTCGTGTTGAAGCGCGCCGGCAGCCGCGTGCCGTCGGGCAGCGACACGCGAATGTTGAGCGTCGGCCGGGTCTCGTCGATGGCGGGGGGCGCGGGGGAAGCAGAAGTGGCGGATGTCGTCGTGGCCGCCGCCGCGGCCGCCACAGCTGCCGTCGTCGCCGTCGTCGTCGTCGTCGTCGTCGACGACTCCCCCGGCACCGGGCTACCCAGCCGCCGGCCCGCGCCCGAGAACGGCCGGTACACCCGCGGCAGCTGGTACCAGTCCTCCTCGTGCTGGTGCAGCTTCACGTCCACCGACTGGCCAAAGCGCACGTTCATAAGGTGCAGCGGTGCCCGCCCCTGTCGGATCATGGCCAAGTCGGCCGCGTTGCGCGGGTCGTCGAAGCGGTGCAGCGGCCCGTCATCGATACTGAAGCCGTCTTGCCAAATATGCAGCACCCGCTCCTGCGTCTCCGCCGCCATACCTGCACCCGCCGCCGCCGCCGCTGGACTTGTCCGCTCCTCGTCGTCTCCGGGCAGTGGCCGCCGCGACGGGTCCTGCACCCTCCGCGACGGCACATTGTCGCCGCCCAGCGTCTGGCCGGCGCCCCACGAGCGGGGCGGTGCCCGCGGATGGTCTGCGTCGCTGCTGCTGCCTCCGGCCTCCTCGTTGGGCGTGTTTCTGCTGGTCAGCCATGAAAGCAAAAACAAAACAAAAAAAAAACACAGACAACAGCAGACGCTTACTTCTTCGCCTTGGCAATAATCTCCCGGATCAGCCTCTGCGCATCCGACGACGGCCCGCCCATGTTCGGATCCTTGACGGCCAGCCCCGACTTCTCGCCGCCCGCAAACAGGTCGCCGCGCCCGTGGCCCTCGTCCTCGTCCTCATCCTTGTCCTCGTCGTCATCGTGGTCGTGGCCCCGGCTGCTGCTGCCGCTCACCAGCGAGCTCATCGTCATGAGGCCCTTTTTCTTCTGTGGTTTCTTGGCCGTCGCTGCCGACGACCCAGATGCTGCCGCTGGACGCCCGTCAAGCGTCCTCGGGCCCGTGTACGTGTCCGGCACAGTATTCGTCGCGGCCCCGGCGCCCGTGCCTGTCTCTGCGCCCTCCTCGTCCTGGAAAAAGGTCGACAGAGCCAGGTTGGTGTCCCAGTCGACGGCGGCAAGGTGTTCAATGGCCTGCAGGGCGGGTCAGCACATCTGAAAGCACATCTGAAAGCAAACAAGCCAAACAGACGAAGCACGCACCACGTCCTCTGATGCGCCCGTCACACTACAAAAGTAGGTAATGCGCTCCTGGTTCGTCTGTTCTGCCATGATGCCAAAGGCAAGTGAGGCGACGTGCTGGCAAATGGAGATGTTTGTGTTCCGATTTGGTGTTGAATTCGGTTTTCGAATTTCGAATCCGGATTTCGAGTTCAGACTCTGGTCGAGGACAGAAACGTCTAGACAATGCAGCGAAAAGCGAGGCGGAAACGCAAAACGAACGCGGACCAGCTGCAGGCACTAGGCAGCTTCGTAACGTCAAGCTTCCATACCTGGCTTTAAGCGTGGCTTGAATGGCTGGTGGCGGCTCAGCTAAGCTGCCCCGCCCTGCCTCTCTCTCCCTCCTCTCATTACCCACCCGTCTAGAACAGCCCACCCACCGCCCAGCACCCACCGCCCAGGCCACGGGGAACGGCCAAAGGTTCCTCCGCCCCCGAAGACCCTGCTGGGGGGGGGGGGGATTCGCACGCTAGAGAATAACGCGGCAGCCGCCCCGAGACAGCAGGCACCACCGCCTGCCCGCCAGGCCATATTCGTAATTTTTAGCGGACCAGCTCTCTCGTCTCCCAGGGTTCAGCTGTTGAGTGATCCGCTGAGGGAGAGGCCGTTTAGTGGACTGCGGGCGCTGCAGCGGTGTGAAGCCCAGCAGGTGGGCTCGTCCTCGGTAGACGCATACCGTCATTTTTCTAGATCCCTTCCGCCGCTGCTGCTCCTCCTCCCCCACGATTCCCAACCCGAGCCCACTCTCGGACCACCCTCGACCAGGAGCCACCCCGAGACTGCCGGCGCCTGTAATACCTGCACCTGCACCTGCTGGACGACATTGTCACCAGACTCAGACGCAGCTGCGAGACTTTTGAGACTTTGCTCTCCCATCTGCCGATCTGCGATCTCGGTTCGAAGCGAGACGCAAACACAACAAGCTTGGGCCTCTGCGCAGCAGACGAGAAGCGAGACAGATTAAGACGACGACTGCGACTGCGACTGCGACCGCGACCACAATACCACACCCACACACACACACTCACTCACTCACTCACCCCACCCCACCAACATGGCCGAGGAACCAAACCCCCTCGCCGAGTCCGGCGTCACCATCCGCTCCGACAGCGAGCAGTACGAGGCGGCCGAGGAGCTGTCGACCTCGCTGCACTCGTCGCCCTCGCAGGACCACCCCATCATCCTGTACCACCCACCCACGCTCTGGTCGCTGTTCCGCGGCGCCGCCATCAACCTGTTCCTGCCGTTTGTCAATGGCATGATGATGGGCTTCGGCGAGCTGTTTGCCCACGAGTTTGCCTTCCGTCTCGGCTGGAGCGGCACGCGGGTGCGTCTACCCCCCCCCCCCCCCCCCCAACCTCTTTTCCTCTTGTCCCCGCTGACTGCTCAGGTATTCCCCGTCAAGCGACGCGAGGTCGCCCCCGGCGTCGAAGTGCGCGAGAGACGGCCCTCCTTTTAGACCATGCCATGGATGGGGCCGGAGACGCCGTCGCCGCCGCCGCCGCCGCCTCCGACTGACCCGGCGAGCCGAGCTGGACAAGGAACAGAATGACTGGGAAACGCCCGCCGGGGTCTTTGCGCTGGGATCAAAGGCTACCATGAGCATGCCATGCGGCCGTCTTTGGGCCTGGCACACGGGGAGAGCATCAAGCATGATGCGCATGAATATAGACTTGGTCATGGGCACATTTATGAACGAGCAGACGACAAGGGAGAAAACAAAAATGAGAGAGAGGGAAGGAGAGAGAGAGAGAGAAAAAAAAAGGCAGGGGGAGGCTCCGTCGACAAAAAGAGATCATCAGCCCGCCGCTCATTTGTACATAGCATTGTAGCGACTCGAGCCCAAGCTTCCATTTTGTTCGTGCCGCGTCTCTCTTGCATAAACCACCATACCGCGGACAGCGAAGCCCGCAGACGCCATCACCACACGCGCCAATTGGTTTATGGGCGTGTTTATGGGCGTGTCTGGCTTCTGCCAGACGGACGTCGTACGAACACAGACAGTGAGACCACCCACGGCTGGCCATGACATAATCGGGCGCCGCCATTGGCTCGTCCCTGGAAACAGCTGATTTTCGCCAGCCGTTTGGCGGACCGGCGCCAGCTGGCACCAGCTCGTCTCCTCCCCTCTCTCCTCCCCCCAGTAAAAAAAATTGTTGCCATTGGATAAGCTTCAATCGGCTGTATTTTTTTCACTGTCCGTTTCCTGCCGTGCCTATCTCGACGCCCTCCCCCCCCTCTCTCCCCGGCTCTCTCGTCCGCCACGACCGAACAAAGGGCAATTGGCCGCCACTGCGTGTCTCTCGCCAGCAATGTTTCCCAGCAGAGGCCTGGTCCAGCCGGGCCACGCCCTACGGCTGCGGCAGATGGTGTGTGTTGCCGTTGTCGTCGTCCGTCGGATGTATATTTGTCTATGCTGACTCTGAAAAGGCGCCGCATGCACATGCCGGATGCGCACGGAACTTTGGAACGGCCCTGCGACGCAGCGGCGGCGGCAGCAGCAGCAGGCCGACACGCACGGCCCCAACATGCGCGCTGTCTCTGGGCTCGCTGGCCGGCCGCCGGGCCGGTCTCCCGCGATCCATCGGAGCCGCTCCGTCGATGATGCCCGCGTCCGCCGCCGCCTTCTCCCTGTGGCCGTCGATGCCGTCAATGCCGTCAATGCCGTCGATGTCTTCTCTGTGGGCCTCGAATAAGGGCAGTACGCCGCCTGCCGACGCCGCCGACCCAGCCACGACCGCTGCTGCAGCCTCCTCCTCCTCCTCCTCCTCTTCCTCCGTCACACCCCCTACAGCCGATGCCGCCGCCGCCGCACCACCACCACCACCAGAAGTCGCCGCACCCGACGCCCTAGCCGCCACGCCTGTGGACCCTACTGCTGCTGCTGCTGCCGCTGGCACCGGCACTGGCAGCGACCCGGCCGCGCTCGCGGAGCTGCTGGACGGCGGGGCGCTGCTGGACATGCCGGAGCAGATTGGCTACCTGTCGGCGATGGGGCTGGACTTTGGCTGGGGCCCGACGAGCATGTGCCAGTGGCTGCTGGAGCACGTGCACATGTACACGGGCTTGCCGTGGTGGGCGTCGATTGCGCTGGCGGCGCTGCTGTTCCGCGGCGCCATCTTTTTCCCGTCGCTGGCGGCGGCGGAGCAGAGCGCCAAGTTCCAGGCGCTGCGGCAGGACCCGACGTACGCGACGGCCATGGCGGAGCTGCAAGAGGCCGCGCTGCGGGGCGGCTCGCTGGGCCAGGGCAAGGCCATGGAGCTGCGCATGCGCACCAAGCGCATGCAGCAGCAGGCCGGCGTCTCCACCTGGAAAATGTTCATCCCCATGGTCAACGTCCCCTTTGGCTACGGCATGTTCCGCCTGCTGCGCTCCATGGCCCTGCTGCCCGTCCCCGGCCTCGAAAACGCCGGCATCCTCTGGTTCCCCGACCTCACCGTCCCGGACCCCTACTTTATCCTGCCGCTGGCCTCGGCCGGCATCATGTATCTGATCTTCCGGGTAGGTCTGACCGACGCTTGACAGCGGCCTTCGCATGCTAACTGCTACCCCCCCAGTCCAACATTGTCTACATGGCCCCCGAGCAGGCCCAGATCATGAAAATGGTCCAGATCGTCATCACGCCCATGTCCATCCTCGTCACCGTCAAGATGAGCGCCGGCCTCACCGTCTTCTTCTTTGTGTCTTCCATGCTGCAGATGGTCCAGACCTGGCTGTGGCACCAGCCCTGGCTGCGCACCTGGAAGGGCCTGCCCCCCCTGCACACCCTCATCAAGACGGGGCCCGAGGCCGCCGCCGCCGCCGCCCAGAAGCACACCGCCTTCCGCCTCTCCCCCGGCTCCACCTGGCAGGCGCCCCGCGCCATCGCCACCCCCGCTGCCGCCGCCGCCGAGCAGGGGCCCCCCTCCACCGTCGAGGTCGTCAAAAAGGGCTGGGACAAGATGATGGGCTCCGCCAAGGAGAAGCAGGGCTCCGGCCGCAAGAAGGAGGCCCTCCGCAAGGCCGACGACTACGAGAAGCAGCGCGCCCTCGAGGACGAGGAGAACCTCTACCGCCGCCGCGAGGCCGAGCGCCAGTACCGCGAGATGAAAAAGGCCATGGCCCGCGGCAAGAAGCGGTGAGCCTGGCCTCGACGACGCGCTCACGCACTCACACTCCCTCTCTCTCTTACATACCCACGACTCTCACACACTCACACTCACACGCTGTAACACTATACTACGAAAAAACATGTACACAGAATCTACTGGAAGACACGGGAGCTCCATCTGCGGGCTTCATCTAGGGGCTTCATCGGGGGGCTTCATCGGGGGGCGAGCTTGGGACATTGACGAGAGCTCTTTTGCATGTGTGGCTGCTGCCAGACTCTTTTTGCATTGGATGGGTCAAAATAGCACATCTTCTCTCGAAAATAGATCTTTGCGTATGGGTTTGTATGCCAATCCTCGCCGTCTCAGTGATGCAGCGCTATAGAGACGCAATAGAACGTAAAAGCGTGACAAAAAAGAGGTGTTTGCCTGCCCTGTCCTCGCCCTTTTGGTGGTCAAAGCAGAGAAGCAGACAAAAAGGAAAAGGGGGAACGGATCCCTGGTATAGAAACAGATGGAAGATATGTGCACAACAAGAAAACGTCATCTGCCGCCGCCGCCGCCGTCGCTCAAGGCAGCGCAGCCGCAGGAGAAGAGAATTAGAATACCGTGCCGTCCGAATCGATCAGAATCGGCGACTCCTTGGTATTCGGTCGCGACATCTCGGCCATTTCGCGCCCGCCCTGTCCGGTTAGCACCTGTGTTAAGGGAAAAAGGGGAGGAAAGGAAAAAGGTCGCTCACCTTCCAGCTTCCTGCCTCGAGCAGCTGTGGCAGGCTCAGCTCGTGACCGTGCAGGTCCGGCTTCAACGCCGCGTTCACCTCCACACACAGACGGTCCAGGAACCCGACAGTCACGGCGCGCCACTCCACTACTACGTCGTCGCCTGGCTCGAACATGGGCGCCACCTCGACGCCTTTGGTGCCCGTGCGCTCGCAGTATTCGTGGTAACGGGCCAGCCCCCGCTCGGCATCGTCCTTTTTCAGTGTCAGCACGCCCAGGTCGACAAACAGACCCCCGTTGCGGTATTCGGGCAGTCCGGTCAGCAGCTCCGTGCCCGCAAAGTGGATCTTGAGCAGCGACTGCATCGGCTGCATCAGCGAGTATGTCAGCCACTGAGTCAGCTTGTGGAGCGGAACAATCGACTCCCACGGCGCCACCGTGTCCGACAACGTGCTGGACGAGGTCGTCGGCGCAGCAGCCCCCGACGACGCGGACGACGGGAACGGCGAAAAGGTAGCGTGTGATTTCACGGAAGCCGGCGATGTTGGCGCCGTGCTTCCTGTCGGGCTGGCGGGTGTGGTGGTGGCCGTCGGCTGTGGCATGTCGCTGCACGGCCAGGCATCGCCCAGCGGCACGCCGTTGATGGCGGTCCGCGAGGACGGCCATATCGACGTCAGGTTGTCCATGAGCAGGCTCCACAGCACGGGCACCAGCACAATCGGTTTGGACGATGCCTGTGTTGTCGGGTGCGCAAGCAGGTAGTCGACCATGTTGCCCGGACGGCCGTTCGGGCCAAACACTTCGGCGTTGGCAGCGAGAGCATCGCCCAGCCGCACCAGAAGCGCCGTACGGCCCTCCACCCCGGGCACGGCATTGCCCGGGCGAGACTGCAGGCCCTTGGACAGAGAATCCACCGTCATCGCGCGCAGGCCGTCCTTGTCCACCTGTGTCCGGTTTGTGTGGCTCGAAAACAGCCCGGCCTTGAACATTTCCAGGCTGGCCACGGCCAGGCCTTCGGACCGGCGGTACATCCGGTTGTTCTCAGTGCTGGTGTACCTCCACTGCGTGCCGGCACCGGCGTCCAGAAGCACGCTGACCATGAACAGGTCGATCAGCCGGCGGCAACGCTCCGTGCTGTCGACCGACTCGGCCGGCCACGTCGACAGCAGCAGGGCGAGCCGGTCGCGGCCCCCCACGGAAAAGTGCTGGTACCGGCCGTGGGCTGGGATGGAGGTAAAGGGCGGGTCGTAGTCCCGCTTGATGATCTGGGCCACAAATCGGACCACGTCCTTGAACTTGGTCATGTCAACATCAAAGTGGGCCAGGCTGTTGTGCAGCGCCTTGTCGCTGACGATGCGTGTCCGCTCCCGCACCGCCGGCAGACTGCGCAGGTAGCCGGCCGGGTCGAGGCCCGGGTCCGGCGGCCGTGGCAGGTCGACCTTGGGCAGGTGGGACGGCGCGACGGGAGACATGGGCGTGGCAGGACCCGAGGCTGGTGCCGACGTGGCGGATGTGGTGCCCGTGCTTGTTGTGCCGCCCGAAGTGCGGTTCAGTCTCAGGCCGAAGTGGAGGTGGGAAGAGGGTGGGTGGTGCGGGTGAGAAAAGGAAGTAGTGGAGGACAAGGGAGAAGTGACGCTGCCCGAGCCGCCAGAGTGTATGGACGCATTGGAGTGAGACGTGGGCAGGATCCCGTCAGGGCCGGTCTTGGATGTCTTTTGACTGTCCTTCCGCGAAAAGATGCCCATGGCGGTGTACAGAATCAGGGGCAGGTGTGCTTAGGTGGTACCAGGTGCGGTCCGCTGTCGATCCGTGTCTCGGGTCGTAGACTGGAAGATAGCTTGCTGAAGATGGGTGCTGGCGGGTAGGTTAAGGAGAGCGAGGTGGAGCTGGCCTTCGGGGCCGGCTTCAAGTAGCTTAGAGGTTTTTCCACCAGAACTATTGGCGATTATTTGGGTCCCGTACTCGTATACTGGATTCGTGCTTTTCGGTCAGCCCTTTCTAGTCTCTGTAACGAGGCCAGTCACCTGTGCAGCAGACCGTCATCAGCAGACGTGTCGACCGCGAAAACGCCTTGGACGGGAGACGAGCCGAGGCTGATGAGACGCTGACGCTGACGTTGACGCTGACGCAGTTTGCACAACGGCTTTGGCTTCCACCAGGGAATAAGAAATAGCTTACTCGTAGACACAGACCCAGAGGCAGAAGAAGAGAGCGGCGAGTGCGCGTGGTTCGCAGCTGGCGTGGCGTGGCGTGGAGGGGGAAGAGGGGGGAGGGGGGGGGACCGCCGAGGAAACGAAGGCTTGCGGCACAGTTGAGGTAAAAGGAATGGAGTGAGGATGGGTAATAGCAGCGATTGGGAGGCAGCCGGACGGTGCCCAGGCTGCACAGCAGGACCAGCAGGCAGCAGCAGCCAGGGAAGGAGCCTCCTTGTGTAGGCAGGATGCTGGGGGGGGGGGGGGGGGGGGATGCTGCACAAAACCGCCAGAGAGGGACGGATTTTGCAAGTTTGGGCAAGGAGGGAAAGAGCAACCCGAGGTGTGAGGCAAAGAACAGGAAGGACCGGTTAGGAAAATGGGATCATCGTGCACAATGCTACTGCATGCAGGAAAGAGGGAAAACAGGGACAATTTTTTTGCCGCCGCCACGAGGCCTCTCTCTCGACCGAGGATGCAGACCTGCCCCCCTCCTTATGCTTCCCCTCCACGCCCATCTTGACTCATGCTCGACCGGGAACGCGTGCAAAGGGAGGCACACAGGCCGGCAAACATGCCAATCCGGGCATGCAACGTCCAACAGGGGCACGCTCGTTAGCCCAACCTGTGCAGAAGGAAGCCGGGCAAACGGTCAAGACCAGGGACGAAGGGGAGGTGGCATACGGAGCAGACCCCCAAATCCATCATGCATGCCATTGCGCCCCCCCCAGCGAGACCCGTCTTGGTCCTAGCGGGAGCACACACCACGCGAGTGGTGCATATTCCTGTGCAAGTCGCTCACCTATTGTGTCTGGCCCGCGAGCCATGACGGGAGAAGTGTTGCAGCGGGCGTCAGCCCCCTGTCGCTGCAGCGGCCGATGCGACCATATGCAAGGTACCAGGGACGCGGGAAGTGAAGGGGGGCCCTAACGACGCGGGAGTGGATGCTTCTTATCCCACCCCCGTTTGGTCTTCCGTGGGCCAGGTCTCAGGCCACTCGAAAACGGCCAGGCACATTCTGCAGTCGAGCAACTTGTTCCGTTCGCTGATATACGACGCGACATGTCACCAAAACGCCGCTGGCCGCGGCCGCGAGCACCTAGTCTGGGCGGCCGGGTCCAGTGCGACCTCCCCAAAGCGGAGAACAACATCAGATCCAATACGACGGGTGGCATGCCCCCCCATGCGACCGTGCCCACAGGAAAGCCCACCGGAAAGCCCACAGGATGAAGAAAAAAAAAAGAGACACCAGCACAAGCAGCAAAAAGTGGGAGGACAGGCCGAGTTATGCAGCGCGCCGCCCGGATGCAAAGAGCCCCCCTTGCTTCCCGAATCCAGTCTCGCTGCTGCCGCAGCTCTCTGTGGACGCTGACGCTCGCTCTGCTTCGTCCAGACTATTTGTATCTTACAAATACTCATCGGTAGACTGATTGGCCGACACCCCGACACCCCGATAGCCCGACCGACCGTCGTGTTTCGTCCGACGCCAGCGGACAGCCTCCGCCATCCCACGAACCCACATATCATCCCCCTTTTCCAATTATTACTTTACAAATCGCTTCTGCCTTCTGTTACATGGGCACATCGACTCCACCGTTCTTCTCGTCGCCGCAGCCTGCACCGTGCTGCATCTGACCCAGCCAAATCAGCGGTTCCAGCCAAACCAGCGGTTCCAAAGGATCCTTCGCAATGGATTGCGTTGCCCACGCACAACGTGACAGCACTGCGCCGCCGGCAGCCGGTGCGAAAACCCGTGCCCGCCCAACCCCCCAAACTGCTGCAGGATCGAGGTCTGCACGGATCACCCCGGTCGCGTTTCCAAGGGTTCAATTCAATTTTTTGGTTCGCATTCGAGTATGGAGACTGTGTCCTGCCGGTCAGCACCTCGTCATCATCCCATCGCTGCCAAAATGTCAAAATGACAACTTACTGTTAAAAACACACCCTTTCCTCCCCTCCCTCTCTCTCTCTCCTCTACCCCCTCTACCCCCCCCCCCCCCCACTCTGTTCTCTCATTCCACGTGTTAGCGGAAATTGCCGGGGGGGTGTTCGCTGGCTCGCTGGTTCGTTTTAGACCCGCCGGCCGTTCTCGGACCCGAAATCCTTCAGCCTAGTATGAACCTTGATCCTAGGCGAGCCAGGTTATGATAGAATGTCGGCCACGTTCATGGGCATCTCGTCAATCTGCGTGGAGTAGTACACTTTGCCACCGTTAGCTGACGCTGATAAGAAAGCAGCGCTCGCACACGGCGGGATCGAACTCACGTTCAATGTCACGCAGGATCCGCACATCCTCGTTGGTGACAAAGTTGATGGCCACGCCCTTGCGGCCAAAGCGTCCGGACCGGCCGATGCGGTGGATGTAGTTCTCACGGTTGCTGGGCAGATCATAGTTGATCACCAGGCTGACCTGCTGCACGTCGATGCCGCGGGCCCACACGTCCGTGGAGATGAGCACGCGCGTGTTGAACTGGCGGAAGTCCTGCATGATGCTGTCGCGCTCCTTCTGGGGCATGTCGCCATGCATGCTGCTGACGGTGAAGTTGGCCTCGCGCATCTTGTCCGTCAGCCAGTCGACCTTGCGCCGCGTGTTGCAGAAGATGACCGCCTGCGTGATGGTGAGGGTGTCGTAGAGGTCGCACAGCGTGTCAAACTTCCACTCCTCCTTCTCGACGGCGATAAAGTACTGCTTGAGGCCCTCGAGCGTCAGCTCGTCGCGCTTGACCAGGATGCGCACCGGGTCCGTCATGAACTTGTACGTCATCTCGAGCACGTCGTGCGGCAGCGTAGCCGAAACCACCACGACCTGGGTGGCTGGCGGCAGATAGCGGTACACTTCGTAGATCTGCTCGCGGAAGCCCTGGTTGAGCAGCTCGTCGGCCTCATCCAGCACCAGCATCTTGATGTGGCGCGTGCGCAGGTGGCGCCGCCGGATCATGTCAGCCACACGGCCGGGCGTGCCCGACACAATGTGCTGGCCCTGGTCCAGCCGCCGGATGTCCTCGCCGACGTTGGTGCCGCCGATGCAGGCGTGGCACTGCACGTTCATGTAGTCGCCCAGCGCCTTGACCACGCTCTGGATCTGCGTGGCCAGCTCGCGTGTCGGCGACAGCACCAGCGCCTGTGTCTCGCGCGATGCCGTGTTGATAACCTGCAGCATGCTGATCGAAAAGGTCGCCGTCTTGCCCGTGCCCGACTGCGCCTGCGCAATGGTGTCGCGGCCCTTGCAGACCTGGACGATGGCGCGCGACTGCACCGCCGAGGGCGTCTCGTAGCCGTACGCGTAGATGCCGCGGAGGAGGTTTTCTGCACAGGCTGTCAGAAGCCGGAAAGCAAGGGGAGGGGGGCCTCTTTCTGCATCCTGTATGTTACCTTTCAGCGACATGGACTCAAACGTCGGGAAGACCTTGACTTCCTTGGACGTCGTGAGCTCGACGCGGTCGTCCAGCTTCCGCTTGTCGTTGTCGCTTGCCTCGGCCATTTTGTTCTCGAAACTCGAAATCCACGCAGATGCTTGTCGATGTCGTCAATGAAGGCTGGATGGCTTCCGTGTTCACCAGCGGTCTCGCGTCTGATGGGGGAAGCGGCAAAAAATTGTTCTAGGCTGGCCACCGCCTTTGGCACGCCTGTTGCGCCGGGAAATTTTAGTTCCGACGCCGCGCCTTTGGGGGGGGGGAAACGCCCCTGCCATTTTGGCTGCAGTAGCGCAGCAGGCTTTGGCTGTTGCTGCACGAACCACGTTTCGACGCGGCCGCCCTGGACACGATGATTCTCGAAGAAATCCGATACGTGCTCGAGGACATTGAGCGGCTGGAGCAGGCCATCGTCGACCGCCTGGTCGACGAGCCGACCCAGGTCCGCGACCGCCTCAACCGCCAGCACGAGATCGCCCAGCTGCTCGACCACATGCAGAAGCAGTCGGGCGAGGCCCTGCATCTCTATGACGAGGCACGCGACGGGCGCGCCGACGAGGTGCGGCTTGTCGGCGAGTCGGGTGACCCCATGGACCTCTTCTACCAGCAGTTCGAAAGCACCCTGGCCTACCACACGCGCTACCCCAACGAGCCCACCGACCAGCCCGAGCAGCGCTACCGCCCGCGACGGCCGGCCGACGCCTCCGAGGTGCAGCCCACCCTCGTCGACACCATGTTCTCGGGCGAGGAGGGCTTTGGCCGCTTCTTCGACCTCAACGCCACCTACGAGCAGTACATCAACCTGCCCAACGTCAAGCGCCTGACCTACCTGCAGTACCTCGAGGTCTTTGACAACTTTGCGGCCGGTGCGGGCGGCGTCAAGCGCGCCGACAAAATCACCGACCAGTACTTCCGCTACGTGGGCGACCTGGCCGCGTACCTCGAGTCGTTTATGCGCAAGACCCGCCCGCTCGAGAACCTGGACCGCGTCTTTGCCAGCTTTGACGACGACTTTGAGAAGCTGTGGCAAAAGGACGCCGTGCTCAACTGGAAGTCGGAGCGGTCGACGGCGACGGCGACGGCTGCCCCCGCCGCCTCGAACGGCGACGACGCCCCCGCCTCGGACCAGCCGGCCCTCAGCTCGCCCGACGCCGTCTGGTGCGCCGACTGCGAAAAGGAGTTCAAGAACCAAAACGTGTACAAGGGCCACCTGTCCGGACGGAAGCACGTGCGTGCGGCCGAGCAGCGGGCGCAGCGGCAGAGCGGCGCCGCCGCCGGCGGTGATGGTGCCGCCAGCGACGGAGCCAACGGCGAGGGGGGCGAGGGCCGGCGGCTCAAGGAGCGCGCCGTGGCCGAGCGCGAGTACCGCGTACACCGGCTCACGGCAGCCATGAGCACGGAAAAGGACGACACGCGTACCAACGTGGAGCGGCGGCAGGGCATGACGGAGCGCGAGCGGCAGCAGGAGCTCGAGAACCTGTACAGCATGACGGCGCCGGTGCCGCAGGCCATGGACGTGGACGAGAACGACGAGGACAATGACGACGAGAAGATCTACAATCCTCTGGTAGGCCCCCCCTTTTTACCCCTTTTTACCTCTTTGTCTATTGTCTACCTACGTGGACAACGCTGACTTTGGCGTTTAGAAACTCCCCCTGGCCTGGGACGGCAAGCCCATTCCCTTTTGGCTGTACCGGCTGCACGGGCTGGGCGTCGAGTTCAACTGCGAGATCTGCGGCCAGTACACGTACATGGGCCGGCGGGCGTTTGAGAAGCACTTTAACGAGAGCCGCCACATCCACGGCCTGCGCTGTCTGGGCATCAACAACCCGGCCCTCTTCCGCGACATTACGCAAATCGAGGAGGCGCTGCGGCTCTGGGACAAGATCCAGCGCGAGCGGAAGCGCAACAAGGTCGACGACAGCTCCATCGTCCAGATGGAGGACGCTGAAGGCCACGTCATGCCCGAAAAGGTGTATTACGATTTGCAAAAGCAGGGGCTGTTATGAGTGCCATTTGCATCGGGGGGGGGTGGTCTATACTCGCAAAGATACTCGTATTTCTGTACATTATCTCTCTCGGTTGAATATACCCATGGCAGAGGATGCATGTCGCAGATGCAGGACCGCCTGAGTTTGTGTTCGGCGACTTTGTTCGTGGGAGAGTTCATGTCGTGTTCTTACTGTGTGTCAGCCAGCGGTGAGAAGGTAGCACTACCGTTCGACCTAGCTCAGGGGTACAAATATGCATGGCGGATCTATGGGTAGCTGCAGATGAGCAATATCAGTGCCGATATTCAGATGGCAGTCGTGGATTTTCTGGCCAAGGGAAGTGGTTCTTGAAGGCAGGCAGAAACGGTGATATTTCCTCGCCCCTGTTCTGAGGCCGCCTGTTGGAAATAGCAAGACAATTGTCATCTTTTAGTATGTACAACCCTCCAAATAAGAGTAAACATCCTAATTCCCGGGAGCTGAGACGTGTTTTCTTTTGTGCATCTTGGAAATTCTGCCTTGCCAATTTAATGTACCAGATTTACAAAACTGTTTCACGTTGTAAGTTTTTTTTAATTTCAAATCTTGAAATACAGCACCTGGTGATGGCAACCCGGTTTATTGACAGAGTCGTATGAATGGCTGATCTTCAAATCTAAATGCTGGTAGCACCATGCACAAAGGCCGCATTTGCGGACGGCAAAGGAGCAAAGGGGGGCTGTGCCGCCATCGCAGGCTAAAAAGCGGCCCCAGCCAGGACAGGCACACAGAAGCTGAAAACCCGCGGATGTGAACTTGTGGAATATACAAAGCCTAGCAGTCTGTCATAGCAGCTACATATTCTGGCATCTCTGGTGTGTGGTGGTGTCGTCATGTAAGATCGAACTCGTCAAAAGACTGACACTGGTTTTCCGTTTTTGACGATTTCTCCCTTCTTTCAATTTGCACAAAAAGAGAAGCTAGACAACTACAAGAATAGAAGCAAGACAACCAACTCCATACGGACACAGTAAAGCTTGAAAACGCGTAGACGCCATGGAAGACGTCGACTGGTCCATCCAAAGTACACGAGAGATCGATGAAGTCGTAATAATGCTCTCGACGGCTCGGGGCACAGACGCACTAGCCACAACTTTATATCGGCTCAGCCACATCTGATGGAGACACAAGGCATCAACAGACGCGATCGATAAGATTGGCGCGGTTGATCTCTCTCTCATCCCACCCGCGCATCGGCTGTTGTCCACCACGGTTCCTATGGAGGCACCGCCGTGTCGGTCCTTTTTTGGCCCGAGATTGTTTTGTGCGTTTTCAGACTGCCACGCCACTGAGGCAGCAGCAGCAGCAGCAGCAGCAGCAGCAGCAGCAGCAGCGGGTGGAAGCAGAAACGTTCGGCCACAGCGGCGCGGCTGACGGACCGGAACCTTGCGACCATGTCTGTCTCCTCGAAGCCGATCCCGGCGCTCTACACCGTCTACATCTTGCGCTCTACCATGCGGCATGCGTCGCTCTACATCGGCTCGACCACCGACCCGCGGCGGCGGCTCAAGCAGCACAACGGCGAGATCCGTGGCGGTGCGGTGCGGACGTCGCGTCCCAGCCTGCGGCCGTGGGAGATGGTGGCGCTGGTGTCTGGGTTTCCGGGGGCTCTGGCTGCCCTGAAGTTCGAGTGCGTGCCCTCCTGATGTGGATTCTGATGTGGATTTCATGTGCCCACACGCTGACGTCTTTTTCTGCCTGCTTCCAGATGGGCTCTCACCAACCCCCACATGTCGCAGCACATCCCGTCGGAGTCGCGGCTCACCGTATCGCGGCAGACGAAGAAGAATGGCCACCCGCGACGGCCCAGCCCGAGCATGCAGTCGATCGTGGCCAACCTGCACCTGCTGCTGCGCGTGCCGAGCTTTGCGCGCTGGCCGCTGCGGCTGCACATGTTCGCGCCCGAGGTGCACGCCACGTGGCAGAAGTGGTGCGCGACCGCGAACCAGCCGGCGCCCGAGACGCTGGTGCTGGTGACGGATTTTGGGCCGCGGGCCGGCCAGGGCGGTGTCCCGGCTGGCGCCCCAACCGAGGCTGAGCCGGAGGCTGGAGCGGAGACAGGTGCGGAGACGTCTGCGCAACCAGAAGAGCCCTGGGGCATCCACGCGCTGCCGCTGGACTACGGGCCCATGCGGGACTACGTGGACAAGGCGCGCGACATATTCATGTTTGAGCGCGAGGGCCATTGTGCCATCTGCCACGAGGCCCTGCCGCCGGGCCAGGGCCTGTACGCGGTGTGCTCCCATGCCGCGTGCGAGGCGGTGGGCCACCTTCGCTGCTGGAGCCAGCACATGCTGGCCGGCGACGCCGAGGCGGCCGAACACGGCGCTATACTGCCCGTGCGCGGCAGCTGCCCCTCGTGCGGCGGGGCGCTGGCATGGGGCGACATGATGAAGGAGCTGACGCTCCGGTTGCGGGCGCCAAAGGAGGTCGAAAAGCTGGTCAGGGCGAAGCGGCGGCAGGAGAAGCAGGAGAAGCAGGAGAGGGCGTCCGAGACGGCAGCCGAGACAGCGGCCAGAAAACCGACGAGTACCACAAAGGCAGTCGAGGCCGCAAAGACGGCGAAAAAGGCGACTACAAAGGCCACGAGAGCAGCGAGGACCACAAAGTCGTCCAAGGCCGCCAAGGCAAAGGCCGCCAAGACGAAGCAGGGCGACCGAAGCGGCGCGTCTGCAAGCCGATCCAGCTCACCAGAAGTCATAGTCGTATAAGAGCGTGTGATATACATTGTTTTGAGCCGGAAAAAAATGTCGCGTCGGCGCAGCTGACGTCAGTGAGGTTATACCGGAGGAAGCGATGTGCTGGTGATTTCGTGATGATTAAGCTTCTGGAACGTTGTCGAGGAAATCCACAAGTGGACCGCGCCCAGCGTCACGCCGCGTCTGATTGGCGAAGGAAGGGGGTAAGGGCGCACCCAGCAGGAAGGTGCATAAAGACCGGACCTGGGCGAGGGCTGTGGCTGTGGCGGGGCCGTTCGCGACGAAATGACAGCTTTTTGTCTCTGCAGAGACTCGTACGAGAAACAGGGCAGCTTACCGAGGTTCTCTCTGCCCGGCCGCCTGCCTGCGCTCCATCCGTCTGTGGTGCCGTGCTTCTGCTGCGCTTCTGCTGTTTGCTGCTGCGGCGCTGCGTTTTCCGCTGTGCGCAAACGCTGCGCAAAAGCTGCATATTTTGTATGCAGGGTATGGCAAGGATCTCTCACCGCGCTTTTATACAGGCTGCTCTGCCGACAGAATGGACCAGAATCCGCGAATGTGACAGTCCTTTGCAAAATACGGATACGGATACAGGTGTCATTTGATTCTCTGCCTCTTCAAGAAAAACAGACTATGCGATATAGCGACTCCACTCTACGAACCACACGCGCGCTATGCCGGCTAGGATAATTAGCGTGCTCCCAGCAAAAAGTCGAATACTCGTATATTTGTATGTATCCTTCGTATACCGTGCCTGCACACAAGTCCTGCTTCGTCGCATTCTGGGTCTCCGATCGACGGCCCTTTTGTTTGGGGGAGGGGCTGGTCGGCTCTGGTGTCTTGATCTTTCCGTCCTTTCTTTTTTGTCTCCCTCTGCCGAGAGGATCGTTCTTACGTGGTCACATTCCCGACGCGAAAGTATCTTACAGATATTACTATTTGTACAAACTACAAATATTACTCAGTAATCAACACCGTATTTCACACAGTATCACCCGCACACTCACGCCTGCTTTTCCCCACGGCCGCCGCCCACCCAATTGGTGCCAACCCGCCGCCACTCTAACCTGTGCAAGATACTTGCAGCGCCGCCTGCAAGCAGACACAGCACCTGCCTTCTGTGACCGAGTCCAGCCGCCTCAGAGGCAGCGGGCGGTCAGGCAGCCACCGAGGACGCCTCCTTCCTGCTGCGTCCACATGTCTGTCGCGTGGTCGGTCCATCGCACGAGCGTCGCGAATCAGAAGGATCGATGGAAACGGAAGGCACGAGGGACGAGCTGTCAGGGAATGCAAGTAGGCAAGTAGAAGAACAAGTACACGTGTAGCCAAGTACCATAGCAGAACTACTCACAACACTACCGTAAGACGTCCTTGCGGGCGTCTCTGCTATGCGCTCGCCTGAGACGGACGTCGACCCACTTTGCGATCCACGCCCAATGTATCTTTCGCGGTTATGTAACTGTCGGTAACACTCTCTGCTGCTACTCGTGTTGTCCGAATATTTGGTGCCCTTTCTTAGACCTGGGCCCTGCCTCTGTATGCCGACAGCCTTTCTAACACCGCTGTCCCGTGTCATTGGCTGTAACCCGCTCTTTCCACATCCGTTCCGCCCACTCACACCAGCTTCCCGGCATCTTTCCTCTTTCCCTTCTACACTGCATTTTTACCTCTTTCCCTTTTTTTACACCCACACTCTCACCCTCACACACACTCTCTCTCTTCCCACGCGCTCTGCCGCTTCCTCTCTCTCTCGCCTCTCCTTTGCTCTCTGCTTTGCCTTCTTGCTCTCTCTTTTCTTCTTGTCCTTTCTTGGATCCTCCCTTCTGTCCAATCACGTCCTCTCCACTCGTGGTACATCTGCCTTTATTATCACCGCCCAGGCCACTTTTACTGTATAATTGTATTCTTCCCTCCTCTCGACGTCCTTTCTGCCACTCGCCTCCAGGGCAATTCGCTCTCTTACGATTACGACCCTCGGTCCCTGACGACCCCAGTTGATCTTCCTTTGGTTTTTGGAACCTCGCTTCCTCAGGACGAGAGCTGCATCGACAAATTCGCTCGGGTATTTGCACCCGTTTCAGACAAGACGAGCGAGCACGGCCAGACAACCCTCCTCGCCTCTCACCTTCCACGACCAATCCTACCTCGCTCTCACTCCGAACGCACCCAGTTTTCGGCTATATACACAAGTCGGCCAGCTTCGACCTGCGCTTCACTCCCCGTCCCTTCCCCCCGAATCGCGACGTGCCCACCCACATCAAATGCATACCTCAGACGCCATTTCCCTCGTATGAGGCCGTACGGCAACACCCGCAGTTAGGAACGAACAACACGAAAGACACGCGCAGCTGCTACCGGAGTCTTCACAGACACCTCGCCGATTGAACATTACAGTATGATGGCCATTATTCCTGCGGCGACAGGAGCCGCCGCAGCCGCCAACGCCAGCGCAAATGCTGGCTCGGGGAGCGGCAGCGGCGGTCGAGGCAGCACCAGCGGGAACAGCAGCAGCAGCGGCGCTGCTAGTGCCGGCGGAGATCGCGCAGCAGCTGGAGGAAAACAAACCACAGGAGGCAAGCCTTCGGGCTCCAAAGGCTCAGGGAAGGGCTCATCTCGATCCGGGGGCACCTCAAACAACACCAGCTCCAGCAACTCTCGAGGTTCGCCGGCTGTCGGCGGTGCCGCCAGCCACCACGGAAACACATCAGGGTCGGCTAAAGGCAAGATGTCGCATTCCAATACAAATGCCTGCCACGGCGCCGGCTTCCACGCCACCAACCCCCCGGTTCCTCCGACGCCTCTCAGCTCCATGGTGAGCCCCCCTCTTGACCTCAATTCGGTCGAGCGGCGCGGCCAGCCCACAGCCAGCCGAGAAACCACCAAGCGAAAGAGCCGGCCCCATGATTTGGAGGAGGCGCCGACATATTATCCGACCGAGGAGGAGTGGAAAGATCCCATGGAGTACATGCGCAAGATCACACCCGAGGCGCGCAGCTACGGCATCTGCAAGATCATCCCGCCCGAGTCTTGGAATCCGTCATTTGCCATTGACACACAGGTATGCCGTTGCGTGCACCCTTTTTTCCCTTTTTTCTCTCTCTTTTCCCCATGAACCGGTGCTCACCATACATAGAGGTTTCATTTCCAAACACGCAAGCAAGAATTGAACTGTGTGGAAGGCAGTAAGTTTCTGACCGAGTCATTCCGCTCCGTTTCCGCTCTGCTGACCACGTTCAGGCACGCGCATGAATCTCAGCTACCTTGAAGGGCTGTTCAAATACCACAAGAATATCGGCAACAACCTGACTCGTCTGCCATATGTCGACAAGAAGCCTCTGGATCTGTACCAGCTGAAGAAGGCCGTCGACTCTCGCGGCGGCTTCGACATGGTCTGCAAGCTGAAGAAATGGGCTGAGATTGGCCGCGATCTTGGTTATAGTGGCAAGATCATGTCATCTCTCTCCACATCGCTGAAAAACTCGTATCAAAAATGGTTATGCCCGTACGAAGAATACCTGCGTGTGGCCAAGCCAGGCGTGCACCAGCAGCTGGAGATTGAGAACGGCGGTCCATTTACTCCTAGTCCCGGCGCGAGTCCAGCAAAGCGATCGGCGGTCAACACGCCATCAAGCCTGCGAGGCGACTCCCCCGCTCGTCATGCCAGCGATGTCCTGCAAGCGTCCGTGTCTGGAACGGCCGGCAGCGATCGTGATACGCCAGCCACCATGGCCAACACCCCACCCCCTGCATCGTCCGGCGGGTTTACGGCTGTGAACAGCGGCTCTGCCGCCAGTCGAAATGGAAGCCCGTTGACATCGACCAAGAGCTCTGCCGATCATCGTCTCGGCCCGGCGCATCCGCTCAAACGCCAGCTGAGCAGCGACACTCTGGGATCGTCTACCAAGCAGCAGGACAATGGCGATGAAGACGACGACAGCGGCAGTCGCCGCAGCAAGCGACTTAAGAAAGGTGAGCTTTTTTTCCCCTTTCTTTTTCTTTTCGTTTTTTTTTGTTATCGTCGGCACTTCATTTCTATCTGAAGAGAGACAAATTCTGACTCCTTTTACAGAAACTGTTCCAAGAGTCGCCGGCTCCCACATGTCGCTGCTTCGCCCTCCCCAACCACGTGTTCCTAGAGACGATAAGAGTGATCCACGAGAAGTAAGTCGACTTTTGACCAGGAACAAATTCCCGCGACAGACGAGCTCGAAGCGAGCCGACTGAGCAAAAGCTAACGACATTTTCCCACTATAGACATGCGAGCAGTGTGCCAAGGGCGATGAGTCTGGATTCCTCATCATTTGCGAGTCCTGCGATCATGCGTATCACGGCAAGTGCTTGGACCCGCCAATATTGACGAAACCTGAATCGGAATGGAACTGTCCTCGCTGCCTCGTCGGCGATGGCCAGTTCGGCTTCGAAGACGGGGGCACGTACTCGCTCAAGCAGTTCCAGGAGAAGGCGTCGGAGTTTAAGCAGAGCTACTTCGAAAAGAAGATGCCCTACGATCCGGTCCACAATTGTCACCGTCCAGTCACCGAAGACGATGTGGAGCGCGAATTTTGGCGGCTGGTGTCGAGCATCGACGACACCGTCGAGGTCGAATATGGTGCTGATATTCATTGTACCACACACGGCTCCGGGTTCCCCACAATTGAGAAGAATCCCAACGATCCGTACTCGACCGATCCGTGGAACCTGAATCTGCTCCCTCTGCACCCCGAAAGCCTCTTCCGTTACATCAAGTCCGATGTGTCCGGCATGACTGTTCCCTGGGTCTATGTCGGCATGATCTTCTCGACTTTTTGCTGGCACAACGAAGACCACTATTCCTACTCGGCCAATTACCAGCACTTTGGCGCCACAAAGACTTGGTATGGCATCCCGGGCGAGGACGCCGAAAAATTCGAGGCTGCCATGAAGGAAGCCGTCCCCGACCTGTTCGAGACACAGCCAGACTTGCTCTTCCAGCTCGTCACCCTGCTTCCTCCAGAAAAGCTGAAGAAGGCGGGTGTTCGTGTCTACGCCGCCGACCAGCGCGCCGGCCAATTCGTCATCACATTCCCTCAGGCCTACCACGCCGGGTTCAATCACGGCTTCAACTTTAACGAGGCCGTTAATTTCGCACCGTGCGACTGGGAGCCGTTCGGGCTTGCTGGAGTTGAAAGGCTTCAGCAGTTCCGTCGCCAGCCTTGCTTCTCACACGACGAGCTTATCTGGACTGCCGCCGAAGACGTGACGAGCGCTACCTCAGGCTCGTTGACCATTCAGACGGCGAAGTGGCTGGCCCCGGCCTTCGACCGGATCCGCAATCGGGAAGAATCGTATCGGACCATATTTCTCACCCGACATCTCGACATACCACACCGCTGTCCCCTCGGCGAGAAAGGCGGTCGTGCGATGGAATGGACCAACACCAAATGCCCATTGGAAGTGGCCGTGGACGACGCAAACATTCCCGAGGAAGAGTACCAATGCTCCTACTGCAAAGCCTTTACGTATCTTTCACGCTTCAAGTGCATCAAAACGGGCAAAGTTTTGTGCTTGCAGCATGCCGGATTTCACCACTGCTGCCAGGCGCGGGAGACCAGTCGGTTCCTGGGCGAGGCCCACGTCTTGACGTACCGGAAAACCTCGGACGAGATTTCGGCCATCTACAACAAGGTGGCCGAGAAGGCCAAGCTGCCCGAGGTGTGGGAGGAAAAATACGAAAAGCTGCTCGACGAAGACGCAACGCCGTCGCTGAAGACGCTACGTGCCCTTTTGAACGAAGGCGAGCGGATTCCCTACGAGCTGCCCTCCCTGCCGATGCTGCGGGAATTCGTCGACCGCTGCAACCGATGGGTCGAAGAAGCGACCACATACATTGTCCGCAAGCAGCAGAACCGGCGCAAGACCGACCGCACAAGTAGCATTCGCAAATCGGTGGGCGGCGGCGGCGTCGAGGCCGACGACAAGGATCGAGAGACACGCAACATATCCAACATCTATCGTCTGCTGAGCGAGGCATCTCAGATCGGGTTCGATTGCCCCGAAATTCTCCTTCTCCAGCAGCGTGCCGATGCCATCAAAATCTTCCAGGAGGATGCCCGGCGGGCCCTCGCACACTCGTCCACACAGACCATTGACACTATCGAAAAACTGCTCGACGAAGGCCACGGTTTTAATGTGGATGTGCCCGAAGTGGAGCGGCTGACCCAATTCCTCGACGAACTCAAGTGGATGCAAAAGGCGGAGACGAGCCGTGGCGTGTACATGACGCTGGAGGACGTTCGAAACCTGCTCGACGAAGGACGGCGCCTGCATATACCGGCTTACAACGACCACATGGTCCACTTTGAAGAGCTGTCTATGACGGGTCTGCAGTGGGAGACGAAGGCGCTGGAGCTGCTCGGTGCCGAGACTGTGCACTATCCCCAGCTCGAGGCGCTGTCTACGCAGGCCACGAGTGGGTCTTTGCCCGTGTCGCCGTCTACTCTGGCCGCTATCGACCAGATGCTCCACAAGCACCGTGACGCCCACCGGCAAATCATGGACCTGAATGCCCGATCACACGACCCAGAGTACAGAAACCGACCGCGCTATTCAGAGGTCGTGGCGCTCATGGACAAAATCGAGGAGCTCCAATCGAAGCCCGCTGGAACTCTGGACCTGGAGAAGGAGCTCAAGCGCAACGACGATTGGATCCGCAAGGGCAAAAGAGTTTTCGGCAAAACCAATGCTCCACTCTACATCCTAAAGTCGCATTTGGAATACGTCCTCGACCACAACATCGACTGCTTTGACACGCAGAACGACAAGCCGCGCACGCCAACCGAGCCAGCTTCGCGGGAGCCGAGCCCCGAGGCCGGGGTGCCAACATGGAAACGGACAGCGCCGCGAGAGAGATCCCACCGCGAGGTCTTTTGCATCTGCCGCCGTATCGAGGCAGGCATGATGATTGAGTGCGAGATGTGCCATGAATGGTGAGTCGCAGTCTGATTTTGACCTGACCGTCCCAGTCCTTGTGTGTAACATTGCGTTGCTAACTCTGGCCCGCAAAAGGTACCATGGCAAGTGCTTGAAGATTGCACGCGGAAAAGTCAAGGAAGACGACAAGTATATGTGCCCGATTTGCGACTGGCGCGTCAAAATTCCTCGCGATGCGGCACGGCCCGATCTGGAGGTGTTGATCAACCTCTCCAGCGAGATTCCCAGCCTCCCCTTTCAACCAGAAGAGGAGCAGATACTCGACGACATCATACACGGTGCCATGGAATTCCGCGAGGCTATTCGGCCGTTATTGGACCCGGCATTGACACAGGAAAGCGACGTGATCAAGCAGCGCTTCTACCTTCGAAAGATTGAGGGTGCCGAGATCCTCTTGACGCGTGAGACCAACTTTTTCCGCCAAGCGCTCCACAAACGATTCCCGGTTGCGCCGGATCCGCCGCCTCTTATCGAAGAGTCCAAGAGTACGAGGAAGCCGAGGCCGACCAAGCTTCAAAAGATGATGGCGCAATACCAGGTCGACAACCCAGATGACCTTCCGGAGATGGTAAAGCTACGAGCGAACAGCACCCGACGCAAGATGCTCAACGCGGGATCTGCTGCCGAGGCTACGAGCAGCCTGTTTCGGTCCTCAGGGCTGATCGGTTCCGTCAGCCTCCTCAGCGCATCGCACAGTCACCAGGAGCCGAACTCGTCCATGTCATCCAGCCAGGGGTCTGGAGCTGCGCCCGGGGTTGGCGCTCATGGCCGAACACTGAGCGGATCCTACGTAGCAGATCGAGGACAGGGGTCCTTTGGCACGACGCAGCCACCGCAAGCCAGCGGTAGCGGCAGCGGCAGCAGCAGCGGCGGCGGACAATCGGGCGGCTCCAATGAGATCTCGAAGCTGCTGTCCAACATGGACGACAACTCTCTGAAGGTTCGACTCTTGCGAGGCGACTTCACGGCCAGCGACGTGATGCAGCTGCCGGAGAAGGACAAAGAATCGGTTCTAGGGCTTCTGTCGAGGTCGAAAGACGTGTCCCAGCGACTTGGCGCTGATGCGGTGGATGTGGGGAAATTGTCAGACAAGGACAGAGAGTCGTTTATCGGTATGCTCTCCAAGTCGAAAGAAAGCGGCGCCCAGCATGCACGAGAGTCGTTTGGGGCCGGCACAACCGATGCGGCGGACAAGGTTGTGACAGAGACGGCAGCAACATCCAAGGATAAGGAGACGGACAGCAGTGCAGACCGCATGGAAGTAGACAAGCCTGATCCAAGCAGCAGCAAGGACGGAGCTTCCGCAGCGACGAGTGGTGACAAGGCTGGGTCGGACAAGCCCGCTTCGGGCGAGGCGGAAGCAAAGTGATGAGGGACTGCTGTTGCAGAAACGACGGAGTTTGATGGTGACGGTCGGGGGGGGGGGTCTGATTTATTTCTACTTTGTATGTTATATAGCCCTATAGGCGTGTGGTATACGTGTTGGAAAATACGGAGTCTGGAATGGGGAGCTCGAGCTCGTAGGCGGACTTTTTTTTTTCTGTTTTCAAGGCGTTGCTCTCTTTTCGGTTTTTGCAACGGGGCGGTAGGATCCAGTGCATCCGGGCAGGAAAAAGCCTAAAAGGGGGTTTCTTGCTGTGAAAATACACACACAATTCGCTCCTTGTCTGCAGATTCTAGAAGTGTGAAGGCGACTTGAAGATGGAAGACAGTCCTGTGAGATGGAGGGTGGCCCATGACTGGCAGACGAGGTGGTCCGTGCACGATTTTCCAGGTCAACTCCAACTTTCGCCCCGTCGACAGCAAACGACGCGACAATTCTCGTCCTTCATCAGCGACGACGCATTGCGACGGCATTTCTTCGACGCAAACGACGACGAGCGGAACATACTGCGACGGACGCGAACAAGAGGCAGACGACGGTCGCGACGAGAATCACGACCAAGCGAGCACGAGGTGACGGAGCTGGACAGGGCGACTTGGCAAAAGCGGGAGAAGGACTAGAGCGGAGAGCAGGAGCGGACGGCGGCGATGGCAGCGCCCAAGCAGCAGGACGACCAGGTGCGGCTGCTGTGGAACCCGGACAATGTCAAGGACGTGGCGGAGTCGGTGGGCATCGCGGGGCTGGGGGACGACGCGCTGCGGTGCCTGGCGCAGGACGTGGAGTTCCGGATCGGCCAGGTGCTGGTGGAGTCGCTGCGGTTCATGCGGGCGGCCGGGCGGACGACGCTGACGGTGCAGGACGTGTCGCTGGCGCTGCGGGTGCTGGACGTGGAGCCGCTGTACGGCTACGAGTCGACGCGGCCGCTGCGGTACGGCGAGGCGAGCCTGGGGCCGGGGCAGCCGCTGTTTTACGTGGAGGACGAGGAGGTCGAGTTTGAAAAGGTGGTCAACGCGCCGCTGCCGCGGGTGCCGCGCGATGCCAGCCTGACGGGTGAGTGCTGGAGACTGCGTCTGCTGGAGGGGGAACAGAACAGGAATGATGCTAACACGTGCTGTGAACAGCCCATTGGCTGGCCATTGAAGGCGTGCAGCCGTCGATCCCGCAGAACCCGACGACGGCCGAGGCGCGGTCGCAGGAGCTGGTGCCCAAGGGCCCCGGAGCAAACCCGGCGCTGGCGGCGCTGGCGGGCCACGACCACGTGGGGTTCAAGCCGGCGGTCAAGCACATTATCAGCAACGAGCTCGTGCTGTACTTTGATAAGATCCAGTCGGCGCTGCTCGACGACAACCCGGACGAGGAGGTGCTTCGGCTGCGCGACGCCGCGCTCGACTCGGTGCGCGCCGACCCGGGCCTGCACCAGCTCGTGCCCTACTTTGTCAACTTTGTCGCCAACCAGGTCACCCACCGCCTCGACGACCTCTTTGCCCTGCGCCAGGCCCTCGAGCTGACCGCCGCCCTCGTCGCGAACCCCCACCTCTTTCTCGACCCCTACGCCGCGCCCCTCTGCGCCCCTGTCCTCACCTGTCTCGTTGCTCGCCGCCTCGGCGACAGCAGCGGCGCCGCCGCCGGCACCGACGTCGTCCGCGACGCCTACCTCTTGCGCGAGTTTGCCGCCTCCCTGCTCGGCCAGCTCGCCCGCAAGTTCGCCCACAGCAACGCCCTGCTGCGGCCCAAGCTCACGCGCACCTGCCTCAAGGTGTTGCTGGCCCCCGGCTCAGGGTCGGCGTCAGGGTCGGGATCTGGGTCGGGGTCGGGGTTGGGCTCCGGCTCCGGCTCCGGCCCAGCATCCGGATCCGGCTCCGGTCCCGCTGGCGACGCCGCCATCCGCCCCGCACCCGTCCTCTACGGCGCCGTGGCCGGCCTCGCCGCCGCCGGCGGGCCCGAGGCCGTCCGCGTGCTCGTCCTGCCCAACGTCAAAGCCCTCGACACCTTTGTGCTGCAGCCGCTGCAGGAGCGCGGCGCCGCCGCCGCCGTCGACTTTGAGATGCTCGTCAGCGGCGGGCTCGTACAGGCGATCCGCACGCTGGTGCCCGAGACGGCGACGACACATGAAAGCGGGCCGGCGCTGACCAACGGCCACGGCAGCAGCAGCACCCACAACAACAACAACAACACCCCGGCCGACGAGGCCGCCGAGCTCGTCGACTTTCTGGGGCCCATTGTGGGCCGCCGCATCGCGCAGCTGGGCGACCGGGCGCTGAACGCGGCGGTGCTAGAGGCGCGGAACATTGAGTAGGGGGGAGAGGGAAGGGGAGACAGAAAGCGTGTGCTGTCCAGTTTGTAGTTGTCTTGTTTGGGTCTGTCTCGGAGGGAAGGCGTTTGGGCGTATGTGCGGCAAAACGTGGCCAGCAATGCAAACGAAAGAAAAAGATTAATTTCTAGAGCTGTCAGAGTGCGTCTATGTACTTTATTTTCTACCATGAGAGCTTCGACATCAGTCATTTCAACCGTGTTTGTTATGAAGATGGCCATGAGAATCCTATCCACTGCCGTTGTCAAAACCCGACTGTACTAAAAACAAGGGCCCTCGTTACTGTATATCAGCAGTTACAGTGGTTGTTGGGTATACGGATCGGTCCTTTCTTTAACACTCCTCCTTAAGAGCCGCCAAATGCCGGGCTCATAACCTGTTAGAAGGTCAAAAGGATGGCGGTTTTGTGCACTGGCTGGGGACATTCCCTCCAGCCAATCATCTTCCACCATATTTATGGGGCACTGTGCACCTTCCAAACAGCCAAATTGTTGTCTTGCTTCCCTGGACTGCCATTTCTCAAAGTCATCACCTAAACAAAGGAAGGTGTTGCTGGATCGAATTGCCACAAAACCCAACGAGCTTCGCCAGTTGCCGAAATGCACTCAAAAATCGTCACCCAGCGACAAATCCATTTAGTCCTTTGCTCTCGCAAGCCCTTGGCTCGTTCTGTATCGCAGTCACAAAGCTGGATGCGGTGTCGTAAAGAGACGAGTCTTCTGCTTTGTGTTGCTGGTGTACGCAGCAGTACATACGTGCGTGACCTGTCCAGTCTCTCTGGCTAGCAGTCACCACAGGACGTGCATACACGACAATTCATTTGGGCAGGTGCAGTTCGTGCCCATCCGACAGGCGGCCCTGATAGGGGGCGTAGTCGTCTGCCATCTTGTTCATTCTGTCCATCAGCCGGACTCATTCCACTATCTTGACAATGGCCGTTTGACTATGCCGGGAGCCTGGACCAGAGACCATGTACAGTCTCTGTCTGTGGGCTTTCGCTTGCTCTGTCGGGCCTCGCCTGGTGAGAACACCCTCGTTATCCGTGTGGCCGGCCATGGAGCGACCAGAGACTGGCGAGAAGACCCGTCAGACCAACACGTAGATCATGCTGCCGGGCACACCAGGACCGTATGATGGCCTCATATTCGGTCATTAAACGGTGCGATTAAAGTGCTTCGCGCTTATCTCGTCCGCTTCAGTCCACACAACCGTCTTGTGTCTCCGAGAAACTGCCGTGGCATAGCTACACGGCAGCCATAAATTGTCCCCTCTTCCAGGACAATGTACCGATGCTCCCTAGGTCAGCAGACTGCCTGTGGTCCGAGAGGAGCAGACATACCTCGTGATCCGTGATTCTGGAGCCGTCACGAGAGTAGGACACGGGCTGCGTTGCCCTCAAGTTCTGCCGTAAGAACCGGGGCTTCCGTATATCCACACCATGGTCGTCGTTTTTCTCCCCATGCTAGGATCAGAGAAAGAGAACGGAGAAGGGAGGAGGGAAGAGCGGAATAAATACAGGTGAGAGGTAGCTGAGGCCTTGCAGTGAGACATCAAACGAGGCCTCGTCTGACCGACTTTTGAGCGGCAACTGGGTGACAAACAACCCAGAGGCAGCCTTTGACGTAGGCCGACTGCGTCACGACCCACAGTCCTATGATGCAATAGCCGGTTTCATTCTGTGGCTACGGCCGTCCTATCAAACAATCCCAAGACACCCAAAAGCCATACCGTTTCCTGTGCGTGGTTTAACTACTAGAACAGCCAGACAAATCTCTCCATCATCCATTTTCCTCTCCGATCCGGTCCGTCAGGCGTCGTCCGTCATCCGTCCGTCCGCCGAGATGGTCCCCCTTTCTCTTCCGCCCTCTTTACAAAAGAAACGCCAGGCCCAGCGCGGTCAGCACGCTGCTGACCCAGATGATCTGCGTGCCCTTGGCGATCTCGGGCCGGGTGAAGCCAATGGCCGCGTCCCACACCAGGTGCCGCGCGCCGTTGAAGAGGTGGAAGACGACAGGCCACGCCAGCGCAAACTTGAGCGTGCCCTTGACCAGCAGCGGCAGCGCCGCCGCCGCCGCCACCACGCTGCCCGACTCCAGGTGCCACCCCAGCAGCGGCGCCGCCAGGTACGCCAGCGACCCGCCGTACAGGATGCCCGCGTATGCCATGCCCGTGAACCGCTGCATGATGGACACGCCGAACCACATCTGCTTCTTGTCGTAGATGAACAGATGCGGCGAGACCGGCCGGTTCAGCCGCTGCTTCGCCAGCAGGTCCTCGGCCTGCACGGCCGTGATCTTCTCGGTGCTAAACGGCCTGGAGAGAGAGGTTTGTGAGCAACAAGACAAGGGCGGGACACATCTTCCCATCGTCCGAGGAGGGGCCTACCTTGATGACTGCACGGCCATGGCGGTCCGGAACGCAACGGCGCGGGTGGCGTTCGACGTAAACATTGTCGCCGGCTTGGCGGCTGCTGCAGACAGCACTGTCAGCTAAACTGCCCTTGTGATCGCAATCACATCTCGGCACAAGACTCTTCCCTCTCTCTTACCTCGCCGGAGCGCCATCACGCCGACCCGCTGCGCAAGCATCTTCGCTGCGTGTGTGGTTGTTGTGTGATTAAGGATTTAAATCTGGGCTGGGTTCTGCTTGTGAAGCTGCGCCGCGGTCGAGTATGCGCGTCGCAGTGGTGGTTTGTGCTGTCGTGGTCGTGGTTCGCAGAGCGGGCAGAACTGAAGAGGCGCTGGGCGAATCGGTATTTGGGTCGGCTCGTCGGCTTTCACGAGGACGGAGAGAGGGGCTCCCGGCCAATCAGCGTGCCGCTATTTACTCGTCCATTCCTCAGTTCGCTTTTCGTTTTCCCAGGGCTCCCGCTTCCGGCTGGTTTCGCCGTTCCGAGGTCACGTGCAGGTGGGGAAATTGAGGGAGACGGCCAAAAAAAAAATTAAAATAAACAACGCCGCGCCCGCTGTCTCTCATCTCCTCTCTTCTTCTTCTTCTTCAGATAGAAACCGAGCGCCCAGCCTCCAAGGCAGTCTTTGTCCTCGCGACGTCTGCCGTCGTTGGTACGGGCGGAGCCTCTCCATTCTGGAGAGGTCTCTCCTTTGTCGGGTGCTCGAAGAAGAAAGGATCCGTCGTTAATCTCCGTCATTGGTTGTCACCGTCTGGTGACGGTTTCATTTTTGAGATCTACATTCTTCCTTGCTCGTGATGGCAGTGACCCTGCATGCATGCTGTATGGCAAGAGATTCAGATGCAGTATGGCAAGATATCCAGAGGTCATGTATTCCAATGCTGTAAACGCATGATATTTGCTCTTTGCTGCTGCTGCGTCGTTCGCATGGAAAGAGCGAACCATGGGAGGCCGACACCTTCTTGCTAGCACGAACAGCCAGATCTGCCCAGCTGTTCCTTCTCCCGGTAGAGGGCAACCAGTCATGCATATATAGATACCTCCGCATCCATCATAGGAGCCAGTTTGCTTTCTGCCTAAGAACATACCACGACACCCCTAAAGCTCTCGAGCAACCTGTCCACGCAATCCCCTAAGAAGTATCCTATCATTTTCTCTGAAAAATCATTCTGTGCATCAGGCATTCTATTGCCTCCATTTCCGATTTTCCAGAGCAGCTCCTAGGACTAGAGCCTACCAGAACAGCATCGTTATTCAAAATGCCTTACGAATCGCCAGGGTGGCATCCAGTGCTGCCGCAGGAGGCCCCTCCCGAGGACAAGTAAGATACGTCTTTGTTGGACTGTGAAGTCGAAATGTCGAACCCATTACTAGCAGCGTTGCTAACAACTGCTCAACCTGATGTGGATAGGCCGAAATGTCCTTTCCAAATGCTTTTCGATGCGAACGCTGCCATCCACTCAAGCCTCTGCGGCCGCCGGCCCAAGGATTTACGACTCCGCCTGTACAACTTTGTGCTGCAGGATCAGCAGCCGATCGAGCTCTTAAATGGCAAGCCATGCCAGCTCTGCCACTGGGGATACGAAAAGACCGATGAGTACTTTTCAGATCAAGTCCATCACCAATGCCGCAGAAACCGCCGGCATCGCTACAGCCGCCATTGTGCCCTGCACCCCCTGGCATATGCCAACAAGACCATCTACAAGGAGTTTGCCGAGCACTACTACTCCCAGAAGTCTCTCCGCATCACTCTCCATCTCTGGCCGTAGAACGGCCGTGACCCCCCAGACAAATGGCACTCCGTTCACAAAACCCTCGAGTCCAATCCCAATTTTCGACGTCACACCTCGTTTGTCCATGTCAATGTCATCTTCCCTGGACTGGAAATGTGCCAAGACGACACTCTCCCATCCATAAACGCGGATGCCTTGAAGAGTCTGGTAGACCAACTGGCCTTGTTTGAGCGGCTAGACGACCTGGTTTTCACCGCCATGTGTCCTGCATGGGCGTCCGACGGCACTCTGTCCGAAGCTCGCAACTACCTTTCTCGATATGTCGAGCCCATTCTCCGCGTCAGCTGCGGTGTGGTCAGCAACAGGGGATGCAGCGACGACGGCTGCGATGATGACGATGATATTGCATCCTCTTCGAGCGTCACAAAGTTGCCAGACAACGAGCGCCGAGCGAGCCCCTACGTTTCGACTGCCCCTTCTGATTTGGATGTCGTTGCCGAGCCAGATGGGAATGACATTTCCGCGAGCTCGAACAACACAACTTGCGTCCCCTCAGACTTAGGCGATGGAACCTCAAGCCAGTCGTTTAGTTCATCTTTGGTGACTGTGCATTCTGATTTTGCTGGCACCGGCCCGGCAGCCACCACGAAACTCTCTGGAGGTGTCGAAGAGCGAGTCGGAAATTCTCCAGCAACGAACTCTTCAACTGCCATGAAAGACATTGAAGATGTGTCGTTTCGTGGAGAAGTGAAAAATGTACCGCGAAACTTCGATGCAACCGTTTTGGAAACGAGACCAGACACAGACGGAAACAGCACGCGTCTGGGCGGGTCTACGTCTCCAGACAATCTAGAAGCCGGCCAATATGTGATTCTTGAGAACGAGGCACTCAAGACGAGCCATCCATGTGAAAATGCTGTGCGTTCGCAGCCGCAGCTTGATTATGCTACGAGCGGCAGAAAAGTTACGCCGAAACCCCTCAAGAAGTCCATGTTTTCCAGTGCCGAGCACCAGGAAGTGCACCCGCCAAAATGTCGCGATTGGAAAATTAGCGCACTGGAAAGAAAATCAAGCGAGGCTATGCAGGAACCGGATTACAAACTCAGAATTCTGTCTTCTCTGGCGTGTGGCGACCTCAAACCTGAAGACGGGCAAAGTGCTACGAAGCAAATAACAGTTGAGCATGGAGCCTCCTTGATAGATGGTGGCTCTCAGGCTGTAGAAGAGCAGGAAACCCCGGAATCTACAAATGGAAACACAGAGATTCCACATAAGAAGTCGGGGAAAGCGTTGCAGAGACCGTACGGTCCTGAAAACGTTTCGCAAGAACCCATTGCGAAAGAGCCTTCTCCCTTCGCCACTAGACCGCCATCCTCGGAAAACAAGGCGCACACCGGACCCAATTTCATACTTGACGAGAGGCAAGCTGGTGTGCTGATCTGTGCAATGAATGGGGACGAAGCAACTACACATGACAGTGTTTGCCAAACGCCAGAGAGATCGACCTTGTCTAAGAAAACGGAATCAACAGCGATTGTCACCAAAGATCGAACAGCCATGAACACAGAACCACAGCCCCGTCAAATGGAGAAATCTTGTCCCAAGTTCGATGATGCCTTCCGACCAAACCCCAAACCGTCCTCAAATTGGTCTCCGACCAAAAAGTCAGAGGCCAATCTTCCAAAGAGGTCGTACGCCTCTGCGGTGAAAGACGGGAGGAAGGGACAGACGACCGTTTATCCAAAGGCAGGCAAACCATCAGTGCCGACAGCTCCCCGAGTGCCAAAAACAGCGAATCCGCCACAGCGAAAAAGTATTGTATGGAAGCGGGCTGCTTCTAGTAGGAGCGTTAACAGGAACGTTCGACCACCTCCCTCACATGCTGCTCCATTCCCCCCTCCAACTCCCCCTCGGCAGACCCGTGATGATACAACGACACCAGCGCAAGCCCCTGTTAAGCGGTCATCTAGATTCCCGCCTTTGCCTGCATTTTCAGATAAAGTGTATGCGTCATGGGCTGATGAGATGGACGAGTCGGAAGAAGACAAGGCCAACCGACAAGCTGAGACCGCCGCGACATCATCTGAGGCTGCAGCTGCAGGTTACAATTCACCTGCCCCTGGTAGCGTGTCGGACCATGAGCAAGCCGCAGCCATTGCCACCAAGGACGGTGCATTCAATGACGATAGAGAGCCTGAGAGCGGCGACACAAGCGAAAACTCGGATGAGACACAGCTGAAGGAGGCGCCGAGTGAAATGTCGGCTGCGCAAGCCGATGCCACTCCGGCTGCTGATATCACTGCTCCCGTCGGGATGGGTGCTGCCGGCGAGATGCACGAACCATCACCTTGTACAACAAGGAAGGTCAAGAGACGGAAGAGAGGTGGCAAGAGAGTATGCCGTGGCAGTGGCAAACAAGAATGCAAGTCTAGCCAAAGGAAGACAACCCTCGACAAGCTGGAAGAGATTTCAGGGATGAAGATCGTCTTCCAGCCTCTCCGGAAAAACGTGGCAATGCAGTTCGACTTCTCATGCTGGATTGTTGCCCAGTACATGATGTACTACAACTCAATGCCCGCGGATATACGACACTGCACTCCGTTTTATCACGCAGTCGACCGCTGTTTTGCCGACCCGTCGGATTCAGGGCAGCATCTTTATTCTCTCCACGACTACTTCAATGCAATGTTTTAGCTAAGCAAGAGTAAAAAGGTAACAATGATTCCAGACAAGTGGATCGATCAGCTCAAAAATATATTTCCGACGCCAGACCTCCCCCAGGACGCGAATTGGGAGGATGTGGAGGTGGCGGCGTCGCTGGACAACTACAAGGGAAAGGCAGCGTGGTTTGAGCTGCACCTCTGTGGAAAGTGCGCCGCCATTTTTTATATAAACTACGCATTCCCTGGGAATTCACTCTCGACGATGAGTGATGATGGGCCCGGTAAAAAAAAGATCAAGGCCGCTTACGGCACATTTTTCCTGCATTACTGGCCATCGGGACCAGCATATCCTGATTACAAAGCGCGCTCCTCTTACCTCTCGGCCATGTTCAACGAGTGGCTTGACGAGCTTGTTCAGCATCGAGAACGGAACCCACTCTTGACAGATGATCACAGACAGATTCTGGACAGGCTCGTGAGGGTCAAGACTTTGGGACTTGAGGGCCTTGCTATTGAATTGCCAGGGGTTGCAGCGTATCTCAGGGGAGACACGAAAGCGATAAAGCCATGGACTCGGTCTTCGATAAATAACACCCTTGGACAATTGTTTGGGGAAATTTTGTAGGGCGAAGTAACGAAACATTCAGGGTTTGAGGACCCTTGGTTTTACGATTGGGCTTCGAAATTCTTCCGGAACCCGTTCGTGGGCTGGAAGATTTGGTCGAAAGACCCAGTGTTTCCAGAGCCCGTGGTAAGAGAAAGCCGCGTGGCAACGGAAGAGGACTTTAGAGAGGAAGTGCACGAGGAAGATTCTTCGACAGCTGACAACCTATCCAGCGCTGGCTCGGAAGAAGAAACTAATGCGCAAATTAAGGAACTGGCTCTGAATTCTAGAAACGAGCAAAGAGCGGAAGCAGGGGCAGAAGGTAGCAGAGGGAGAAGAAGAAGCAGAAGAAGCAGGAAGCAGTGGAAGAAGAAGCAGAGGGGGCGTTGAGCTGAGCCTGATGACATTTTTTATTTCTTTTGTTTGTGGAAAGCGAGAAACATGCAGTTGTGAGCAGCGAAGACAAAGGCATAGCAGCGATTCAGACGGAAAACAGAGCGTTATCACTTTTACTTTCTCAGTGGGCCATTGGCCGATGACAAAAGCAGACGTGGGAGCCGAAGCAGAAGCAGAACTCGGGTTTCTCTTCCGTCGCCGACATCATTCTTCACGAGAATGTAGTGGCGGCCCCGTTGACAAGG
The DNA here is from genome assembly GCA_014183095.1 of Harringtonia aguacate. Lineage (NCBI taxonomy): Eukaryota > Fungi > Ascomycota > Sordariomycetes > Ophiostomatales > Ophiostomataceae > Harringtonia > Harringtonia aguacate. The sequence goes on along the minus strand of JACCPH010000044.1, from coordinate 78,101 downwards.
GTCTCGATTGACCGCTCACGAGCGGACCTGAGGGAGGCTGAGGGGTTAGTAGGGAGTCAGGGAGTCAAGGAGTCAGAGAGTGGGAGGAGATAACCCACTCAGATCGCGCGACACAGTCTCCTGCATGGCGTCGGGCAGATACAGACAGATGGGGCCACGGCTGTCGCAGAAGCGGCCCTGGGCGTCGACGTGCCAGCGCTGCAGCAGCGTGCGCAGACAGCGGGCAAACAGGTCGCGGTGGCCCAGCGTGCGCGCGGCGTACAGGAGGTACGGCCAGTCGGCCGCGGCCACGCCGTCGAGCACGCGCCGGTTGCGCGGGCGGCTCGTGAGCGTGCGCAGCCACAGATCAACGCGGTCACGGAGACGGCTGGGGAGGCGGCTGGGGAGGCCGTTGTTGTGGCTGGCGGAGGCCTGGGAGCGGATGCCCAGGCCGACGATGCCGTGGCTGTGCGGGAGACGCGGCACTTCTGATGTCGAGGCCGCCGCAGAGGCCGCCGCAGAGGCCGCCGCAGAGGCCGCCGCAGAGGCAGAGGCAGAGGCAGAGGCAGAGGCGGCCACAGGAGACGGCAGCAGCACCCCGAGCTGGCGTGCAAACAGCGCCACATACGCCAGCACGCGGGGCGGCAGCGCGGTAGGCACGGGCGGCGGCGGACGCGTGGGTGAGTCGACGACGTGGGGGGCGTTGCTGTTGTAGTTGCTGCGTTTGGACGTTCTCGCATCGCTGCCTCCGCTGCTGCTGCTACTCTCCTCCTCGTGAAGCGTCGTCAGCAGCCAGTACATTCCCGCCACTGCCGGCGCCTCTGTCGCCGTCATGTCCACCCTCTCCGTGATGGTGCTGCCGCTGCTGCCGCTGCTGCCGCCCTCTCGGCGGCTGACCACGCGCCACGCCCGCGCCTGCCGCCGCATCGTCTGCACCGACACCACAAACCGCGTCACGCGTGCCGGCTCCCGAAATTCTGGCGATTCTGGCGAGGCCGCCATGCCCGGCCGTTGCCGCCGCGGGTCGTCCACGTGCACGACGACGCGGCCTGAGCCGCCCGGGTGGATGACAATGTCGCGGACGGGCGGGGAAGAGGCGGCGCTGCGGTGGGAGGCGCTGCGACTGGCATGTCGATTTCCGCGGGCCGGCACGGCCGGTGTCATAAAGACGTCGTCGTCGTCGTCATTGCCTTCGTCGTTGTTGCTGTCGTGTTGACCGTCAGGGGATGCGCTGCAGGTGTCGCTGCCGCTGCTGCTGCCACTACTGCCGCTGCCGCCGCTGTTCTCGTTGCGTCTGCCGGTGGCGTCCTCGCCTGCGTGCTGGCTGAGACCCGCTCCCGGCTGAGTGTTGTCCTCGGGGACACCAGGCCAGCTGTTGAAGAGCCGGCTGGCGGCCGGCTGCGTCTGGGGCTGGGGCTGTAGTTGTGGCTGCGGCTGCGGCTGCGGCTGCACGGCGGCATAGTAAGGGTTGGTACCCAGCGCGGGCACGGGATAGTACCCAGGCAGCGGCTGGGCCGCAGGATAACCGTACGAATAAGCCATCGGAGTCGCAGCGGGCAGATGCTGCAAGTACTGTAGATGCTGCAAATGCTGCCGATGCGGAGGCGGAAACGCGGTGGACGGCACAGCAGCCGGGTAATAGTAATGACCCCCCGCAGCCTAGTAGTAGGAACCAGCAGCCGGGTACAGCGACGAGTAGGCAGGCAGGCCAGGCCGTCGAACGTCCTCGTCGTCCGAGTCTTCCATATTGTGTTCAGGTAGCCTTCAGATGGTCTTCAGGTGGGTTTGTTTCACAGTTGTGCAGACGAAAGCCATAAAAGCAGCCACGCGGCCGCACCAAAGCTGTACAGATCTCACCGCGGCGTAAAAAAGGTGTGAAGAGCCTGAAAAGCAGAAATGCCAACGGCTAGGAGAGATGCAGACGTGAATCAGCGTGCTCGCAGCGGCTCTGATGGAACTGCCTCGGTGGTAGTCGCGCACGAAAGTGAAGACGACGTATATGAGCTGATGGTGACCCGGAGAATCACACAATACCAAGCTGAGTTGTACAGCAGTGACACTGAAATATAGCTAGACGATTGCTAAACTGAACAGAACAGATGGCCTGGATAAATGCCTGCCTTGATGTGCGAAAGCGTGAAGACTTGATATTGTCAGTAGCTTCAAAGCCTAGAATTTGGTTATTCACCGTTCCCATAACACAATAAACTCCTTGACCTTCTCAGTCCAACTCTGTAAATCAGCGCAATGTGAACAAATCCCCATGAAATCGACCGGATCAGCATGAATACTCCGCAAGTGTAAGGGGGAATTCCCCCGAGAGAGAAAAACCAATAAACGCCATGGAGTGTCTCGGAAAGGCCATTGCCAACACTCCAAACTCCAACCCAAATCAAACCAGGGAGATTGAAAACTCCACGTCGTTCAGAATGGCGTCGAGCTTGGAATAGAACAGTGTCAGAGGGCCATGTTTGGCACATTCAGCACGATCAAAAACCGAATACTTCTGCTCAGAACCACCGCACTTCTTGATTGTCTCGACAAACCAGTCCAAAATAATACCCTCGGGGCTGGGAAGTGGCCACATATTGCCTTTGACAAGCCCCTCGTGTAGACGGGCCCTAGCCAAGTCCTTGCGCATACTTTCGTCTGCGTGGTCGCAGCACCGGGATAGAATTTTCATAGCGTCAAGTTCGCCCCTCTGATCTTCACTGAGCACAAGTGTTACAAGTGCATAAGTTGTGTATCGGTGCGATTTGAGTGACATCCATTTGATCGAGAATTTCTCCATGAGCTTATTGCAGACCAGAAATGTTACTGGAAAGTTGGATTCGTCTTCGGACACCACCCGGATTTCTGCATTGGCGCAGCCGAAAACGTATTCATCGGCGAACGGATTTTTTTCCCAACCCCTCACGCAGTTGTGTGTCTGTAGAATGTAATTGTGTTTCAAAATAAAGGGATCGTTGGTGTCCTGAGTGGAAACAGCATTTGCAGCCATCATCGTATCGGTTCCAGGCCATGTGCCGTTGCCGTTGCCCCATGCACTGCCGTTGCCCCATGCAGTCATATCGGTTGTGTAGCATCCCCAGTTATCATCTGAAAAAAAGCAAATGTAAGAAACTGGTACAAAAACAAAGCACAACGAAGCATACCTTGGACGGCTTCTGGTGATTCAAAGCCATGTTCGAGGATCCCCAATGGTCTCCACGGTGGGCGGACCCAGAAATCGCGTCGAAGCTCGTCCGGTAGCCGCCATGAATCATGCGATGCCAGGGATGGTGAAGAGTAGACATTGTCGTCGCTGGCCGAAGGTGAATCAGAGAGGTTTGGAGAGGATGTTACCCAAGCATCGTGCTCTGAAGGAACGCGAACGCTTTCAAGTAATTCGGTTTCTGGAAGCTCTTCGAAGTGAAATGCATCGCTTTGGAGTGTTGAATTCAACTTGGCATCGGAAATAGCTTCAGCCATTTTGGTTGGAATGAGGCATGTGTCGTTGGTATCAGCCTCAAGCAAGCCAGTTGTGGCAGGCCTTCCCGGGCCTTCCTTGATGGAGAGTTTCTGTGCGTCTTCGGTGTCCGAGATTTTGGCCTTGTTCTCGTTGAGATGAATAGCCATTAGGCGGTCTTTGGCCGTTCGAAACAGAGAACCAAGCTCGCTCGCGCTGACACCGTTAGCCTCAATAGCTAACCCATTTGCATTCTTCTTGGGAGCGGTGGGTTCTCGAGCGTCGTCGATGCTGATCTTGTCACAGTCCTCAAGAAAGCCGACTGATGTAGGAGTGCTGAGGTGAGGACTAGGTGTACGAGGCGGATGACACAATTCGTGTCCTTCCATGATAGAAAACAGGATTGAAAGTAGAATGAAAATGAAAGTGTGTGAGATATGAATTGAAAAGAATCAAAACGTGTGAGGCGTATTTGGGATTTTGCGTCAGAACACCAAATACAACAGAAAAGAAAAACGAAAAGACGGAGAACAGAACAGCAGATAAAATGAGAGTGCAGTCTGAAGAAAAGAAGAAGGAGCAGAAGATGAACTTGTTAATGGAAGAAATCCCGAGTAAATTAAGCAAGCAAAATAAAACGACTATGGTTCTGATTCTCTCGAGATCTGATCGGGTTGATCTCGAAAGGGGGATAAAAAGCAGGCAGGAGAGAGAGGCTTAAAGAGGCACAAAAAAAAGGAGAGAAAGGATCTCGAACCTGTTAATGACTGCGAGATTCTGCTTTTGAAGGCCTGAGGTTGTTTCCTGTTTGGGAAGTAAGTGCTCGAGAGCTCTTTCCCGAAAGGAGGGCACAGCCGGGAGAGCCATTTTCACACAGATCTCCCTCAGATATATTCCTTATATATTTTGTATTTTTCCTCGAATATTTCTTTATTCTGCCTCGAATTGCCCTGACTGCAGATATCTGGACATCTGCTCAGAGCATCCAAAGCGAGAAAGGGGGATCACGTGACAGTAAACAACACTACAGTAAGATTTCTCACAGTAGAAAGCAGACTCGAAATGTGTGACTGCAATCCGACAGGAAGGAAACCACTTGCTCCTTTCTCTACCAATTCAGATTTTTGACGGTCAGAAATGGCACCAAGGTGGTTTTTTTGGCCGAGAGCCTCGTTTGCGGCTCGCTGTCCGTCACCATCTGTTCTTCCCCGCCGCGTCTGGCTGCGACGCAGCCCCGGCTCCCCCTCGTCTTCTCGCACGTACGCCGCCGGCCGCGACAGCAGCGCTTCTAGCCCGGGATCTCGCGCCCAGCGGATTATTTCGCGTCTACCGCCGTCTCTGCAAAAGTACACCCGCGGGCTTCATGACGCACCCGTGTCCTACGCCGTCGCCTTTCTGATCCTGCACGAGATCACGGCCATCGTGCCGCTCTTTGGCCTCTTTGGCCTGTTCCACTACACCGACTACGTGCCCATCGACTACATGATGGGCCACTACGGTGGACAGGTGGTGGATGGGGTGCGACGGTTCGAGAAATACTTCCGCCGGAAGGGCTGGTTCGGGTTCGGTGAAGAAGGCGCTGCCAATCCCGAAGCGCAGCCACCGCAGGACACATCCGACTCCGCCGAGGACGCCGTCCGGCAGCGCTGGGACAGCACGGACACCAAGTACAAGATCGTGGTGGAGGTCGGCCTGGCCTACGCCATCGCCAAGGCTCTGCTGCCAGTCCGCGTCATTGTGAGCGTGTGGGCTACGCCGTGGTTTGCCGGCGTGCTGGCACGCCTTCGAAATCTGCGCGGCAAAGGAAGATGACAACCGCCCGGAGACAGCCGTCCGGAGACAACACACACATGCACACGCACATACGAGAAAGAACCAGCCCCCGCGCGCATCACGCCGCGGAACAAATTTGCCTAGCCACTAAGGGCTCTCATGGATTTTCTATATTGTATCGAGGCATTTCGTTTTGTTGTCTATCAGACGGAGAAGCGGACATCATACAGTGATGATGACACGCTTACTCGTACACCCAGTCGAACACAGCCGACTTGTAGCTGGTCAGGTCCTCAGGCTTGAACCAGAGGGCAATCTCCTTCTTGGCGTTCTCGACGCTGTCCGAGCCGTGGCAGACGTTGCGGCCGGTCGAGATGGCAAAGTCGCCGCGGATGGTGCCCGGCAGCGAGTTGAGGGGGTTGGTGGCGCCCAGGAGGGCACGGCCGGTCTTGACGGCGTCGAGGCCCTCCCAGACCATGGCGACGATGGGGCCGCTGTTCATGTCTGCAGGAAAGCGTTGGGAGTTAGCAGCGGTCAGGCCCAGGGCGAGTGGTGCCCAAGCGGGGTTCTGCGGTTGGCGGGCCAGGACTTACACTCAATTAGCTTGGGGAAGAAGGGCTTGTCCTTGAGGTCGGAGTCTGTCCACCAGGGATCGTCAGCGGATCTGTTCTTCCAGACGATTTTCGTCCTGTCTGCCTCTTGGGGGAAGTTACGAACAGTGCTTCTCGAGGTGGGCCTTGCCGGGGGTGACGAGCTTCAGGGCAACCAGCTTGTAGCCGCGCTGCTCGAAGCGGCTGATGATGGGGCCAACCAGGCCGCGCTGTGGGTGGTCAGACAAGGTGTAAGCTCAGCGAGGGGTGGACGTGGCACGAACCTGGACGCCATCAGGCTTGATGGCAATGAAGCTGGGAGTTTGTTAGGCGACCCTTTCCGAATCCTTTGCGGTCCTAGCCGACCGCCAAGCAGCCAGGACAGGCGGGGAGAGGCATTGGCTTACGTCTGCTCGGTAGCCATTGTGTTTAGGTGTCTGACTTGGGTAGTCGCTTGTGTTGGATCTAGAAATGAGTTTTCTGAAGGAACAGCTTGTGATTGTCGATAGAGGAGAGCAAGAAGAAGAACAATAATGGTTACAAGAAGAGACTGAAAAATTGGCGGGGTCAGAATTTGCGGTGACCGTTGGTGGGGCACATGGTGCTTCCGGCGGTGCTGTGTGGTGTCGCTGGGGGATTGGCCGGCGTTTTCGGGTAATGAGGAGGGGACCATGTCGGGCGACGGCACCAGAGGTTTTCTGCACAGTGTGGTGGGCAGCAGGGGAAAGTCGCGGTTCTAATGCCGCATTTCTGCGCTAGATCTTGTTCTGTGCACTGCAATGCAAGCTCGAATGAACAGTTGCTGTGAATGTCCGAGTGAGTTGCTATGGAGCTCAGGCACGGAGACGCCACAGGGGCACCGTGGCTGAAATGTGGCTCGCCACCAAGCTTATGGTGGGTCCCAGTCCCTTCCCCCCCCCGCCCATCCCTGTTTGGGTCTTAGAAACGGGACAGCTTGCCATAGCTGTAATATTGCTGCAACCATTTCGTCCAACCACGCCGACTTCGACGATCTCGAGGACGACCTCTATGGTCCTGGCTATCACGCTTGGGACACCACCTTCTTTTATTCCATCATAGTGATAGTTCCGTGTGTGCTTTCGCTTTCGTTGCCATTTTTTGGGTCTCGCTCCCTTTTTCGCTGCAGACACTGCGGGCAGTGCTTGTCCTGCCTGTTTCACCAAGATGCGTTCTCCAGTCCAGACGTGGGCATCAGGCTTGGTCCTGGTGTCGACGCTCTCCTCACTGATCGCACCAACGTGTGAGTGTCATGGAAGGAGGCGTGCTTTGCTGGCATGATTGGCCAGACTTAAAATGCGTGGCTTGTGTACTGACCGAACCAGTCGCTGTCAAAGAAAACGACTTTAAAAAGTGCCACCAGTCGGGCTTTTGCAAACGCAACCGCGACTACGCCGACCATGCCATCTCCACAGGCTCGTCGTGGACCTCGCCGTACCGGATAGACCCCGAATCGGCCTCGCTGGAGGACGGCCAATTCCGGGCCACCATTCTCAAGAGCATCGACAACCAAGGCGATACGGTGCGGCTCCCTCTGACCGTGTCATTCCTCCAGTCGGGCGTGGCACGGGTGACTGTCGACGAGGAGAAGCGGCAAAAGAAGGAAATCGATCTCCGGCACAACAGCGGCGCTCGCAAGGAGCGGTACAACGAGGTCGAAAAATGGGCCATTGTCGACGGACTCGACCTGGACAAGGAGGCCAAGGCCATTGGCGACAGCGACGACAAGTCCAGCATCCTGGTCCAGTACGGCCCGGCCAGCAACTTCGAAGCCCGTATCACCTACTCCCCCTTCAGTGTCGACTTCCTGCGCGAGGGCTCGTCGCAGATCAAGTTCAACGACCGCGGACTCCTGAACATGGAACACTGGCGTCCCAAGATCGACAAGCTCCCCGAATCGGAGACGAAGGAGGGCGAGGGCGAGGGCGAGGCACCGCAGACCCCCGAGACCGAGGACGAGAGCACGTGGTGGGAGGAGACGTTTGGCGGCAACACCGACTCGAAGCCTCGTGGCCCCGAGAGTGTCGCCCTCGATATTACCTTTGCCGGCTACAGCCACGTCTATGGCGTCCCTGGCCACACGGGTCCTCTCTCGCTCAAGCAGACGCGCGGCGGCGAGGGGAACTACGTCGAGCCGTACCGCCTGTACAATTCGGACGTGTTTGAGTACATTCTAGACAGCCCCATGACGCTCTACGGCTCCATTCCCTTTATGCAAGCTCATCGGGCCGACTCTACGGTTGGCGTGCTCTGGCTCAACTCCGCCGAGACCTGGATTGATATCACCAAGGCGGAAGTCAAGGCCAACCCGAACGCTCTCGGCGCGAGCTCGACGACGGACACCAAGACCCACTGGATCTCGGAGAACGGCCTCCTCGACGTGTTTGTGTTCCTCGGCCCCAAGCCCGAGGACGTGTCGCAAAAGTACGGCCAGCTCACGGGCTACACGGCCATGCCGCAGGAGTCGTCCATTGGCTACCACCAGTGCCGCTGGAACTACAACTCGGACGACGACGTCAAGGACGTCGACCGCAAGATGACCAAGTATGGCATCCCGTACGACTACATCTGGCTCGATATTGAGTACACCGATGGCAAAAAGTACTTTACCTGGGACATGGACAAGTTCAAGGACCCGATCGGCATGGAGAAGCGTCTGGACGAGCACGGCCACAAGCTTGTCACCATCATCGACCCTCATATTAAGAACGAGGGCGACTATTCGGTGGCGACGGAGCTCAAGTCCAAGGACCTGGCCGTCAAGAACAAGGACGGCAACACATTTGAGGGCTGGTGCTGGCCTGGCTCGTCGAACTGGGTGGATGCGTTCAACCCCAAGATGGTGCAGTGGTGGAAGACTCTGTTCAAGTACGACGCCTTCAAGGGCACGTCTGAGAACACGTTTGTCTGGAACGACATGAACGAGCCCTCTGTGTTTAACGGGCCGGAGACGACGATGCCCAAGGACAACCTCCACCACGACGGCTGGGAGCACCGCGACGTGCACAACCTCAACGGCATGACCTTTCACAACGCCACCTATCAGGCTCTTTTGTCGCGCAAGCCTGGCGAGCTGCGCCGGCCGTTTGTTCTCACGCGCTCCTACTTTGCGGGCTCCCAGCGTCTGGGCGCCATGTGGACGGGCGACAACCAGGCTGCCTGGGACCACCTGGCTGCTTCGATTCCCATGATCCTCAGCATGGGCATCTCTGGGTTCCCCTTTGCCGGCGCCGATATTGGCGGCTTTTTCGGCAATCCGGACAAGGATCTGCAGACGCGCTGGTTCCAGGCTGGCGCCTTTTACCCGTTCATGCGCGGGCACGCCCACATCGACTCTCGCCGGCGGGAGCCGTACCTGGCTGGCGAGCCCTACACGGAAATCATCACGGCCGCCATTCGTCTGCGCTACAGCCTGCTCCCGGCGTACTACACGGCGTTCCGACAGGCCCACCTCAGCGGCGCGCCCATCCTGCAGCCGCTGTTCTACTCGCACCCCGAGGTCGAGAGCGGATTTGCTCTGGACGACCAGTTCTTTGTGGGCAGCACGGGTCTGCTGGCGAAGCCGGTCGTGGAGGAGGGCAAGGAGACGGTGGACGTGTTCATCCCCGACAGCGAGGTGTACTACGACTACTTTGACTACTCGATCGTGCCCACCAAAGCCCAGCAGACCGTCACGCTGGCGGCGCCCCTCGAGAAGATCCCGCTGCTCATGCGCGGCGGCCACATCTTCCCGCGGCGCGACCAGCCGCGGCGGTCCAGCCCGCTGATGAAGTACGACGACTTCACGCTCGTGGTCAACCTGCCCAAGAGCGGCGGGCACGCCGAGGGCTCGCTGTACGACGACGACGGCGACTCGTTTGACTACGAAAAGGGCCAGTTCATCCACCGGCAGTTTGTCATGGACGGCACGACGCTGACGTCCAAGAACGCCGAGGACGACGCGGCCGGCAAGGTCAAGCCGGGCGCCTGGCTGAAGGCGATGCAGGACGTGCACGTCAGCAAGGTTGTCGTGGTCGGCGCGCCGGCTTCGTGGGCGTCGCAGAAGGAGGTGACGGTGGAGTCGGCCGGCAAGTCGTGGACGGTGCCGCTGGACTTTACGGCGGCCCAGAACGGCCGTGCCGCCTATGCGATTGTGCGCAACGTCGGTGCCCGCGTCGGCGACGACTGGACGGTGTCTTTTGCCTAGGAGCAACAGACAGCCGGCGGCGGAACCGGGGATGTGGGGGACGAGTCCCTCTGAAGCGACGTGTTATGTAGGAGTGACGATTTTTGGTGTATTTAGGTATCTTTTATTAAATATTAAGCTTTCGCACTTGCCTCGTGGCGGCGGCGGTGTCTCGCGCCTTCCTTGTTTGGGGTCCCTCGTTAAATTGCTAGTAGAAATATGCATACTCTGCCATTTTCTACTTGCACGACGTCCTCGCCTATCTTGACGTTTTACGTCGGTTTAGGCTGGGGAGATGGGTTGGGGCCCCATGTTCAATGACACCCAAAACGCCGCCAGCCCGTTGAGACTGTGCTTGTTTGCCTGGTCTAGACTGGTCCGGCCTCAGCCAGACTTGCTAACGGGCTGAACGGTATTGAAGACGAGGCCGACATGAGGAGTACGAGTAGGACGACGCCGAGGGAATGAGGAGGTGAGCAAGTGTGAAAATGAGAGGCCAAGGACGGAAAGCGAGCGATAAGACGGTAGCAGCCAGACTGTCGTCGGCTGGCAAAAGTATCACGAAGTCGGTCGACAGCGATGCATGGGCGACGTAAGCCGCTTCGCCATGGGTCGACATGGCGCCTGCCGGGCAAGACGGGGACTGTGATTTGCTGGGGGGGGGCTGCCTGGTCGAACCACATGGGGGGAGCGGTGGCCGGAACCGCTAAGCCCAACACGAGCGACGCGGTCTCAGCCGCACGAGAGAGGGGGGGGGGGGGACCGCCCCGTCCAAAAAGGCATTGGGCTATCTGGGCGGACCCCAACGCCAGACGAGGCGTTTTTGTGCTGGCTGCCAGAGAGGAGGCTCTTCGTCCTGCGCGTGGCAGACAGAAATTGGCGGCCGAGACCTCCCGGCAGCGACACGACACGTCATACACAATAGGCGAGGCAGTCTTTGCTCTCGCTGCGCTCAGCCTTGTGCTATCGAGCGGAAGTGAGGAATTGCAGCACCCTGCTTCTCTGGCTGCTTCTCTGGCTACTTCTCTGAGCGGCCAAGTTTTCCACAGCAGACAGCAGACCGACGTTGAGCTCGTGCGCGACAGATACGAAGCCCTAGCAAGCTCTCTCTCCGAGTCGCCAAGCCGGCCGCGTTAGCAGCCTGCAGCTCTAAGTCAGCCTCACCCACCTGCTCTGCCCTGTCGAGACGCCCACGCCCACACCAACGCCATGCCGTCCCTCCCAGAAGGATGGGAGTCGGACTACGACGGCGTCCGCTGGTACTTCCGCTACAAGGCTACCGGCGTCGTGCAATTCCACTTCCCCCGGCCGGGCGACGAATACCCCGAATACTTTGACAACTTTGGGCCGGTTCCGCAGAACTACCAGCCCCTCGCCCGGGAAGAGCGCGACCGCCAGACCCAAGTAGCCGCCGGTGCGCCAGGCACACGAAATGGGAGCATACAAGCGACGACGACGACGACGACGACGACGACGCCGGGCTGCACATCGGCGACGCTCGGGCCGGGCGAGTTCGGCTCCGCGTTCGAGTCGTTTGGCTACTACGACGCCTCTCTCCTCCCCGACGATGACAGCAGCGAGGCGCCCGAAGACCGGACGCAAGGCCTGGCCGAGGTGGACGGCAGCGATGCTGCCGTGTCGAGCAACCTCCCCACGCCGCACAGCGTCGCCGCCGAGCTGTCTTCGGCACCACCAGCCGTCACGCCGCCCACGGCGGCCGTGGCCGAGATCCAGATCCACGAGCTGGCTGATGCGTCGCTGCTGGGCGGCCGCCACTATGCGTCGGACCCGGTCGGCCACGTCTCGGAACTGGCCACAGAACAGACGGCACCGTGCTGGGAGGAGTCCAATCCGCCACCCGTGGAGCTGCCCAGCACGGGTGAGCCAAAACGAGAGTCGGTGATAGAGACGTCGATCCTCGCAGCCCAGCCGAGCCCTACACCACCAGCCCCCACCCCCAGCCAGCCTACACCTACATCGCCAGCCGCCAAAGAGCCGCTGAGCCCAAAGTCGCAGCCTCTGCAGCAGGCAACATCGCCAGTAAAGCAGGACCCAAGAGCCGTCGCTGCGGGTGCGACGCCGTACCGCCCCTTCCGTGCTCCGAGTGTCCCAAGCGAGCCGAACGCGGCGGATCGGTCGTCTGTTGTCGTCGGCAGCGTCGGCTACGCCGAGTCGCAGAACCGGGAGATGGGATATGTGGACAGTCCGCGGTCGCCTGACAAGGCACAGCTAGAGAGAGACCTCACCGACGTGCCGCTGGCTCTTCAGCCTGCCCAACAGCCGCCTCTCAAGCCAAAGGGTGTTCAGCAGGATATCGCAGTCACCTCGCCGGTGGCCATGGTCAGCACAACTGATGCCGTCGGTGCCGTACAGCCTCTGGCTGACAAGCCCAAGGAAGCATCGAATCCATCACCAGCTCCAGAAACGAAGCAAACACTAACGCACCGTACCGATTTGTCCCATTTCCCGACTGTTTTGCGGCCTGCTGGAAACAGGGGAGCATCTGCGTCAGATCGAAACCCGCATGGCCATGCGTCACAGTCCTCTGAAGCTGGGCCTCTCCATCCCGGCATTCAAAGAACCGACACCGAACCGTTGAAGCTGCCTTCGCAGGCAGACACTGCCGCGCCCGTCGCCCAGGAGGAAGCCAGACGCCATGCTTTTTCGGTCGACTTTGGCGTTCTGGACACGTCTACTGTGAGCCTGCTCGACCCAGGGGCCATGGAGCCTCACGACGGGCCGTCCCAGTCTGACCTCATGCCGGCTCCTCTCCGGCTTGGCCGCAACAGCACTCCCACCATTCCGGACGCAGCCTCGATCAGTTCCCAAATCAGCGAGACGGTGCCACCGCAGCCGCCACTGGCACCCTTTGGTATCATCACCTCGGATCCGTCTGCTGTTCCATCCCCGCTCAAAGTCAGCTCTCCTGGAGCGCAGGCTCCTGCACCGTTTGGTGTGATCCCGCCGCAGCGACCGGCCACGACTACGGCGACTATCGCTGCTGCTGAGCCCCCATCTCCGACCACCCCGCTAAACCTACAGCGTCCGGCCGCTGCTGAGACGATCGCTTCGGCTGTCGTTGATCCTCCCCGACCGGCTGCCTTTGGTATTGTGTCAGCACCAGATAACAGTGCTCAGCCGCAGCCGCAGGAATCTGCTCCTTACCCGACACAACCAACGGATGCCGTTCGAGAGCAGACAGGTCCAGCCATCAGGCCTTCGCCCACTGCCATGCCTGTCATGCCTACCCCTCCTCTCCAGCCATCGGAAGCAAGCAGAGACCAGATATCCGAGCTGGACAGTATCCCGTCGATGCCAGCACAGCAGCAGCTTTCCCGTCCGGTAATGAGTGCGGCGGCTGTGGCTGTCATGGGTCCCCCTCGGCCCGTCTCGGCGGCAGCACCACAAGCGGCCCGGGACAGCCCGGCCGCCCATGGACAACAGCGGGTATCTCCACCTGTCCCAGTTCCCATGTCAGCAAACTTTGTCAGCGCTCCTTTACCCGCAGGCACGTCCGCTCAAGCCCCCGGTCCTCCTGTTATGGGTGTGCCGGCCCGTGGCAGTCAGCAGACGCCGCAGGCACCGACGGTGCAACGGAAGCCTACCATTTCACGGAAGCCTACTGCCAAACAGCTGGAAGCCCGGCGGCAGTCTCAGGTATCTCCGATCGTCCAGCCGCAGCAAGCCCCGTCTCCAGTGCCGAGCCTAGCATCGGCCCACCGGACATCCATCTCGTCCGTGTCTAGTCAGTCTTGGAGCATTCCGCCGACGAGCCAGGCCCCGGGACCACAGCTAAGCTACCAGCCTCGTCCGACTCCCCCACCAGGCCAGCCGCTGCCAGGGCAGGAAAGGGTGCCCACGCCAGCTCACAGCATCCACAGCCAGAGTCCACGCCTGCCTCATCAATCGCCGGCGCTTTCGGTCTCTTCGGTGCATCGGAACTCCATCTCTGGGCCGCCTGTTCCCCAAGCCACGCCCACGCCTCCGCCAAGCCAGCGGATGCAGAACCGCATGTCTGTGTACGGAGTACCAGGGGCGCCGGGTGTCTCGGCGCCCATGTCTGCTGCCGCTGCGGCCATCCCTGCAGCCGTGGACACAATGCTGCCTCAGGTGCATTCCCCCAACGTGGCGGGTCCGACGCCCTTCCAGCCGCCCCCTACGTTGGCTCCTGCCAATGCGGTGCCAGCCCCTCTCGGCATGCAACCAGCTTTGGCACCCGGCGCTCAAGCAGCAGCTGGGCCACCGCAGCAGATGCCGAACGGGACCCCGTCTCATACTATGACAATGTCGCCCCAGAGCATGCAGGCTCCAAACCTGGGGCCGGCTCCACCGCCAACCATACAGAAACCAGCCCAGTCAGCCCAGCAGGGCCAAGCGGGTGTCCCTGGAACTTACCAGCAAGGCCCACCAGCCCAGCCCTTCATGCACCCACAGCACAGTCAAACTATGCCACCACAGGGCTCTTCGCCCATGATTCAGCCCACGGTACAACCCGGAGCACCCGCGGGCACACCTGGACGGATTCCGGTACCAGGGCCGCCTCTCCCCCCACGTGCACCAAAGCCTGCGACGGGGTCGCAGCCTGGGCCGCGGCCTGGACCGCCCCAGCAGCACTACGGGACTTTTCCGCTGCCTCAACAGCAACAGCAACACGGCCAGCCGTTCCAGCCCCCCCCTTCGAGCGGAGTACTGCCTTCGGGGCGCCGGAGCAGCGGCATGTTCTCCAAGATGCTGTCAGACTCGGGCGTGAAAAAGGCGGTGTTTTCGGTGGGCGGTGCTCTCGTGGCCAAGGGGCTGGGCTTGACGGGCGGTGTGGGCGCCCAGCTTGGTAATAGTGCCTACGCCAGTCATGAGAGATACAAAAAGGAACAGAAGATGGCACAGCAGCAGGCACAGATGGCGCAGATGGCGCAGATGGCGCAGATGGCCCAGCACGGCCAGATGCCCCATCAAGGCCAGATGCCTCAGCAAGGCCAGGTGCCTCATCAGGCCCAGATGCCCCCGCAGCCGCCGAGGCCGCAGCAGGTGCAGAGACCCCCGTCTGTGCAGACCTTTGGCCAGCCCCAGTCGCAGCAGCAGATCTTCCAGAACATCCAGCAGCAGCTTCAGCAGGCGCAGATACAGGGGCAGCAGCAGGCGGCGCAGGCCCTCCAGCAGGGCCAGCAGCAGGCACAGGCGGCGCAGGCGCAGGTCTTGCACCAGATGCAGCAGGCACAGCAGCAGGCCGTGCAGAACGCGCAACAGCAGATGCAGATGCAGATGCAGATGCAGATGCAGCAGGCGCAGTCGCAGCAGCAGAGCACCGATATCTTTCAGCAGATACTAGCCCAGGTGCCGCCGGGGCAGCCTGGTCAGAGACCGCCTGGCGTTTCGCCAGCCGCGGGTGCAGCAGCAGGTGGGACGGGCCTGACGGGAGCGCTGCTTCATGCCATGGCAACCCACCATGAAAGTTCGCAGCAGGCCAGCTCGCAGCAGGCCAGCTATCAGCCGGATTACCAGACCCCGGATCCGACTGCACAGTTCCAGACGGCGGACCCATCAGGCGGGCTGGCCGACCTGGTCAACAGCGCAGCGGCTCCGGTGGGGGCGTCGCCGGGGCAGCCTGACGTGTTCAATGCAGGCTCAAACGCAGCGTTCGTGACGGCGCCTGACGTGACAGTGTACAACCAGACGGACGTGGACGTCAATGTGGACGTCAATGTGGACATTAACGTGGACGTCACCGCAGACACGACGGACTCGAACGTGTGGGGCGACTCGCTCAACTATTCAGGCGACGACTGGGGCGGAGATTTAGTGTTCTGATGGAGCAGTAAGAGTGTGTAATACAGTGACGTTACGAGTCGAATTTAGTGTGTAATAATGATACAAAATAATCGTGGTCACTTTTTGGCCTTTCTGCCTGCTTCAGTGATCAGCAGACCACGCGCCAGGACCGTTCCACACAGCAACGCGCCAAGCGACCCGGTCGCAGCTGCCACGACGCGAAACCCTAAAACCCTAAGCTTCACAAAGCGACCGTTTCCGGCCACTGCTGCCTGCCATTGTCTTTGTGTCCGAGCCATGTGCCCTTGGGCTGGCCTAGTCGAGCGCCGGCCTCTGGGCTATTTATTGCCTTGGTTTCCCAGTTTGGAGAGATAGCTGCTCTCCCTGTTCTCTCTGTTCCTCTTCCTCTTCCTCCATTGTCCCCTCACCCTTTTTGGATACTTTTGGATTCTTTTTGGTTCTTTGGTTCTTGTGGATTCTTGTGGCCTGGGACCATGGTCAGCCCTGCTCGTCTGCCATGGCCTTTCCCTTTTCCCACGTCTGCGATCTGCTGCAGGAGGTCGCGGACCTCCGCCCGGCCCGCCGCGAGCAAAAGGCAGTCGTCGACCGGATCGTCGGCGACTGGTTCGAGCGGCACCGGACGGCGGTGCAGAGGATGATTGACGGTGCCGGGGGTGCCGACAACGGTGCCAACGACAGTACTGGCGATACCTCTGGAGCGGCGCTCCTGTCGGCGCTCCTCCCCGACCTGCGCACCGACCGCGTGTACGGCCTGCAGGCGCCGTCGCTGCAGCGGCTCGTGGCCCGCACGCTGTGTCTGGGCCGCTCGCGCACGGCCGAGCTGGCGCGCTGGACGCGGCCGGGCCTGGGTGCGACGGTGGACCTGGGTGACTGCGTCGAGGGGATCCTGACGGCGACGGTGAGTTGGAGGCCGATGGCGATGGTGATGGCGATGGTGATGGCGATGGTGATGGCGATGGTGATGGCGATGGCGATGGCTGAGGCTAACTCTGCCAGCCCAACCCGGTCGACCCCCCCGTGCGGCCGGTCTCGGTGCAAGAGGTCGACGCCGTGCTGCACGGCGTGGCGGCACGCTGCCGGTTCAGCGCGCCGTCTGTGCGGGAAGCAGCTCCGACAAGGACAACGACGACGACAACGCAAAACCTCGAGCAGCTCTACCTCCGCCTCGACGCCCGCGACGCCAAGTGGCTGACCCGTCTGGTGCTCAAGGACTACCGCCCCGTCGTGCTGGACGCGGCCGCCGTGACGCGCGCCTTTCACCCGCAGCTGCCGCTGGCACTGCGCGTGCACAGCGACTTTGCCACGGCCATCCAGGCGCTGGGGGGTCCCTTTGTGCCCCGCCTCGGCGTCAAGGTCGGCCGCCAGCTGTGGGCCAAGGCGCGCAGCGTGCGGCACTGCGTGGCCATGGCGACGAGTGGCGACCGCGAGAGCGGCGACCACCACCGCCGCCGCCCCGTGAGCTGCGAGCGCAAGCTGGACGGCGAGTACGTGCAGGTGCACGTCGACCTCTCCCGGGGCCCGGCCGCCTGTCTGCAGCTCTTCTCCAAGAGCGGCAAGGACAGTACGCGCGACCGCGCCGAGCTGCACGCCTGCATCCGGGCATCGCTGCGGCTGGGCGAGCCCGACTGTCCGCTGACGCGCGGCTGCATCCTCGAGGGCGAGATGCTGGCCTACGACGAGCGCGCCGGCAAGATCCTCGACTTTGACGCCATCCGCAAGCACGTCACGCGAGGGGGGGCCCGGCTCTACAGCACGGCGCGGTCGGGGGCTGCCGTCGGTGACAATGACGGCCTCGTCGACAACACCCCCTACGAGCACCTCATGATCGTCTACTACGACGTGCTGCTCGTCGACGGCGTGTCGCTGCTGGGCACGCCCCACGCCGACCGCTGGCGCCGCCTCGAGCAGCTCGTCGCCTGCCGCCCGGGTCACGCCGAGCTCGTGCCGCGCCAGGTCATCGACTTTGGCCGCCGCGCCGCCCACGCCGAGCTCGCCCAGCTGTTTGCGCGCTGCATCGCCGCGCGCCAGGAGGGGCTCGTGGTCAAGCCGGACGACGAGCCGTACTTTGACTTTGCGGGCAGCCGACATTGCGGATCGTCGCACCTGCGCTCCTACGCCATCAAGCTCAAAAAGGAGTACAACGGCAGCTTTGGCGACGTCGGCGACCTGGCCGTCGTCGGCGCCCGCTACGACGCCGTCGTCGCCAAGACGTACCCCCCCGACCTGCCGGGCCTGCGCTGGACGCACTTTTACCTCGGCTGCCTCGACAACCGCGGCGGCCGCGGCCGCGGCGCCGCCCGTCCGCGCTTCGTCGTCACCAACGTCGTGCAGCTGTCCAAGGAGCTGATGCGGACCTTTCTGACGCACTGTCGGCCGCTGGCGGTGCCGGTCAATAAGGCTCGGGGACATGACGACGACCACCACGACGACGCCCCCTTTGATCTAGCCCCCATCGAACCCGGCCTCGACGACAGCCGCAGCGGCCCCACCGACCTCTTTGCCGAGCCGCCCGTCGCCGACGTCCGCTGCTTTGGCTTCCACCGCCAGGGTTACGGCCGCTTCTGGAGCCCGCGCTTCCCCTCGGTGACAAAGTTCCACTTTGACCGCACCTTTCGCGACTGTCTGGCCTTTGACGAGCTGCAGGACGTGGCCGAGCACGAGGCGCGGCGCAAGGCGGCCGCCGAGGACGTGCACGGGGAGGAGGAGGAGGAGGGTCTGGGTGGTTTGGACGAGCTGGATGACACGGCCGACGCGGACGACGACAACGCGGTCGACCAAGAGACCGCCTACTGGCTGGCCCGGCTGCGGCAGGCAGACCCGCGCGGCCGCACCGACCCATGGGCGAGCCAGTCGACGACGACGCAGTCGACGACGCGGTCGACCGTGCAGACACAGACGACACAGTCGACGGCAGAGTTGACGACACAGTCCGCCGTCGCATCCGTCAGTCAGGAAGGCAGCAGCCACGTCGAGCTGGCCGGCATGAGCCAAGACTCGCTGCCGTCGGTGATCATCACAGGCGTTGTGGAGAGAGAGGAAGCTCGATCGCCGTCGCCAACGCCGACACCGACACCAACACCGACACAGACACGGCGGGCAAAGTCGCTGCCGCCACGGCCGGCCACGTCTTCCGAGCCCGCATCGACGCCGCCGCGCACGCCGTCACCACAGCCCGTGTCGAGCTCGCCACCCCGGCACAGCCCCCCGTCGGAGCCGATCAGCAGTCAGACGAGCCAGAGCAGTGCAGGCAATGCGGGTGCAGGCGGTGCAGGCGGTGCGGGTGGTCATGGTGGCACCGCTGCCACCACCAGGAAACGTCTTCGGGCCTGCGACGCCGCTGTGCTCTTTCCTGCCGTGTCGCCGCCGATGGTCAAGCGGCGGCGGAGCCAGCCGGCAAGCCAGAGCCAAAGCCAGAGGAGTCAGCAGAGCCAGAGCCAGGCGAGCCAGGTGGTAAGCCAGAGCCAGGCCAGACAGCCGGCAAGCCAAGTGAGCCAAAGCCAGAGCCAGAGGTGAACCAAGAAAGCTAGCAGACTGCCACCAGACCAGCCAACAGCCAACACCAACACCAACAACCATGAAACGTGGGCCTCGCTGTCTTGTTTCACGGCGCATGGTGAGGGCGGCGCAGGTCAGCCGAGACAGTCTGTCTCACAACAGACCCGAGCAAAGGGATCCGTCTGTCGTTTGACGTCATTCTGGGGGGCATTTTCTGACTCTCAGATAATATGGAACATTGAAAAGAGATAGATGTCTCATTGAAAGAGATAGATGTCTCGCCATGTCAGCAAATGTACAAAAGCGTGCTCGATGGCCGTGCCAGGCACTCCAGACACCTCGAAACACCCCAAAACGCCCCCAAACACTCGCTAGGCTGCCTGTGCTGACCCGACTTGGGCGTGTGGCAGGCAATCCTCATGCACGTGGGCACAGCTCGGTCGAGTCGGGGCAAGGGCGATTTGTCCGACCGTCGGATCTCGTTCCCTGTCGCTGTGGCGTCCTCTCTCGGCTTTCTGCACTGGGCAGACTTTTCTTTTGCCGCCTGCGACACGCAATTTCCTGCAGGAGGACTGGTCAGCGTAGGATGGCGCGGCATGACCCTAGCCGGCCAAGATGAGGATCCGGTCAAGTGCGCTACTATGTACGAGTACAGTCGTCGACCAGTGCGAGCACTCGTATTTTGGGTCGTCAGCCCACGCCGCCCGCTGCAGGAATCTCGCTGCTGCCACACACCCAGATCGTTCCCGGCACCACGGTTGCGCGAGCAGATGAGCGCTGCCCGCCCCCCTCCCAACCCCCCCAACCCCTCTGAGTCTCTCTGTGCGATCGTCGCCGTTTTGCAACCAAAAGAAACATTGCAGCCACCATTAACAGAACGATCATATGAATCCGTCTGCTTGGCTCCAAAAAAGCTTGTGTCTCCAGCGTCTCCCCGCCATGACGCCATGTCCCACTGACTGTTTTGTCCATTTGTCCACTGCCCACGTCTGCACGGGCGCCAGAAGACGTTTCGGGGATCAAACAGCGGCGCCCGCCCGCCGCCGCCACTTGCCAGGGGAGGCTTACTCTGTACGAGAGATGTAAGACCTAAAGACGGGCCCGTGCTGCGCTGCCAGGGGACGTCTGTGCTAGAGGCTTGCCTTTTTCTGTTCAACGCCAGCAGCAGCACTCCTATGCAAGATTGTCTTTTACGGGTATGCTTTTTTCTCCTTCAGACGAAACACAGGGGCCAAAAGAGTTCTCCCTCATCCTTTGTGTCTCATTTGCGCCTGCTGCTGTTGCATGCATATTCGTATTACTACTCGTATGGCTCATTGCATATGCACACTTTTGCGCAATGTCTGCAATGTCTGCAATGTCTGCGTCTGCGCCAATATTGCGACTCTCGAGCCGCCCGTACGACGCTTTTTCTTTTTTTCTTTTCTTTTTTTTTGCATTTATTGCATCTGGCAGGGACCTGGACATTCTCTGCCGCCCAGAATTTTCCCCACCAGCCACGCCAAGTACGCCGCTTCCGCCTTCCCCCTCACTGGACGCTGGACAGCGGCCCCTCTGCCCGTTCGCCTGTCGCCGGGCTAAGCTTTTAGCGTGCGCGTCGATATTTTTAGGACGTGCCTGCCTAGTTCGGAAAGCCCGTCCGCCGAGGGCGACTTTTGAGAGGGGGGGGGGGGGGAGAGGAAGCGCTGAAGGTACGCTGGACTGAGTGCAACGCTCCTGCTCCATTGCGGGAGAAACAAAGAGAATGGAGAATTACGAGATGAAGAGTGTCAAAGGATTGCCTGCCATCTTGCCGGCCTGCCTCTTTGCTCTCATTCAACCCTGCCAACCGCCTCGCCACCCCAGCGCGCCCGAGCGCGTCGACCTTGAGAGGCGTAAGAATGCGACGTCCGATGTTCCCTTGTCCGGCGGCCCCTGCGAAAAAACAGTGGGACAGCGGAACAGAACAGTGGACAGTGGAACAGAACAGTGGACAAAGGAAACAGAACAGTTGAACAGAGGAGCATTGGAATGGTGGAGGCGCCGCCCAGGCCAACGTCTGTCTGATGGGTCTGCCTCTTGGCGTAAGCGCCGTGAGGGACAAAAGCCAATGTGCGAGCGGAGAGGCAGAAGCAGAAGCAGCGACGCAGACAGGCAAACAGGAAGAGACGCAGATGGAGAGTCAGCAAGTGCAACCTAGAGACGACCATACGCGACCCCGTCTAGCAAGGCACAGCTAGGCCCGGCTGCAGGGCCAACAGGATGCTCTTCCTTCCCATCGAGGCGCGGCAAGCTGCTTGCCGCCGGGATCGACCAGACCACAGCGAGCAGCAGGCTGATTTTGCCTTGCCATGCAGACAAGCGCGCTCTGTCTGCGCTGCCACGCAGGATGGCCTACCAAAATGTGAGGTCGGCGCGGCTGGGTCGAGGTCTCGTGTGCGGCCGCTCCTTGAAGCTGTCTGCTGCATTGGATTCTGCAATGCGGCTCAGCGGCATCTACGAGTACGAGTGTTCGAGTATTCTGTCCTCCTCCCCAACCACCTGCACAGACCCCAGCCGTCGAGGCGGCCGTCTGAGGATGCGAGTGCAACATACGACGCGACGGGCGCGGAGGCTCCTCCCTGAGGACACACACACACACACCCACCCCAGCGCAGCTAAAAAATTCAGTCCAAACGTGCAGAGCCCAACACCCACCCCTGTCCGCGCAGCCATCTTCATTTTGGCAGCACTGGCAGCAGCACTAGCTGCAGCCGATGTCCGCTGCCAGCCCGCGTCCGCTAAGCTAGTCCTCTTGGGGAGCTTTGTTTTCGTGCCGCTCCACGGGTCCTACGCGGTGCCTCTCCGTCCTGGCCTGACCTGGTACGAGAGTGCCCCAAAAGCAGCCGTCATGTGCAGGAGCATGCATACCGCATTGGGCATGCCACAGTCGGTCGGTCGTCCAGTCTGCTTGAGCTGGCCTCGACGACTCCTTCGTGGCTTGCCTCAAGGTCGCGACCCATTGCCGCGCCGCACCCGTTGGACAGGCCGGGCGAGCAGTCCAGCACGGACGACAATACTTGCACGCTTGCGTCAAAGGGCCAGAACCAGGGGGCGGTGCAACCCATGGAGAAAGAATGAAGCTTCGTCTGGCTCCCGCAGCCGAGCGTGGAGCAGACCATTCATCGAACCCCCCTCAACCCCCGGTCCACCATCCACACCTAGATGTTCCTCCTGGATCCTCTTCCCTGTCCTCGGGCGTTGGCCCGGCGCAGCAGATATAAACCCTTCTGTTCCTCTCTTTGTTTTCGACATCTGCATGCATCCAGACAGCAGACATCTGACACCCCAACGTCCAACGCCTCAGTCCCTTCTCCCTCTCGTTCAAAGATTCAAAGACTCCTCTGCACATCTCGTACCCTCTCCTTCCCTTGCCGTCTGCATTTGGGCCCACTACGCTCTGGAAGCTTTCTTTTTCTTTCTCTTTTCTTTTTTTAATCCTCTGTCCAATATTGCCAGTAAAATCAGCTGCCGGACCCGTTCGTGCTCCTACGTATTACACGAGGTCTCAGTTGCGGTCGGCGCTTAGCTCTCTTATTGCTCCCATTTCCCCACCACGCAGACCAGGACAGCCAAACCGGTATAAGCTGTCTCAGCGTCTGTTCTGTACTTTCCCTTCCTGTCGTGCCTTCCTTTTTTGCATCCTCCTCTCCTGCCGTGCCGTCCTCCTCTTCATATTCTCTCTCTCTCTCCCCTCCCCTCCCATTCTTGCTTCTCAACCCTGTCAACGAGCAAGATGTTGTCTCGACTCGTCCTCATCGGCCTGCTGGCTGCTGCTACTTCGGCATCGCCTTGCCGGCCACAGCAGCCGACCACCACAACCACAGCCACGCAGACGGCAACACCCACTCTTCCTTCTACCGGTACTGGTACGTGAAACCCCCATCTACGCCTCTGCCGTTCATAGGACCCCAAACTGACAGCTGTGACAGGTACCGAGCTGACAGCGCCCGACAGCTCCCTGTCTCTGCTCAAGATCGCCGTTGGCCACGGCATACAGAACTACACGTGCGCCAACTCGACGGCGACGGCCAAGAACATTGGGGCACTGGCGGTGCTCTACGACGTCACCGATCTGTACCCCGGCACGGCTGGCACGGGCTTGACCAGTGACGTGTTCAACGCACTGTCGAGCTCGGCACTGTGGCTGCAGGACTTGCCGCTGAACCTTCAGAACGCGGCCGCCGCGAGCCCGGGAACCACTGCGGCCCCCAACGCGCAGGCCGAGTCGTCGTACGGTGCCGTCGAGGCCGACCCGTTCCCCAGTGACCCGGCCGGGCTCACGCTTCCCGGCATCCTGACGACGCCCGCACCTTTCCTCGGCCACCACTACTTTGACGCCAGCAGCTCGCCGGCGTTTGACCTCTCGGCAGCCGGCCTGCTGGGCAGCATGGCCAAGACGGGCGATGTCGTGGCGCCCGCGTCTGCCGACAAGGGCGTGCTGGGCACGGGTGCCGTCGACTGGCTGTCGCTCAGCGACAACGGCCGGGGGCTGTCCAACGGCATCTCGGTCGTCTACCGCGTGATCACGGCTGGCGGCGTGTCCGAGGCGTGCAGCGTGCTCAACGCATCAGCCGGCAGCGTGCCGTATGCCGCCTTTTACTGGTTCTACGGCTGAGCTGTCTTTTTTTTTTTTATTCTTTCGACTCTGCATCACTCTGTACAACATTTACACATTTCTTATTTTCAGCTGGTTCGGATATACCCTGCCATGTTTGTCCGCATTTTCTCATTCTTATTTCTCTTTTTTCTCTTTCTCTACCTTGGTCAAGCTTTCCAGCAAGTCGACAAATGGACACGGGACACATGGCGGAGGTATCTAATGGCATGGGTGGTGGCGGCGGGAGGACCCAGGAAAAGTGGCCGTCGACAAACATAGCAAACACCAAATAGCAAATTAAACAACGCAGACAACGCATGACGTCAGCTGCCAGTCTTGGCTGGCACACGACCCGTAACGCCCAGTGACGCAATGCCCTGGGGGGAAGATAAATTAAGAAACAGCCGGGGACAGGTTATGATAGAGGGGAGGGTCGTCGGCGACGGGGGACACGGCGCCTAACGATTGGGTGGGAGACATCCGGGCAGCCACGTTGCATTCACGTGAGCTCATGAGCAGGACAGGGAAATGAGATTGGAGTCTGCCGAGATGAATTATTGCTATGTATCTTACTTTTTTGTTCCACTGCCTGGCCTACAGCCGGCTCGACGTCGGCAGCTCGTGCGCGTACTCGGCGACCAGCTCGGCGGCGGCGCGCGCGACGCCAAAGCTGTACGAGAAGCCGCCGGCCTCCTGGCCGTAGGCGTGGACGACCTTTTGGCCGCCGACAATCTCCTTTTCGACGCGCACGCCGCCGTCCTCTTGCGGGCGGAACGAGTAGGTCGTGCCAATGTCGTAGAGCACCTTGTAGTCGGCGGAGCGGGGCGACGGGATGACGGACGGGAGGACTTTGCTGCCGCGGGCGAGGATCTGCAGGTGTATTAGGGCATGAACACACGAGGTAGGTAAAGGGCTAGGAAGTACCGTCTCCCGCTTCTCGGGCAGAATGGTGCGGTCGTCCTCGCCGACGTCCTTGTAGCCGCCGACGTAGGTGGTGCCGTCGGGGCGGCCAAACATGTTAAAGTAGAAGCCGTCGCGGCCGCGGTAGATGAAGCCGGTGTCGCACGACTTTTCGAGGACGATGGACTGCAGGCGCACCGGAACGAGCGAGCGGTCGCGCACGTCGGCGAGCGTCTGGCTGCCGGCGCCGGCGGCGTTGACGAGCACGTCGTGACTGCAGACGCGCAGGTCGTCGAGCGCGGCCACGTCCATGCGGCGGAAGACGACGCCTCGGGCCTCGAGGCGGGCGCGCAGCCACTTGACAAACACGGGCGGCGACACAATGACCGACTTGTACGTCATGCCCCAGTCGGCCGCCGCCGGCAGCTCGTCACGCCCCAGGAAGCGGAAGCCGGGCAGGTGCTGGAACCAGATGGCCTCGGGCCGGCCGTAGTGGCCGCCGTGCTCGACAATCTCGGTCACGTCGGAAATCCGCAGGCCAGAGTCGGGGTGGGCCTGCGCCGTGCGCCACAGGCCCGCGTACGCGTCCAGCTGCATCTTTTGGTCGCGCGGGCTCGACACCGGCACGCCCACCCAGCACGCACCCGCCCAGTCGCTGGCATAGTCAAAGTCGGCCGGGTCGCCCGGCAGGTGCTTGGCCACAATGGTAATGTTGTCCTCGAGGGGCAGCTGCGTGGCAATGGTGAGGCCGGTGATGCTGGCGGGTCAGAGAGAGAGAGAGACGGCGAATGGATGATGGATGAGAACCTACCCGGCACCGAGGATCGTGACGTTGACCATGGTGACTGCAATGTTCTGTATCACTGGCAATTTTCATTGCCATGTTCGCCAACACGCTCGCTCTGCGTCCTCCGCTGCCTACATATACACGCTGGAATTGCCAAATTGGGCGATCTGGCGAACCCGCCCGCTAGCGGCTGCACACGCTGTGCTCTAGCGGGGGCGTCCCCAGCGAATGGCGGCCATCACAAAGCCGGCCGACAGCGGACGGCCAGCCGTTCTTGTCCCGAGAGAGCCCGCCGGGGAGGGGAGGAGAGACGATCTCTCTCCTAGCCTGTGGAGAAGACGCTCTCGTCGAGTCGGCACGGCGGCATTTCGAGACTAGGCGCGCTCTGGCAGGGCTGGGGAGAGCGGGCACGAGAGACAGACCAGGCTCCACTGCACTGTCGGTCCGCAGGCCTGGGAAGCAGAGAAGAAGAGAAGATACGAAGGGCGCCGACGCCGGCCGGGGGTGCTTGCCCACACATATCGTACGCGTATGATGGCAAAGGGTGTGTGGAGGCGTTGGTCGGGGTCATTCCTCGAGATTGTCAAGAGGGGTCCTTCTTCGAGAGGAGTGCAACGTTCGAGACAGCTAGACGGGCTGCCGTCAACGCATCTCACGCCAGAAGAATGCCGAGCAGCCGCCTGTCTCGTTAAAAAAAAGAGCCCGCGCGCAGCAGGCAGTTCATTTTTTTTTTGCTATTTTTCTTAATTTTCAAATTTTTTTTGTAATTTTTTTAAAGAGGGTTTGGGTGTCTCGTTTTCGTGTATGGCTTCTTGTTCCTTTTCTGCAAAATCACAAAGGGAGCCGTCCTGTTGTGCGTGGTCCAAAAAAACCCCAACAATCCTCCAACTCCCGTCCGAAGCCGACAAAGGAGAAAAGACAAGGGCAGAAAAAAATAAATCAAGTGACAATCAGATCCGTAAAGAGGCCTTCTTCAAGTGGCTGGGCCGTGGGCGTCTTCCCCCCCCCTCTCTCTGCCTGCATTTCATTTTTTTTTTACCCCCATCAACTCCAAGGCCGTCCTCGCCACCCTCCGGCCGGGTCGTTCCCCTTGCGAATGCGAAAAAAGAGATGAAAAAAAAGGACGACTAGGAAGGGCGATGGATGATGTCACCAGTCGGGACGGCCACGGGCCGTGCTCGTCAGGTCCCGGGGTCGGAAGCCAGCCAGCGAGGCCGGGTCAGGTCGGTCTCGGCTCGGATGGCCAGGCATCATCGTCGTTGTCGTCGTCGCGAATTTTCGTCCGCTTAGGCAGCCGCCGGGTTGGCGTTCATCTGGTCGTTGGTCAGTCCATGGCACTTTGCACTTTGCCTTGTTTCCCCGTTCATCCCTTCCCCCCCTCCCAGCACTCACCTTCCGCTTGCCGCCCATCGTCGTCGTCACGTTGACGAACCGCCGCGTGTACTGCTCGCGCTTGTGCGCGCGGCCCTTGGCCTTCTTGGGCTTCTCCTGCACCTCCACCTTGGGCGTCTGCGACTTGACCTTGCCCGCACGGGCCAGGCTTCCGTGGACCTTGCCCATGATTGCTGTTTCGAAAGTAGGTTGTTGAAAAAAAAGGTGTTTTGGAAAAATTCGCGAGCGGCCTCGAGGCTTGCTGAGAGTGCTGCCGGATGACAAGTTGTGGTGTCGCGTGGTTGGCGAGAGATTGGTTTTGTGCGATGGACAGATTTCGGACAGGAGAAAGAGCGGCGATATTTTTATCACGCCCTCCGCCACACAAACAAATTTGGTCACGTGGAATTGTTGCCACCGGTTTTATGACTAACTCCGCTCCCCGGATGACTCGCAGCCCAGATTAGGCGATTCCTCCCTGTAATAGCTCAACCTTCTGTAGCTGGGCGTATCTTGCATCTCAAATTATCAAATTGCTTGATTTGCTCTGGACGTGTTTCTCTGAACTTGCTATGACAAGACGATGGAATCCGATAGACAAAAAAAAAAAACCTGGGCAGCCACACCAGCCAGCCAATCAGCCAGCCAACCAGCCAACTAGCTTTTCCCCGATTACCTCGACATCCAGCCCCATCTCCCCTCTCCGCTTTTCAGTTTTGTTGCTTGGCGCAGATGTGTGCTCGCGCGCCTCTGCGTGGGTGTTCTCCGTCTCTCTCTGTCTCTGTCTCTCTGTCTCTTCCACCTCCTACCTCCTCGCGTCCAGGCCGCCGGCCAGATCCTGCTCTAGACCGGCAGCTTGCTGCACATACTCCTGCGGCCGCGGATCTTGGGCCTTCCACTGGCCCTCGCTCGGCATCGGTACCTGGCCAGTCTGCTGCGCCTGGGCCGCCGCAGCTGCCGCTGCTGCTGCCGCGTGGGCTGCCGGGTCCGGCACCGTGCGCACGAGCTGGCGGAAGCGGTAGACCTCGTCCAGGATCATCTTGCGCATGTCCTCCACGTCCTCGACCACCTCAAAGTCAAAGTTGAACGTGGCCGGGCAGTCGGGCTCGTCGCTGGCGTCGTGCCAGATATGAAGGTACGGGTGCTCGAGCGCCTGCTCGACGGAAATCCGGCTGCTCGGGTCAAACGCCAGCATGCGGTCGAGGAGGTCGAGGGCGTCCGGGTTGGCCGTGGGGAACAGCGTCGGGAAGGGGCGCTTGGGCATGAACGGCAGGTTGCGCACGTACTCCTGGGCGCGCGACGATCCGATGCGCGACAGCGTCTGCTCGTTGGGCGTGCCCAGGATCTGGAGGATCTGGTTCAGCTGGTCGACGTAGTCGCGGCCCTTGAAAAACGGACGGCTGCCCAGCAGCTCCGCCAGGATGCAGCCCACCGACCACACGTCGACTATTGGGGTTAGCTTGTGGGTTTGCTGTGCACGGCCGCCACGGCCGGGCTGTGAGGGGAAAAAAAAACTCGACGTACTGGCTTTCGTGTAGCTCTGGAAGCTCAGCATGATCTCGGGCGCGCGATACCAGCGCGTGGCCACGTACTCGGTCATGTAGCCGGCGTTCTCCTCGGGGTCCACCGAAAAGCCGCGTGCCAACCCAAAGTCGCAAATCTTCAGCTCACAGTCGGCATTTACCAGCAGGTTGCCGGGCTTCAGGTCGCGGTGGAGCACATTGGCCGAGTGGATGTACTTGAGGCCACACAGGATCTGGTAGATGAACGACTGGAAATGCGCGTCCGTGAGGGGTTGACCAGAGCGGATAATAGCCGCAAGGTCACACTCCATCAGCTCTGCACAGTTGGTCAGCCATGCCTTCTTTTTCTGGTCTTCCTGGGCTCTGAGCTCTGTTCAGGGCCCATCCGGCCAGACGCACCCTCATAGAGATAGGTCTCGTTGAAATTGCTGGGCCGCGGGATGTCCATGTCGTATAGGCAGGTAATCTGGGCAGTGTGTGAGCATCCGATTCCGTCTTGCGTCCTTATTGGGGGACCGTGCGGCAACTCACGTTCCGGTGGCCGCGAAAGTGCTGCAGGAGCTTGATCTCGCGCAGTGCGCGCTTGGCCAGGATCTTCTTGCTGAAGACATTGGTGACCTTTTTGATGGCGACGCCCTCGTTCGTCTGGTTGTTCACGGCCGCGCTGGGCTGTCAGCCTGGGCAAAAGGGCAGCGTTCTGCATGTGCACACACACAGGCACGCACAGGCACACACACACACACACACACACAAACAAGACCTACCAGACAATGCCGTAAGCTCCCTGACCGAGCTCCTTAGTCACGGTGTAGCGCTCGTCGACGATAAAGTCCTGGTTGAAGACCTTGAAGACCTTGCGTCCCTGCAGATCGGCCATCGTGTCGGATACGGCCTTGTCGGCTGTGATGGTCTCGGGAGGGAAAGGCGTTGCGGTTGAGGAGACGAGGCAGGTTGGTGGCGGCTGCGATGGTGGGGGTTGGGCGAGGTTGGCACTCGGGACAGGTGAAAGGCGGGCGGGCGGGCGAGGGGCTGTTTATTATGGCGGGGCTGCGGCTGGGCGGCGCAGAGGACGAAGAGAACCAGAATGCCGTAAGCTGAGTGTAACGCGTCGGAGAGGCGCAAAAAGGGGGAAGGAG
This sequence comes from Harringtonia aguacate, assembly GCA_014183095.1. Classification (NCBI taxonomy): domain Eukaryota; kingdom Fungi; phylum Ascomycota; class Sordariomycetes; order Ophiostomatales; family Ophiostomataceae; genus Harringtonia; species Harringtonia aguacate. The sequence continues at coordinate 48,511 of JACCPH010000044.1, read as the reverse complement.
CGAAGAAGAATTAGGGGATATCTTACAGGACGGGAAGGACGTTCTGGCGACACGTCAGACAAGGAGAAAAGGGGGATGCGGCGCTGGTGTGGCAGGAGCGCAGAGGGAAGAGGAGCGCCAGAGGCCGTCGGAATTGGCAAGTGCGATGGAGCGGAGCGTCGGACGCATGCAGACGCAGAAAATATCTTTACAAAGGATACAAAGGATACAAATACCCCAAGATGCAAAGCCGCTACCCTGCATTTAATCTCGCAGCCGGGCCGTTATTTGGAGGCCGAAAGCGAATCCAATCGCAGCGTTCGCCTGCATCATTTGCTTTCGAATTTCGATCGACTTGTTTGCATTTGCAGACGTTCGAGGGAAGATGGACCCTGCCGCTACGCGCCGTTACCCTGGGCAGAGACATGTCACTTGCTGCTTGATTTCGGGGGGAAGGGGGGCGAAGTAGTGCGCTAGCTCTCACGCGCTAGCAGAGATGTGATTTGCGGTCTCGCCCTATGAGGATGCAGCATTGCATCTGTAGCCGCGCGCGATCGCAGGTTTCGGACCCCAGCCAAGACCCGGTTCCAGAACACGACGTCCGACGGAGATGGAAGGGCCACGTATTTTGTGTATTTTTACATCTGCGCTGGGCGATGGCCTTACTACATTGCAACGCGGCCGCCTCGGCATACCCGCACGTCTGCCGACACGGGCAGACCACCCAGCCGGAAAGGGGAAGGGGGTTGCACTCGACCGAAGGACACGATGACAGCGACAGGTGAAAGTGAAGCGACAAGGCAGGACCCTTCGGCCACACCTCGGGCGGCAGAGCTCTGCCTCGCCGCATACTGGCAGAAGTAGGGTAGACGAGCGGGTGATCGCAGAACAGGAAACGAGGCAGTCTTCTCGATACGTCTGATCTCTGACTCATGTCCTGCTATTCCACGACCTTTGCTGGCAGCCGTCCGGGAGGACGGGCGCTTCCATCCAGGCGACCATCAGCCGAGCGCCCATCCATCTATCCTTGTTTTCGTTCCCTTTCTTTCCACCCCCCCTACGCCTTCACGTCCGGAAAGACGGCCTTGAGAAAGTTGCGGCTGAGGCGCGTCGTCTGCTCAAACGCGATAGCAAAGCCGTTGCGCCCGCCGTAGTAGGGGTCGTTGACGATCTCCGGCCGCGGGGTGCCGGCGTACTCGCCAAACAGCTGGACGCGCGCCTTGCTGCCGGGCTTGCGGCGCTGGATCTGATGCAGGTCGTTGAGGTTCTGGCGGTCCATGGCGAAGATGTAGTCGAAGCGGTCAAAGTCGGCCGGCGAGATTTTGCGTGCCCGATGCACGTAGTCGGTGATGCCGTTCGCCTCCAGCGTCTCCATCGTGCGCTCGTCCGGGTCGTCGCCGGTGTGGTAGCCAACTGGAAGGTCAGCAAGCTGCTGTTTTCCTTGCAGGTAGGTGTCCTGCTTTTTTGCGGTTTTTGCGTCCTTCCCCGTCACTTACTGGTCCCACATGAGTCGATCTTTGCGATGCGTTCTTTGTACTCGGGCTTCTTGGCCAGCTCCTGGAACACGGCCTCGGCCATGGTAGACCGGCAGATGTTGCCCATGCAACAGAATAGAACAGAGATCTGGTCAGGCATGGCGGGCAGCAAGGAGCGGTGACTGGATGCAGAGAGTGGCCACATCCCACGAAAACCACGGCTGACCTTTATGGCATTCCTGGCGGGGCCGTCCTGATAAGATAGCATCATCATCACGTGCATGGACATTTAGCGTGCTTAGGTAACTGGAGAAGGAACAAAGAGACAGGAGATGCAAGTCGAGCCGCTTGGCTTGGTTGACGACCGGCGTTGTCCAAGTGCGGTAATATTGGACAGACCGGCGGCCTGCTTTCCAGAAAGCCCATCTGTCGGCTCACCCACCGAACGTCTTCCGGTGGGTGGCATCGTACAGCCCTCCATGCTTTTTGCATCTCCAAGGAGCCATAGGTAAAAATGCCTGTTAACACAGCTTTCTGGCGGAAACGGGCTGTGTAAACTGTAAAAGCGATCAAATCTGTGCGACGGCAAGACAGGTCGAAGAATTCGCGCCCGCTTTCGAGAGCATGAGCCACCTTGGCTGCTTGTCCGTGGCATGGGGTCCCAGAGAGCCACGGGTGCTGGAGCTGCTGCGCGAGTCGGAATTAGAGTTTTGTCTGGGCCATTTCCACCAGAGCTACCAACAACGGCCAACATTTGGGCGAGCCAAAATTTGTCGATGAATGAATCCTCTGTGTCTGCACGACAGAAATCTGGCGGCACGCTTCCGGACCAAAGCTTATTCTCTCTCGTAAGATGCGACAGAGAAACCGCACAAATACTCGTACGGCCACAAATGCGGACGTCGTGGTTCCTTCCTCAGGGTAGTCCGATGGGGCGGCGAAATGCAACCTGTGCCACCGCGTCATAAGTACTCGTACTCCTCGTAGGTACTCTCGCACAATCATGCTCCGCCTGGCCAACAGTGGGAACTCTTACGGAGCCCAAAACCCGGGACAAGAGTGACATCAGCATTCCCATTCCACGCTGGGACCCGACGGGCCACCAGAGCTTTCCCGGATAAGCAGGTGGCTAAGCTTTGGGCAAGTCGGACCTGTCGCGGAGTGCTACACCGACCGGGAAAGGGAAAGGCGAGAGCACCAGCCGCCGGGGCAGCAAAGATTCGGTGTGGTCAGAGATCACGGCATATTCGCACACGCCAAGCTAGTTGTTGGGAACTAAGCGCGTGTCTCGCTCTTTTGGCCCATCGCTAGCCTTTCTATGGGATAATTCTGCGAATGTATTCGCACGCATCGGACGATGTATAGTACGAGCCGGACAATAGAGCAGAAAAGAGAAAACCTGCTCTGCCTGCAGTTTGTTCTTTGTAAGAAATCTTGAAATTACAACGTCTCGTATTCATTCCCTTTACTAAGGCGGCTCAACAAGTCAGCCAGCACTGCGCTAGCAGGCACGCTCGCCTGTTTGTGACCAGCCCACCTGAGCGTCCAGAAGGCGTCCAACAAAGCCCAGCAGAGCCCCGACAGACGCCCCAAAAACTTGTACTTTAAGTCACACAGGCTTCCAGGCTAACAAGTTAGTTGGGCGCAGGTTGGCCAGGGTGACGACGATGGTGCAGTGTATCCCCAGGAAGAACGCGCTAGTCAAATTTTCTGGTCTGGTTGGCGGCCGCGATAGCCGAAAGAGGCAAGAGACAGCAGCATAGCGTGCGGGGAAAGGTGGCACAGGCCTGCAGGCTAGCAGACAAGCTTTGCCGCTCTTGCCCTGTCTTTCCTGCAGTGGATGCGACCAAAAAGCGACGAGAGAGAGGGAAAAAGACGAGAGAGGAGGGGAAAAAAAAAGAACAGCGGCGATTGGATGGGTGACAGGTGTAGGCGACGGTCAAGCCGAGAAGAGGGGAACAGAAGAAAAAAAAAAGCATGTGCTTCGGCTGTGCCTGCGTGAAAGCGTGAAAAAAAAAGAGCTCTAGCGCAGGACAAAGACAGCTCACCAGTCATATTGCACGAGCAAAAAACAAGCTCGACCAGGGTCGTCACCTCTCCGGACTTCGGACTACATGGGAAGATTCCCTCCATTTTTGGCCTTATTTTGCTATTGTCATGTGTCGCCGCGCTGGCGGCCAGCTTGAAATGGCCCCCAGACAATGCTACAATGAAAAAGAGCGAATTAGACAAACAATAGAGAGAAGGAAAAAGAAAAAAGAAAAAAAAAGCAAACAAAAAAAGTCCCTCCAATTTCCGGACCGTGCCTGTCTGCCAGGGGTCGTGCATCCTATGTAAGCCTCCTGCGGACGCTGTGGCCGCCAGTCTCTGGCCTCTGGTTCGTGCATTTCCTTGGGTGAGAGGATCGAGACGGCACAAGATGCGACTGCGAACCCCCCGGCAGGGAAACGACCTGTCCGCGGGTGGTGGCAGTGGCTGCTGCAGGTGCGGGAGGCGAGACCAGACACTGTCGGAACCGTGCAGCCAGGGTAGGTTCGTCCGGTCGGTGGTGGACCGTCGCAGTCGAGACAGAGAGAGCCGAGAATATGAGGGCACAGACAGGTGCTTTTCAAGTGATTTTTAGTTCCTCCGCCCCAGTGGTGGACAGATCCGAGTACGAGTACGAATAACACTGTCCCCGTGCTATCACATGTATACCGTCGGCTGAAGACCAAAAGAGCAGGAGACCCTCTGACCGAATTACAAGCTAAAATGTAGTCATAGATTCGTCTACCGGGTACAGGGAGGAGGGGGTGTTGCTGGGGGGGGGGGGGGGCCGGCTTTGCTTAGAGGATAAATAACATAGGTATACCCCCTCCCCCCCCTCTTCCACCATTTCTCTTCCTCTTCCTCTTTCGGCGTACCTATACAAGTCTGCGTCCATTGCGTCCGCCTGCTCGTGTTCACCAGCTCTCCACAGAACTTTGGCTCGATCTCGACAAGGCTCGCTCGCTGCTGCCTCTCTTGTCTCACCTCGTCTCTCTCGTCTCTCTCGTCTCTCTCGTCTCTCTCGTCTCTCGCCTCTCTCGCCTCTCTGAATTACCATTGGCCCCAATGCGTGTCTCACCTCTCCTCTTCGGCCTCCTCGGCCTCGCCGCCGCCCAGGATGTCGGCTCCATCGTCGGCCAGCTGCCGTCGTGCTCGATCGGCTGCGTGGCTTCGGTCGCCGGTTCGGTCGGCTGCCAACTGACCGACTTTGCCTGCCTGTGCTCCAAGAAGACCCAGCTCACCACCCTCGTCACCAACTGCCTGCAGCAGTCGTGCGCTACAGACAAGGTCACCTGTAAGTTGCCACAACACCCTCCCATGCCTCGCCGTCACTGACAAAATCAGCCTTCCTCTCCCTCACCGACGAGATCTGCGGCATCCTCGGCACCGCACCCGTCGCCACGGCCACGGCCACCACCACGGCCGCCGCCGCAAAGATCCGCAGGGCCGTCACCTACACCTCGGGCTCGTTTGTCACCACCACCACGACCGCGGGCTCGGTCCAGGGCTCATATGCCGCCGCGGCCACCACGGCGACAGGCTCTAGCATAGGCTCGTTTGCCACCACGGCCACGGGCTCCAGCATAGGCTCGTCCATTGCCGCAGCGGCCACCAGCACGACGGCTGCCGCCTCGACGGTGGCCACGGCCGGCGCTGCCGCCGGCCCAGCACCCGCAGCCCTCCTGGCAGCTGGCGTTGTCGTCGGCATGCTGGTGCTGTAAGTCTGGAGAGGCGTGGACGGCGGACGGTAGACACCGACGATGGGGGGTGGGATCGTGGTCGCCGTGATCAATGTGATCGACGTGTCGACGTGGTCGACGTAATCAACAAACTACATACCCGATTGGGGGGACGGCAGCGGCTCCTTCCTTCTTTACGTGCTGTGATACCAGTTGCGATCCAGCACGGCTCCATGGCTATTGGGGGGTCCATGGAATAATTACCGCTGCAACAAATACCAACATACACGGGAAATACCCACAAAGACAAGAATTTGCTCTAGCACGGCTTCTTTGTCTGTCTGCTTCTGCAGGAGTTGCAGAGGCGGGACCAGGAAGGAGTCAAATCTAGGCAGATCTAATTCTAGACAAACATAAAAAGTACTCTATGGTCTAAGAATGCGGTGAGGAAAAGGAGTGAGAAGGGTGCAGGGTCAATGGTGCAGGGACCAGGATCACCCCGGCCCAAAGCGCCCCAGGGCACCGAAGCGGCCGCCGTTAAAGAGGCTGCTGGCGCCGTCGAGGGCGGCAAAGTGGTCGGCAAAGAGCATGCCCTGGCGGCGCAGGTACTCGACGCGGCGCCAGTCCCAGGAGTCGTCGCCCATGGCGGCGGGGTCGCCGTCGGCGGGGGCGACGTAGGCCGGGTCGAGGTCGTCCCAGACGCCGACGGCGTCGGGCCCGCCGCCGCGCCAGCCCTCGCCGGGCCGCTCGGGCAGCAGGTCGCTGGCCTCGACGAGGTAGGTGGGGTGGACGGTGAAGCGGCCGAGCTTGAAGACGTATTTGCTGATGGCGGTGGCGATGACGTGCTTGTGCAAGGCGGCCTCGTCGGCGTCGGTCCACTCTGAGGTGACGAGCCGGCTGTGGTCACGGTCATGGTCACCGCCGACGCGGTCCCAGGCACGTGGCTTGACCTTGCCGGCGACGACGTAGTGGGTAACCATGTACATCCACTTGCGGTCCCAGCCGAGGAGGCGGGTCCACATCTCGTACTTTTGGTACGGCGCAATCTCCTTGCGGAAGCTGCAAAAGACGGCGCCGAGGCCGACGCCGAAGCTGCCGGGCACGGGCTGGTTGTCGGCGGGGAAGCGCACGAGCTTCGTCTCGAGGTTGCGACCAGCAGCCGCGCAGCCGGGGCCCAGCAGGTACATGACCAGGTGGGTGCGGCTGATGTCGAGGTCGGAGAAGTAGGTGCTGTTGGACTTGTGCAGGTTGTAGTCGGTCTCCATGAGCGACGTGCGCGTGCTGGTGATGCTGTAGTGGAAGAGGGAGCGGCGGGGGAGCGGGCGGCGGACGCGGCTCGTGTGGCGGATCATAGCGCCGAAGACGCGGAACTGGTGCGTCAGAACGGAGCACGGAGCGGGTAGTAAAGGAACACGAGACGCAGGACACCTACCGTCCACATAAACGGCATGTTCTTGAGGTTCAGCACTACAACCAGCAGCAGCAGCCCCCGGCTGACCCGGCCCGGCCCCGTCACCAGGTCCGAGACCCAGGCGCGCCAGCTGTCGCGTGTCAGCAGCGCATGCCCCACATACGCGGCGGAAGCGGCGCTCGCCATGGCAAACGCCGGTACTATCACGGCCATGTTGGCCAGCGACTTGGCCGCGGACGCCATGAGGAGGAGGAGGAGGAGGAGTAGGAAGTAGTGGCCGACGGCGCTGACTGTCAGCAGCAGCAGCAGCACAACCAGCCACAGACAAGCGGCGTGTGCGTAGCAGAAAACAGGGTGCGCGTGCGGCGGGCGAGCACCGCAAGCATGCAATGGTGGTGTCTTGCGGTGAAGAAGCAGAACAAAGTCAGGTCGGCCGAGAGAGAGCAGTCACAAAAAATCAGGAATCAGTATTACCCAACAGCTTAGCTTGCCTCCAGCATGGTGTAAGCGTGGCTCTTTCCCCCGTCGATTAGTGGTGTGAGACGAGCCAATGGGAGGCCACACCGTGTGCTAGCGTTGCATGAGCCGAGGCATCTTGGTCTTGTTGGGACGGAATTTGGACAGAAGGCGTGCGTGGGCTCAACGGATGCGGAAGGCGCAAACGTTTACTTAAGCGCCAAGTCTCGAGAGCAGGAGAGGCAGGAACGCAGTCGCATGGTGGAGGCGAGATGGGGCCAATGGGACACGGGCGCGGAAAGTGTGCCTGGCAGTGCCTGTGTGCCTGGGACAGGGGCGGAATCCTGGCGGACTTACTGGAACTGGACGAGGATGTATTATTACCAGCAGGATCCTGAGCTGAGCGAGTATTTGTACCGGCGAGTAACACAGCCAATTTTGGAAGGCCACAGTGCTCAATCCACGGCGTTTAGCAGTCGACTGAGTCTGTGACTGATTGCTGACTCTTGTCATTTGCTATGCGATTTCTATCTATCTGCCTGCCTTCCTGTCTACGAGTACTGTCTGCATGCCCGCCTGCCTGCCCTACTTCCGCACCACCGTGATGTCCAGCGTCAGCATGGTTGTGCGCTGGTCGTCAATCTCGACCTTGCCGGGCGTCAGCGACGCGACCACCTCGTAGGGGAGGCCGCTGGTGCCCTGCAGGCGCAGGACTTTGGTGCTGGCGGCAATGGTGGGCAGCATGTGCTCGACCATGTGCCAGCTCATGGGCTCGCTCTTTTGGTGCAGCAAGAAGAAGAAGCGGTTCTCGAGCGAGTGGCGGTCGATGACGAGGCAGCGCGGACGGCGACGACGGCCGCTGCCGCCGCTGCTGCCGCCGCTGCCGCCGGTGCGGAAGTCGAGCAGCACGCCAAACGACAGCAGGTCGCTGGCGATGGCGCTGGCAATGGTGCTGTTGCCACCACTGCTGTCAAGCGGCAGCTGACGGCTGTAGCAGGGAAAGGCGACAATGTCGGAGCGCGAGGGCGGCTCGCAGCAGATCCGCGTGCGAGCGTCCCAGAGTTCGGTCGGGTAGGTGATGATGCTGACGTCGCGGAAGACGGGCACGTGGATGCCGCGCGGGCAGAGCCGCGGGTAATAGACGGAGGCGTGCGAGCCCGGCGCGGGACCCAGGTCCAGGACGTGGCTCGACGGGCCAAAGGTCGGTGCCCACCACAGCGGCGGCGACGTGAACGAGCCGGTAGCGTCGCTGTCGCCGCCCGAGAACGCGGACACAATGGACAGCGTGGACGGCGTGGACAGCGTGGGCAGCCGCGCCGGTGCGTGCGTGTCCGGGGCGGCCACGCCGGTCACGTCGGCGTCCAGCAGAATGTAAAACGTGTGCGTCGCGGTCGTGTGCGTCTTCCTGAGCTCGGCCCGGGACAGCTGCGCCAGCGTCGGCGCCGTCTCGCGCAGAAACAGCGTCGGACCGACCTTTTTCACGTAGATGCCGACCTCGGCCACGGCTCCACGGTCGCCACCGCTGCCGCCGCCGCCGCTCTTGATGCAGCCAATGTTGAGCACGTAGCGGAAACGGTGGCGGCGGGCGTTGCTGGTGCGGGCCGTGGGGTCATAGTCATCGTCGTCGTCGTCGCCGTCGTCGCCGTCAGCCTCGCCCATCGACAGCGGCACCAGCATGAGGTAGGCGGTGATGCGCAGGCCGCGGTTGGTAATAGCAAACTCGACGTCGTCGTGGCGGAAGCTGACGATGTGCAGGCAGTGCTCAAAGTCGGCAGGCGAGGACGCGAGCAGGGGGGTGTAGGGGGAGGGGGAGGGGGAGGGGGAGGGGAAGGGGGACACAGGGCTGGCAGCGGGTCTCGCGACTTCTGCCGCAGCCGCTTCCTCCCCTCCAGAGACAGGCTCATCTCCTCCCCCCCGCAACCACCCAAACAGCGTCAGGTCCGTGTCGTGTTGGATGATGGCCTCCTGCAGCCGCCGAAAGGCCTGCCGGCCCTCACCGTAGATGAGCGGCATGTTGACGCCAAAGAGGCCCAGCAGACAGTAGGCCGTGTCCTCCTCGCGCGTGGTGACGCGCCGCGACGCCCAGGCCATGCGCTGCGCCGTCGAGTACTGGTTGGCGGGCTCGCGGCCGCGCACCACGTCGGCGGGGATGCGCGTAATCTCCTCGAGCTGGGCCGCCAGCTGCGCCTTGGTGCCCACGCACGCCCACGCGACGTCGTAGAACTCGACCTTGGACGGCGCCAGCAGCTCCTGCAGCGTCCAGCCGCGGCGGAACCACGCGCAGCCCGCCAGCCCCTCGAGGCAGTCGGTGCCGCTGGCGCCGGCCGACGAGGCGGCGGCAGCAGCAGCAGCAGCAGCGGCGCCCTTGCGGTGCGGCAGATCAACCAAATAGACAAAGCACACGGCAGCGTTTTGGTACCAGCGGAACATGCTGTTGATGGACTCGGTGAGCTCCGTGTTGTTGGTCTTGTCAATGCAGCACGTGTCGATCCAGGCGTACTCGAGGCCGCGCCGCTGCGCCAGCGCGCACGTCGCCGTGATCTTGCCGTAGCCCCGCTTGGTCGTCAGGTACGGCGACGCCATGTCCTGCAGCGTCACCTCCTGCTTCTCGTCCCATGTGTGCGACAGGATGGCGTAGGCCGGGATGTTGGAGCCGGAGAACTCTCTGAACTTGAGCGTCGGCGTATGGAGGAGTCGCATGGTGGCTGGACAATGTCTGATGAACAGCGATGGTGGGAGTGTGTTAATGACGGAAAGGGTGGTGTTCTGCAATCATGAAAAAGGGGATGTTCGACAAACTGTGACTGTTCTGCGGCCATGACTCCATTTTGTACGGCGGCTAGCCTTGGCCGCTGGCAGTAATGGACGGCAGACAAGGCTGAGCGACCCTGAACAGTAGCCAAAAACCCAACAGTAGCCAAAAATCCACACGGCAGGAGCACAGCCTCAGTGTCGCATTGGCCTCATTGCGGCTGACCTGGTCAAGTGTGCTAGGCTGCCAAGATGGCGGCCCGTTGTATTTTTCTCTTGTTTTCTGTGTTTTCTGTGTCTGTGTTTTCTGTTTTCTCGTCTTTCTACTCTATTCTCACCAGATGCATGTCTATCGCTCGCCCACCTGGGGTATCATGTGGCCCGCTCGTGTCTCTCCCACAAAAGAAATGCAGTTCGGTCGCAGTTGTGTGGCCAAGGGCAGCAGCACGCGTGCAAGCGTCTTGTCTGCTCGCACGCTGCCTGTCCCGGCTTCTCCGCACAAAGGAAAACGCAGGGTCCGCTCGTGTATCTCCACAAAAGAAATGCAAGTCGCAGCACGGCAAGAATGTTGCCAGGCAATTGGCCTTGCCAATTGCAGTTAATTATGTGACTGTTGACTGTCAACTGTCGACTTTCAACTGTCGACTTTCAACTGTCAACTGTCGTCATCGTCGCGCCGTCGCTCCTCATGAGTACCACGACGCCTTCTTGCCCGCGGCCAGGCTGTACAGAATGCGACAGCGCTTCGTCTGGCACACCTTTTCCCGGCCCAGGTTCTTGAACTTGGGGCCCTGCGGCCCCGTCACGTAGTGGTACTGCCCAAAGAGCCGCCACTGGCGCACGTCGCCCAGCTCGTAGAGCGAGTCGCCCCAGGGCCCGGCAAAGTGGAACCACGACGTGGGCGCGTCCGGGTTCTCGGCCGCGGGCGTCAGGCTCGTGGCCGTGTTGTCGGCGTCCGTGTAGTCGTAAAAGTAGGCCAGCCGGTGCAGCGCCGGGTCCCAGAGCGGGCCGCGGTCCGTCACGTCGCGCAGCATCTGGAACGGCAGCACGTACGGGTGGTTTCCCGGCATCGCATACATGGCGTGGCTGCCGACCGCCGAGTAGATGACGGGGCGCGCCGGCAGCGCCGGACCATCGTCGTCGGTGCTGGGCCGCCGCTTCTCCAGCGCGCTCCACGCATACGCCTGGCCGCCGGCGTGCTCGCTCAGGAACAGCGCCCGCGGCACGCCGTCCTCGAAGCGCACCATGCAGTGCTCCCAGTCGCCCACGTGGTTGCCGTAGCGCACGCGCAGCACCGTCTGGCCCAGGTTGTAGCTGTAAAAGAAGAACCAGAAGGCGTCGAGGATGCCCGAGCCCTTGTCCACCATGACCAGGATGGCTGGCGCCTGCGAGTAGCCGCTCTCGTCGGGCTGGTGGCCGGCCCGGGCTTCTTCCGCCTCCTGCCAGGCCTGCTGCGCCTGGGCGGCGGCCTTGGCCGTCTCCGCGGCGAGGTCGTCGTCGTCGGCGGCGTCGCCCGGGATATCCTCTGTCTCCTCGGTCTTCGCCGCCTGTTCCGCCCTTGCCCGCTTCGCTCGCACCTCCTGCGGCCCCGACCGCCGGAAGTGCATCTCCAGCCCGTAGATCTTGCGCGGGTCCGACACCCGTCGCAGCGGGTGCTCGCGGTCGACCGCGTACCACGTGGTGCCCTCGGCGATCTGACGCCCGAATCGGTCGGTGTCGATGACGTGCAGCGGCCGGTCGCGGTGGTCTGGCGTGCCGCCGGCACCGTCCTCAAAGGGCACGGGCTCGCCGCCGGCGCTGAAGAGCCAGGCCGGTCGCGACTCGACGTCGTCGTCGCTGGTGAGAAAGACAGACGCCGTGTGGCTGCCATTGACGTGGGCCAAGTTCGTCAGCGACAGCGGGTGCGGCGCGTCCGGCACTGCCGAGCCGTTGCCGGCCAAGGCCGTCATGTGGCGGATGTGCTTGCCAATGTCAGACGGCCAAAAGTGCTCGTTCGACGACAGGTGCACCATCGGAGCGTAGTCGAGCACGTAGTTGGGGATGGGTCGGGGCTTGGGCAGCTGTCCCGGCCGTTCCGCGTCCCCAGTCTTTTCGGTATTCTCGGTATTCTTGGTATTCTCGGTTTTCTCATTGATTTCGTTTCCATTGTTTTCGTTTTCGTCTTGTCCATTCGCCGGCATCGCCTGCTGCCCGGCAATCTCCCAGCTCTCGTCGCCCACCGACTCTCGCGCCAGCCACCGGTGGCTGTTGTCGCGCGACCACAGCGAGCGCAGCTCGATGCTTTTGAGGTCGTCTCCGCCATCGTCGTCGTCACTGCCGCCGCCGTTGTTGCCGCTGCCCCGCCTCGGCCGCACCGGGGCGTCCCACCGCACATGATGCACGCCGCAGAGGCTGAGCCAGCGGCAGGCCTGCCGGTCGAGCCAGTAGGGACTGGTGTCGACCCAGACCTGGTCGCGGTGGCGCTCGGCGGCGTCCGGCGGCGTCGGGTTGAGCGTGCGCGGCAGCAGCCACAGCAGGAACACGAGCACGCTGAACGAGGCGGCCGCAATGGTGAAGCGGCGCAGGTGGTACATCGTGGAGGGAGAGGGGGGTTCTTTTGCTGTTGCTGTCGGGCGGGCGGCGGAAGCGTCGGTTTGTCGACCAGAGGTGAGCCTAGGTGCGAGACACCCGGCTGTCACAGCAGACGACCCAAATATGAATGATTGTTCGCCCTCCCGGCAAGCCGCCTGCCTGTCGTCGTCGTGGCGTCAGCAGGCGGCTGAGGTCGTCTCAGAGGAGGCAGCGCTAACAGCTGGCTGTCCTAAAAGAGACATTGGCAAAGAGACGTCGCTAGCGAGAGAGAAAAGGCTTTGCCGAGAAGAATGGAAGGAGAGAGAGAGAAAAAAAAAGGGAAAAGGACAGAGGAAAGCGGCACTAATAAGAGTTTGGAGAGAGAAGAAGAGGAAGAAGGGGACCGGAAGCGTTGCGTTGGGCGGTCAAAAGGCTGGGCTGAGGCTGGTCGTGACAAAGCGCCCGCCGCCCTGTGACAGCTGCCTGAAGCCTGTTGGGTGGAACTTGCTGGTCCAGCGACGACGGCGGATTGGGAAGCGGATTGGTGAGCGGGCGGAGCGCTGGGGGAAGGAGCGGAAGGGAGGGTCGGCTGACCCAATGTAGCTGCTACACGCTGCGACGGTGTCTCAGCGCCCGTGCGCCCTGGTACCAATACCTGTCTCACGTTAACCTGTCGCACACGCTAATTGGCTGCAATGGGGCACTGCTGCGCTGCTTCGCTGTCCTTGTTGCCGAGCCAAACAGCAGTCCAGGAGCGGACACGCGGCGATCCCCAAGGGGCGCCGTGTGGTCATCTCAACGTATCGTGTTCCAGAGCACACCGCCCCCTGGCACGTAGGACGAGTTGTGGTGGCTGTGGCCTCAGACCCGGTCGTCGTCTGCTGAAGACTGGCGCGCTGCCAAGTGGCGGTGACTACAGCGGTGACGGCAGGCGTGACTGCCGCGCATCTGTAGCGCAGCTGCAGCGGCTCCACAGCAGGTATTACTGTGTACAAATGGTACAAATACAAATACGTTTGCAGTGCAGTAGCATACCCATGTGAATCTCACGTGACTGATCTTGCGGAAGTGCCGGCCAGATCGTTGCCACGTCGCGCTAAACCTTTTTGTCGTTACAGTTTGTCATGGACAAATACGAGTATGATCCCAACGTGCCGACGCTCCCGCTGGCGGCATTTGCTACTGTGTACGAGTACGAGTACAAATTGCTACTTGTAACGGCATCCAGTACGGGTCGCCCAGCACCGCTGCACGCGCGCCTTGCTCGACGACGAGGACCACCCTGGCGCCATGCCCGAGCGGGTCGTTCTCGTAGACGACAAATTCGGTGGCATCCCCGACGTGCAGCCCCCCCCCCCTCTCCCCCCTCCCAATGGTGCATGGTCTTGGCGACGATGTCGACGCCCGGCTGACGGTACGTGGATCGGCGTCCACTGCTGTCGTCTCGCCACCGCCTTGTCCAACCCACCTCCCCCAGCGCTTTCGGCCCCCAGCGGTCGCGACGACGTCCGAGGCCGAGGCCGAGGGTGACACCTGCGTCGAGCAGCACGTCGGATCCTGTGCGGCGGGCCGGGCATGCAATTGTGCACCTCTCACATCAGCTGGCCAGAGATGACGGGCCTCGAGTGGGAAAGCTCCTGCTGCAAGGCCAGCGCCTTGATGATATCCTTGTCGTTCGTCGACTCGCACGACCAACGGCAAGCTGCCGTTGGCGATGCATAGGCGGGGTGGAGGGGTTGGGGATCGGTGAGAAGGCGGCGTAGCGAACTGGGACGAGGAGGTGGACAGGCGGAGGCTGGGGGTTCAACAAAATGAGGGCACCCACTCTTCCCCTCTTCGTCCATACCCACTTGCCGGGGCTCTTTCCGTTTGACGGTGGCGCCCGAAGCAGGGGAGAGAGAAATGAAAAGAAGAAGAGGCGAACAAGAACAACAGAAACAGAAGAGACCCAGCTACCGTGTGTCCTCCTGGAGGAAGCCATCCTGTGTGGGCGGCGCCTCAGCCCTCTCGGCGAGGCCATGCGACTGCGTCGTCGACATGAGGTCCCGAGCAGAGTCAGTGAACTGCCAGCAGAATTTATTGTCTCGTGATAGCGTCCACTGGCAGCAGATGCTCGTCCCGAAGCTGCATCGTCGCGACGCCCGGGTTGTAGGCGGCGCTACTCGCACATCGAACATCGTCACTAGACGGCGACGACCGCACTGTTGTTCTCCTCGGCCAGATACGGCCAGTCGGCCGACCTGAGCGGGCAGGGAGATGCTAGGGCGAGACCAGGACCAGGCCCCATTCTCGAACAGGTCATGCCACGCCCGTCAAAGCTGCCTTTGGTGTTCCATGTGCTGCACACGGCAGGACCGTCTCGTAGAACGGCGCGTGCCGCCGCGCTATGCTGTTAGGGATAGAGCAGCAGTAGATGTTGTCTGTATTGGCACTGCGCCACAAGCTACACCACGCTGTGGCCTCGTCACAGAACCCGTGCCCCCGTTCTGCAGGCTCTTGGGCGCCGGCAGTGAGTCCCACACCATGCTAGTGTCTGTCTGCAGCCTTCCTGTGTCTGATAGGTTGGCCTCGAAGACCTCTTGCTAGTGTTGGCCTGATCGAAGAAGAGTGGGCTGGCGCTTATGGCTGACGCTGTCACTGGCCTGGCGAATGCGACGACACTGGACTTGGCGGTGACAGCACAGACGCCAGCCTTCCCGTCGGCACACGCCCGAACTGGGATTGGCAAAGCGCACGCCGCCGGCTCGATTTCTACGTTGCGACTCGTCCAAGGGTGGCAGCCGACACAGTGCCTTTGACACAGAAGCACAGGCGTTGGAAAGCGCTGCACAGTGGCTGACACCACCGTGGTAGATGACGCATCCTGTGGCGTGCTACACAGCTGGCCCGGTTGCTCCTTCCTGTTCGCGACCGCTTGCGAGGACAGCTGTCTGCTTCGTCGCCAAATTACTTTCCCCATCTGGCAGCAGCACCTGTCTGCGCTTTCTTTATTAAGACCAGGGCTGCAGGCGGTTGATAAGAGAGACCCGTCGTCAGTTTTTCCGCTTCGCCCGTATTTCTCGCACTTTGCCTATCTGCCTCGTATCTATCGTATCTTCCACCACTCGAATCACCAGCCCAGCCTCCGCCACCGGCTGTTTCTGGCTGCCCAATACGGATGCTTTGCCGACGGCACAGCCAATGAGCCCCCCCGCCATCTCGCTCACCAACTGCATATCGCGGCAACGGCCCCGGCCAACCGCAGAAGCCGCCTGCAACCTGCAACCTGCGACCTGAGACCTGCGCCATGGGGATTGGACCAGAAGCCAAGAAAGAGACCCCGGCTGTCCGGTGCGTCCGGCGTCGGTCGAATAAGTGGAACAGCGGCACGCAATCCGGGGACTGCATTGGGCAACTGCTCCCGAGAAGCGCCTGCGTGATCCAGTCAGATCCAGCGTGATTGAGCGCTTCTGTCTTTTCAGCCACTTTTCATTCCACGTCCATCCATCGATGGAGGACCTGTTTCTGTCATCCACCGCTGCCAATTGATCTCCAATGGCCCTCTTCCCGGACTGGGCTCCCGACGCACAGCTCGCATGGCCGAGCCTTGTGCTTCTGTCGACCGTCTTGCTGGTCACGCACCAGGTCCGACTCCGGTCGTCCAAGGCTGGCCCCGAAGATGACGCACCGCTAGACTCTCCCTTTGCCATTTCCACGCGCACGCCCATTGGCTACAACGTTGCCCAGCTCGCCACGCGCACGCTGTTGCTGACGTTTGCCGTGCTCGACTGCACCCGCGGCGGCCCGTCCTGCTGGCTCGAGGTCGCTGCACTGACCTACGTCTTCGCGCTCGACCTGGTTCGCCTCCTCTGCGCCGCACAGAGCCCCGAGCTGCGGTCGGCGCTGCTGCACCATGTTAACCTGATCGTCTTCATCGAGCTGGCCGCAGCCTCGGCCCAGTTGGCGCCCAGCCTGCTCTTTGTGCACAACAGCCACCGGCCGCCCGCCAGCATCGTTAGCATCTGGCTGCCGCTCAAGGCGGCTGCGGCCTTGGTGGCTCTCGCAGTCGCCCTCCTCTCGCCCCGGGAGTGGATACCGCCGCCCGTGTCGTTTGAGATGGCCCAGCGCGAGAGCGACGGGCCGAACCTCGAGCACACCAGCTCGTACTTTTCCTTTTACCTGTCGTACGGCTGGGTGACTCACCTCATCTGGATCGGATGGTACCGCCGCCTCGTCCTGCAGGACACCCTTCCGCTGCCCGAGTACGACGAGCCAATGATGTGGAAGGAGCGCATCATGGCGGCGCGGGCCCGCTTCAAGACCACGGCCAAGACGCTGGCCTACGCCTTGCGCGAGAACATTGCCACCATGGTCCTGTTTGCCGCCATGACGGCCGTCGTCGAGTTTATCGCGCCGCTTGCGCTCTACTGCCTGCTGAACTACATCCAAGACCCATCGTCGTCGACGGTGCGGCCGTGGCTCTGGGTGGCCCTGCTCTTTCTCGGACCGGCCTTGCGGTCCAGCGCCTACCAGCGGTACATTTTCAACAGCACCCGCTTTCTGGTGCGCGTCAAGCTCTGCCTCGTCCAGGAGCTCTACGCCAAGGCCGGCCGCTGCTACGACTCGGAGGCGACGAGCACGCCAGACAGCAAGCCTTCCCGGACACCCGACAAACCAGACAAACCAGACAAACCCAACAAATCAGACAACGTCACCACGCTCATCGCCTACGACGTCGACGCTATCTGCAACTCGCGCGACTTTATCCTCGTCTGCACGTCGAGCCCCATCGAAATTGCCATCGGCCTCGGCTTTCTGTACTACATTTTTGACCTCTACTCGCTTATCGCCCTCGTCCTGCTGCTGCTCTCCTTCCCGCTGGCCGCCGCCCTCTCGCGCCTCATGTCCCACTTCCAGCGCGCGCTCATGAGCCGCACAGACATCCGCGTCGCCTGCATTTCCGAGTACCTCTCGTCCATCCGCACCATCAAGTACCTGGGCTGGGAGCCCGTCATGGCCGACCGCATCAACCGCGAACGCCGCCTCGAGGAGAAGCAGACGTGGCGGCGCAACCTGGCCGCCGTTGCCGTGACCGTGCTGGGTGACTTTGTGCCCCTGGTCGCCCTCTTTGCCATGTTCGCCGTCTACGCGCTCCGGGGCCATCCGCTCACGGCCGCCAAGGCCTTTACGTCGGTGACCATCATCGAGACCCTGCGGCTGCAGTTTGTGTGGATTGCCAACGTCACGCGCTTCTACTCCCAGGCCCGCGTGGCCTTTGGCCGCATCGACAAGTTCATGAGCAATAGCGAGCAAGAGATTGTGCCCCATCTGCCGGGCCCGCCGGCCTTTGACCATGCTGTCTTCCGCCGCGCCCTGGCTCCAGACACCTTCCGCCTCCAGGTCGACTGCCGCTTTGTGGAAGGCGGCCTGAACGTCGTCGCGGGGGCCTCGGGCAGCGGCAAGACGACGCTGCTCCTGTCGCTTCTGGGCGAGACTGTGCTCGAGTCGGGCAGTGCCACTTGCCCGAAGCCCGTGTCGTACGCCTCACAGATTCCCTGGCTGCTCAACGACACCATCCGCGCCAACATTCTGATGTACCAGGACTTTGACGAGCTGCGATACCGCCGCGCCGTCCACGCCTGTGCGCTGCTGCCGGACCTCGAAAAGCTCGCCGACGGCGACCTGACCGAGGTCGGCTCCAACGGCTCCAACCTCTCGGGCGGCCAGCGCCAGCGTGTCGCCCTGGCCCGCGCCATCTACGCGCAGTCGAGCATCCTCGTCCTCGACGACGTCTTCTCCGCCCTGGACACGGCCACCCAGAAGCACATCTGGGACTGCTTTTTCTGCGACGACGCCGTCGTGCGCGGCCGCACGATCATCCTGGTCACCCAGTTCCAGGCCGCCCGCGACGAGGCGGATCTGCTGCTGCAGCTGTCGAACGGGCGGGTCACGTCCATGGTCACGCGGGAGGGGCACCAGAGACAGAGACAGACGAGCGGCACGTACCCGCTGCCCCCTCCCGCCCCGGCCTGCGGCATCGCTGCGCCCCCTCCCAAAGACGAGCACCCGGCGCACCACCACGCCAAGGCTATCGAGCGGAAGATCAACCAGGAGGTGGCGGGCCAGAAGCGGAACCCCAGGAGCCTTTTCTATCACTACATGCTTCTGTTTGGCGGCCACCGCCGAGCCATTGCGGCCTTTGCCATCAGCTCACTACTGCAGCTCGCCTTCTTTGCGCTGCCGCTGTGGCTCTCCATCTGGGTCGGCGCTTCCTCTTCTGACGGCAACGCAACGTCGCCCCGCTTCTACATTGTCGTGTACGCGGCCCTGCTACTGGCGAACCTCGTACTCTCCGCCTCCAACCAGGCGTACCTGCAATGGGGCGCGTGGAACGCCGCCCACGCCATGCACGAGAAGCTCGTGTCGGCAGCCATGTGGGTGTCGGTGCACTGGTACGACAAGAACCCGCCCGGCCGCTTCATCAACCGCTTCTCAAGCGACATCTTCTCCATGGACTGTCTCATGGTGGACTACCTGCGCATCGCCATCGACAACACCTTTCGCTTCCTGCTGCGGCTGACGGCCATCGGCTCCATCATGCCCGTCTTCGCCCTCCCCGCCGCCCTCGTCTGCTCCGTCGGCTTCCTGTGCGCCGAAATGTACACGCGGACGCATCTCTCGGTCAAGGCGCTGGCGTCAGCGTCGCAGTCGCCCATCTTTTCGTTTTTCGTCGAGAGCATGGCCGGCCGCGCCCTCATCCGCTCCGGGCCTGGCTTCCAGCAAGCCTTTGCCGAGGACCTCGGGCGGCGGCTGCGGGTTTACGCCCGCTCGGCCGAGACGCAGTACATTCTCAACCGCTGGGTGTGCGTGCGGGCCGACGCTTGCGCGTCCATCATTGCGCTGGCGACGGGCATGATTGCCGTGTCGTACGCCTCGGACATGTCGGCGGGCCGTCTGGGCTTCTCGCTGACGAGCGCCATCGGTCTGGGCCAGACCATCCTCAGCATGGTGCGCAGCATGAACGACACCGAGTCGGAGCTGAACTGCTTCTACCGCGCCAACGAATACGCCACCCTGCCGCACGAGGACGGCCACCGCGTCGAGGACGATAAGGACCGCCCCGAGGCGTCGGTGCCGGACAACTGGCCGTCAGCGGGCCGGGTGGCGTTCCGCAACGTCACCGTCAAGTACGCGCTGGACGGGCCGGCCATTCTGCGCAACGTGTCGTTTACCGTGTCGCCGGGCGAGCGCGTGGCCATTGTGGGCCGGACGGGCAGCGGCAAGTCGACGCTGGCACTGTCGCTGCTCGGCTTCACCAACGTCACGGGCGGTGCCGTGCTCATCGACGGCGTGGATCTTGCGTCGGTACCGCTGCGCGTGCTGCGGCGGCGACTGACCATTATCCCGCAGGAGCCGGTGCTCTTTGGCGGCGACGTGCGCTTCAACCTGGACCCGGCCCACGCGTCGACGAGCGCGCGGCTCACCGAGGCGATCGGGGCCTGCAGCGTCATGGAGTCGCTGTCGGGTGGCCCAGCCAATGCAGCCAGCACTGCCGGAATGCAGATGACCGACGAAGACGGACACATTGTGCAGCCGCTGCGGACGCTTGGCCTGGACACGGCCGTGGCACCGCAGGGGTCCAACTTTTCGGTGGGCCAGCGGCAGGTACTGAGCTTGGCGCGGGCCACGGTGCGGCAGTCGCAGGTGGTCATCCTGGACGAGGCCACGGCGTCCATCGACTACCAGTCGGACGCGGCCATCCAGGAAGTGCTGCGGTCGGCCTTCCGCGGCCGCACCATCATTGCCATTGTGCACCGGTTGTCGACGATCATGGACTACGACCGGGTCATTGTCATGGACACGGGCGAGGTGCGCGAGATGGGGGCGCCGGCGGACCTGTACCGGCAGGGCGGCATGTTCCAGCGGATGGTGCAGCAGAGCATTGAGCACGGCAAGGGCAGCGAGTGGACAGCAGAGAAGCTGAAGAGGCTGGGCGGAGGGGCAGGAACCAAAGTAGCATAACAGCAGCCAGAGATATTGAGATACCAGCACGGGGGATGCACATCGCAAGGAAGTTGTTGCGACAGCCCCTGTTATCTGTTCCGAATCCGGCCATTTTTACCCCTGCTAATCCTATGTCGCCTTTCATGTAAGAACCCTTGATTAAACCGAAGTCTATTAAGGCAGACACGAGATGGCAAGCCAGACAAAGGAGATAAATCCAATCTATCGGTGGAGATTTTAATGAGACAGGCCCTCAAGCGGATTACAGGATACAGGAGAAAAGCTCATAGCGTGGCGAAGTCCAATATCATAGGTAAGCGAAGTTGGAAAGTAGGGGGGTGAAAAGAAAATGCTGTTTCCGACAATGTGAGGTCTGCCGCGCATGGCGGTCGGGCCAGATAGTTCGGCCCTCACAACAAACACAACGAACACAACGAACACAATGAACAAAAGCCACTACTCGGCTTTCTTGCTCGTTTTGGTCCTCAGCTTCATCATGCCGTAGACAAGAGCATACGAGCTGAAGACAAAGATGACCACAATGGCGGCATCTCTCCAGCCATCTAGGTATTTAAAGAGGTTGACAGTGCGTAAGTAGTCGCCCCCGCTGCGGTACTGACAGATCTCGCAGTCTTGTGTCGCCTGGGGGTTGAGGAGGTTGTTGGTTGCTCCAGAATCGAGCATATAGTCTGAGAGATATTCTGAGCAGGTCGAGCCGTTGGGGGGGTCAAACACGGCGAGCTCCTTCTTCAAGCACTTAACAGGTACACTCCAAACGTTAAAGACCAGGAGACTGCCTATGAGGTAGTTAAACGGGTTGAGATAATACAGCCAGTATCTGTGTGTGAATTGTTAGCCTTGCTGTTGATTGCTACTTCAATGTTCTAATTGCGTACTGGTAAAATGGCTGCAAGTTGCTGTACGGGACCAGGACACCGCAGAACGAAATGAGGACACCGATGAAGACCGGGTTGACCAGGGAGGCGAAGATGGCGTTGGGTGCGTAGGAAGCGATGAACTGTCCAATGCCCGTATACAGAAACTCGTACATGAGCATGGCAAAGAATGTGCCTCCTGCCCGGTGCGAGTCTTTGGGAAAGCCGACCGTGTAGTACCAACAGGCAAAGTACAAGACCCCACAGACGCAGAGATACGGCAGCTCCGAGACGATAAGACCCGACACAAAGGCCACCCACGAGTACATCTTTGACTTTTTCTCTCTAGCCTCAAAGACATCGCGGCGTTCGATAAACAACGGTTGCAGCTGGGCAATCACGCCAGGTGCGACAAAAATAAAGTTAAAGATGGTGAACAGGCGTAGCTGGAGGTCGCCGACCGTGTCGCCAATCATCCAAAATGTGAAGCCGTTAAAGAGGCCGCTGGTGATGTGGAGCATCAGCTTGTTGTTAACGTAGTTTGAGTTACGGTACAGCGCGACGTTCATGCGATGCACAACAATCTTGGTCTGCTCCCACAACGGCATGGCAAACTCGTAGCCATCGTCTACCAGCCTAGGAGGCTTGGCTGCAGCATCGGATACAATGCGGTCGAGCTCCTTTGTCACTGCTTCGTACTCGGGCGACTTGAGCCACACCTTGTTCCAGTCCTTGCCTTGGGAGAGTGTGCCGGAGACTACGTCGATCATGTGCTCAGCCGGGTTCACCTGCTCGGGGCAGGGGGCGCCGTATCGGCTAAAGTAATCTTTAACTGTCCGGGCGTTGTCACCAATATCACCAAAGTAAACCGTCTTACCGCCACTTGCTAGCAGAAGCAGCGTGTCGAACTGAGCAAAAAGCTGCTGCGAGGGCTGGTGGATCGTGACAAGGACCGCCTGGCCCGCGTCGGCAAGCTTCCGTAAGAATCTGACCGTGTTGTACGCAGACTGCCCGTCAAGCCCGGACGTCGGCTCGTCGAGGAAAATCAGGATGCTAGGCTTTGAGACGAGCTCCACGCCGATCGTCACCCTCTTCCGCTGCTCGACGGTCAGGCCGGCACCCACCTCTCCGATGAGGGTATCGGCCAGATCGTGGAGCTCAAGCAGGTCAATGATAGTGTCCACGTACTTAAGCTTTTCTTCGCGCGGCGTCTCACGACTCTGTCGCAAAAGAGCTGAGAATTGAAGGGCTTCACGGACCGTCGCGTATGGCTCGTGTACATCCAACTGCTCGCAGTACCCGGCTGACCTCTGAAAGGACACCGGCAGCGGCCGACCGTCAACGAGAATGTGCCCGTGGATCTCTCCCTCAGTCTTGCGCTGCGCCAGGACGTCGAGGAGCGTCGTCTTTCCTGCGCCAGAGGCTCCCATCAGGGCACCCAGCATACCAGGCTTGACCCAGCCTTGCACGTCGTTCAGCAGCCTGCGGTCGCCAGACGGCGTCTTAACCGTGTAGTAGAGATTCTTCCACGTGAACACAGACGTGTTGCGGACCAGATTATTGTTCATCGCACCTTCCTTCGCGGCCGTGTCGTCTCCGCTGGCTTCACGCACGGGTGTTGCCGAGGATTTAGGTCCCTTCTCCTCGTCGGAAACGTCAGGTTTAATCTTCTTGGCGTTTTCGCGCGGCACCAAGAGAGAGGTACCTGCCTCGGCAGACGTCTTCCAACGGGACGTGGCCACAATGGTGATGGCTACAAAGAGTGCCCACCAGGCCCACACGATGCCAAAGTTGCGCCAGATGTGCAAGTAGCTGTATGAGAGGCTCTTCAGGTAGGCGTCACCGGTGACAAAGGTTTGCCCTTTCACTGCACCGCCAACTCCGGCACACGACTGGTAGGCCGAGTCAGTGTAGCTGTTGCCCAAGGGAATCAGATTGGTTCCAACACAGGGGATGATCTTGTTGTGGAACTCGTTAGACAACAAAGCATCAAAAGCATACGCGATCGGGTCGATCCAGAAGATCCACACGAACCACGGGCGCATGTGCAGCTTCGCGATAAGGTAGCCAGAGTACATGACCGTAGCCGATATCAGAAATCCCGAGGCTTTGGAGGCGGCGTCAAACGTGCTAAAAGCCGCGCCGATGCACCGGAAGAAAGCTGTCATACACTAAGTAGGTTAGTTGCCACGTCATTTGTAAAGAGAGAAAAAAAAAAAAACAAAGAAACAAAGACTCTTCTTTTTACCATGGTTGACGCCAGCAACAGGACCCAGTACGTGAAGAAGGCTCCTGCATCTTGCGAAAGGCCGACCATAAAGTACATGACCAAGGAGAAGACAGAAATCTGAAACAGTACAACCGGAATGTCGGCCACGACCTGCGCGATGCAAAAGGCAGCCGGGTGGAAAAACGCAAAGGCCTTGTGTTTAAGCAACACTTTTCGTCCGCTAAACGAATCGGTGACTTCGCTTAACGCCAACATAGAGTTAAACAGCAGAGACAAAAACAAAGCGCCAGTCTTAAGGAAGAGGCCGCCAGAGTTGTTCGGAGCGTTGTAAAAAAGCGACCCGCCGATTAGAGCCTGCATTAGGTTGGATGCCTGCTTCATAGCAAACGTCGACTTGTCACCCCATAGAATCTGGTACTGCCGGATAATACAGGCCTTAAGCTGCGTGACAAACCCAACAGTTAGAGCGCTGTTTGTTGGTAAATCCTTATCCTTTTCGAGTGTGACGGCCTGTTGGAACAGCTCTGTCCGCTTGTGCGCTTCATCTGTCGACGGGTAGTTGTACTCGGAAGCCATCCTCGTATAGATCTCAGAACGCTTATATGCTGCCTGAAGCATTTGCTTGTTTCGTGGAAAAGAATCCCAGTATTCCGGCCGGATCCTGCGTTCTGTAGGAACGGTGACACCCGTTAGAAAGTCAGCTACGTTAGCACCTTCCTGGCATATAAAGCCCTGCTTCTCCATAAACGGTCTTGCTTCCTTTAAAGGCCCGTAAAAGCGCTCTTTACCGCAGTCGAGGACGAGGACCTTGTCAAAAAGGTTGTAAATGCCGTTTCCTGCTTGGTATAGTGTAGTAATGGTGGTGAGTCCGAGAACGTCTGTCATAGCCCGGATAGCTTTTGTCCATTCAAGAGCAGTGCTAGCATCTAAGCCTCGTGTGCTGTTGTCCCAACAAAAAATAGAACCGTTCGTAGCCATGGTCTCGATAATGGACACACGCTTTCGCTCACCACCAGAAACGCCCCGAATAAATTCGTTCCCAACCTTAGTGTCGCTCGTATGCTCGATGCCCATCGACTCGAGTAAGAAGTCACGGCTGTGTACCCGTAAGTCTGAATTGATGGCGTTGTCCGGCTTACGGTAAGGAATCTTAAGCCGCGTAGCAAAATCCATGGTCTGTTGGACGGTTAAGGTAGGAAAGAAGATTTCGTCTTCGGTGTTCATGACGATCTGGCTGCCGTACTGCTTAGCCTCATTGGCAGGAATAGTGCCGTAAAAGACATCTCCGGTGACAGCGGAGTAGCCGCGTCTGCGGTTCGCCAGAATCGAGAGAAGGGCAGTGCATCCTGAGCCGGGCCGGCCAAGCACGAGCAGCATCTCGCCGGGCTTGACGCAGCCGTGACTGTTTTCGAGGATCTTCACCAGAGGCCGCTTGTGGCGGGATTCATGGACGAGCTTGGGAATGTTGAACTGTGACGCAATGTTCTCATGGATAGCAGCGCTGGCACTGACCACCTCGATGGTGAGGTTGTTCCAGGTGACACCCAGCTCGCGCGGCGGCACTCCTTTGCAGAGATTCCTCTCGTGATTCTCGACCACCCGCGACCTGAGGACCCAAGAGCCGTTAGTGACAGACTCGGACACGACAGCCCCATCAACATCATATTTCTGCTGCTGAGTCAGGTCGGTTTCCGTCTTGCCCGACGAAGACTCAAGGTTATCCATTTTCTCAACCTCCTAGGGAGGAAGTTAAACAGGGATGAGAGAAAGAAGCGCAGGCAGAAGGACAAATACGGTGAAACAAAGCACCCGAGATGGAGAAGCCAGGACCGGACGCGGAAAGGGGGAATTGGGTCGAGGACAACATGTCGAAATTGTCTGCGGCCCGGTCGTCTTTTATCTCCAAGGCAAGGGTTCCCACAGATTTCTCCATGTTTTTGAAGGCAAATTTGAAAAACATGGTTGCTCGAGGAATCAGATTGAGCCTTCCACCGTAAGGTTTATGTGGGATGCTCTCCTGTTTAGTCCAGAAGTCAAGATGGCGACCTTGCGAAAGTTCCGCTGAGTAAGCGGAAACAGCTAAGTGCGGACGCCGATTCAGACCCAGATAATGACCCGTGCAATAAAAAGCGGAACAGGGTAGACAAAGCACTGGCGCTGTCAGAAAGTCTGTACGAGTGCGAGATGAGTATTTGTACAAATAGATGTGCAGGAATTAGCACTGTAGCAGAGATATCACCAGACTTTTGTTGGTAATACTAGGAGGGATTTAGGTATTACAAAACCGTGGGAGGGTCTATTACCCCAATCCAGCCAATCATATTCTCTATAAAAGTGGAGACACAGTGCGCCTTCTCCTCCCTTTGACGGGCGCAACCCGTCTCCATGCCCCTGTATCTTACAACGGCGGGGTGATAAGACAGATGTCGTGGCGCGCAAGTCCCTCCTGGATTTGCCGACTTTCTTACGGCGACAGCGTGCGCTCTTGTATATCTGACCCGTCTTCTGCAGCGTGAAGTTGTGGAACTATACAGTGCACAAACTTCTCTGCAGCCATACTATCTTACAACTTACTCGACCGGGCTGGCATTCTCCAGGCTGGATTCGCGCACAACCAGTGACAGCACAGCCAGTTGCGGCACAGCCAGTTGCAGCACAACCAGTGGCTGGCGGTTTCGGTCCCGAAGCCATGCGCAAAAGCCGAGCAGGCAAGAAGTGCGCCTGCGATGCTTGTCACAGGCGGAAGGTATAGCCTTCTGTCACCGCTAGCGTGCTTGCTGCTTGCTGCTTGACTTTGCCAAACCAAACCGTAACAAGCTGAAGCTGACTGCAACGCAAGATTCAATGCGACAAGGCCGACCCCAACTGCAATTGGTGCACCCATCACGGGGTCGAGTGCACCTTTGAGCGCGTCCACAAAATCACGTCGCGACGAATGAACAGGAGAGCTTCGAGAGACGAGTTCGCCGAGCGCCTGGCCCGCGTCGAAGAGGTTATTGCCCACGCGCGACAGACGCTGCAGCACACCAACCTGACCAGCATGAGCAGCCGAGCAGCGTCCGTATCGCGGACAGAAAACGAGTATTATAGCGCGACCAGCCCCAGCCCCAGCCCCAGCCCAAGCAGCACCTTCCTTACTAGCAGACCCTCGGCCAATCTCTTCGGCAAGATCCACTATGCCGGGTTCAACCTGGGCGAGTTCAATCACTATAGCGGCATTCCCTTTTTCTCGCCCGAGGGCCAGCGCTGGATCGAGTCGCGCACCGGCCAGGACCCGAAAGTCCTGTGCCTGTCTGTGCCGCCCTGGCAGACGGCGAGCAGCGTCGACCCCAAACTGCTGGCCACTGGCCTTCCGCCGTCTACCAGCATCAGCTTTGACCTGCCGAGCAGAAGCCTTGCCGAAGAGTGCCTGTCTCAATTTTCAGGGTCCAAGTTCTGGCTGGTCTTCCCGGTCATCGAGCCCGTCCTCTTCCAGCACACCCTCGACTTTGCATACGCCGCGCAGGAGCAAGCGCCGTCACTCGAGAAGATCAGCGCCAAGGCTTGCGTCTTCGCCTTTCTCTCCTTGGTCGCTCTGATCCGCGACGAGCTTGGCATCTCGCTAACCCTGGACGGCGATGCCTGTGCTGTTAGCGCCCAGTGCTTGCTACCCCAGGTTTTCTACGAGGTCAGCGTCACAAGCCTCCAGACCATATTCATCCTGGTATGCATTTTTTGCGTTCTGCGTTCTGTGTTGCCAGTCAAGCCCTGGCCTCTCTCCCTTTCTCTCTCTTCCTGGCCCCCACTGACATCCCTGGCCCATTTCCAAGGGCATGCGAGAACTCTTCGCTGGAAGAATGCAGATGGCAACCATACACCATTCGCTCGCCTGCCGCCTCATCTTCATGTTGAGAGGCCACACAGACTTGGAACTCAGCGCTTCTTCCGACGATGAATTGAGCCCCTCGCCCACGGAATACAGGATGAGGAGCCACCTGCGCAGCCTGTTTTGGCTTTGCTACACCTTTGACGCAGACATCTCCCTGCGAACCGGACAGCCGCCCGCATTTGACGACGCTTATTGCGACTTGTCGTTTCCTCCAGGCTACCCATACAACCGGTTTGGCGTAGACGATGACAGCATGTCCCAGTATATTGCGGAATGCAAGCCGATCCTGCCATGTGATTTGCGGCTGATGCTATTGAAATCCAAAGCCTGCAAACGCCTCTACTCCGTCGACGCCATCGGCAAATCGGACGCGCAACTGCTGCGGGACATCCGAGAGCTAGACGACGAGCTGGAAAAATGGCGCCTCTCCATCCCGCCGTCGTCTCGCCCGAGTCTCACTATGCGAAACAACGCGGGTCTGGATCCCGTCGCAGGACTGTCGCCCGAGAAGAGCATGGAGAAGATTGTGATGCATTTCGAGTATCACCATCTCATGGCCAACATCCACAGTGCCAGCAGCCGATGTCGGGCCTGGACAGGCCGTCAAAGTATTGCTATGGAAGGTATCAGCTCGAGCTTAACGATCTCCCTAGAGGCCAGCCGGTCAACGCTGCACTATTTGCGGGAGGCGTTGCACGGGCTCGTCGGAGAGGCGTTTTGGTAAGCAGATGAATTCCTCCCTCCCTCCCTCCCTCCCCACCCTGGTGACAGAATTTCTCTCCTTGGCCGTTCGAAAACCTCACCCTGCTCACTGCTCTCCTTTTTCTGACTTCTCTCTCCAGGATGGTCATATTCTACCCCATGTCCGCCATCTTGACCATTTTCTGTCACATTTTAATGGAGCCGCTCGATCCGCAAGCTGCGAGCGACCTTGGACTGCTCGGCTCTACCCCAGAACTCTTTAAATACATGCGCGCTGCCCACTTGGATGGGGCTGATATGACGCACACCAAAGTGTTAGACCGGTTTGTCGCCGAGCTCGTCAGATTAGGGAGATGTGCCATAAGGAAAGCGGCCAAGAAAGAGACATAGAAAAAATAGATTCCCATGATATTTTAATTCAAGCAACTCTAATTCTTCAGCTATAATTTGTGTCGCATTCCTAACATTCATAACTGCGGTTACCGCATGCTTTCTCTTCTCTCACTATTTGGAATTATTTCAACCATCTGCTTTCCCTCTTTTCATTTACTCGGCCAACTTTGGAACCAACGGCATGATCCTCGTTTCATGACATAAATGGCAAAGCATCACTAATCTCTGATATCTGTTCCGAATCCTGTCATTTTTACCCCTGCCAATCCCATGTCGCCTTTGGGAGCCGAACACAGGTGCTACACACGCTGGCACAGGCGCTAAGCACCTCTGCACAGGATGGCAACAGGCTTGAGTCTCGTTATTTACGTACACTTTTCCAACGCCACCAACGTTTTGCTAAGGGTCTTGCGATCCGTCCTGGGAGTCTTTTAGATTCCAGAGAGGAGGCGTATCTTAATATAATCTTTACAATATAACGTAAACCCCATGCGAGTGGGCCACCCAAGCGAGTGGGCCACCCAACCCCCTTCACACAGCTTCTATCTTATACAACAACACCATAACTCTCTCAATTAATTCAAATCATTCAGAACTATAGACATCCAATGTTTCTCTATCCTCCTGACATGTACGCGCATTATGTCCCGACTTTCCACACGCGCTACAGTGCCGTACGGTCGCCGCCCTCGTCCTTATTCCACCACGACTTGCCAACACATCCGCCGCCAATTGTGCTTCTATGTCTTTGTTGTCGAGCAAACTTGTCGCAGCCTGTAGACTAAGTGATCCTCCGTCTTGGAGACGCCTTTTTGAGGCTCTCCGGCGTTTGCTTATTGCACGATTGGCTGCCTCTAGTTCGTTGACCCGGTTTTGCATCAACACCATCTTGTGCATGACTGTTTGCGTAGACTTCGCCAACTGATCCATAGCACTAAGAATTGTGGTTGGAGAGCTGTTTTGGTGTTGGACGATTCTGTTTTTAATAAAATCGGATTGTGAAGTGGC
>JACCPH010000044.1:0-17457 GCA_014183095.1 Harringtonia aguacate | reverse complement strand
AGCCGTCCACCTTTCCGATTGGTACACAGAGTGTGACCTTCCAAACGATTGGGTGATTAAACCTACCAGCAATGGATGGACCGACAACGAGACAGGCTTGGACTGGATTCGGCATTTTCATCAACACACAAGTCATCGCAGAGTTGGCCGATATCGAATGTTAGTGATCGACGGCCACGAGAGTCATTTATCAGCCGAGTTCAACCGGTTTTGCCAAGATCAAGACATTATACCGGTGTCTATGCCTCCGCACTCGTCACATCTACTTCAGCCCCTCGACGTCGGATGCTTTGGTCCATTGAAACGGGCGTACAGTCGTGAGATCGAAGAGTTAATGAAGTCTCACATTAACCACGTGACCAAGGTGGAATTCTTTATTGCCTTCCAGGCCGCCTTTCGTACCGTTTTCACACAAGAAAATGTCAAGGCTGGATTCAGAGGATCTGGCTTAGTGCCATTGAATCCAGAGGCCGTCTTATCAAAGCTGGATGTAAAGTTACGGACACCAACACCTCCAGGCTCTCGTCCAACGAGCGCCAACCCTTGGGTTTCCCAAACACCACACAACCCAACAGAGGCGGTCTCGCAGTCTGAATTCATTAAAAGCCGTATTGCCGGTCACCAAGGCAGCTCTCCAACCCCAATTTTTAGCGCTGTCGACCAAATCGCAAAGGGTGCGCAGGCAATGATGCACTCATACGCCTTGTTGGCAGCCGAGGTTCGAGCACTTCAACAGGCCAATGCGGCACTAAGCAAACGACGGAGAGCCAAAAAGACACGCGTACGACTTGGAGGATCTCTTACAGTTCAAGAAGGACATGATTTACTAGATGAAAAGGGCGTAGAGGAGCAAATACAGCAAGAAATACAAGTAAGGGGTGGTCGGCAGAGGAGGGCCGAGCCAGGCGGACGGCGCTGTGGCACATGCGGTGAGAGAGGACACAATGCGCGCACTTGCCAGAAGGAAGTAGAAATGTCTAATGTATACAGTTCTGAGTAATTTTAATTGATTTTACTTGTTGTGGTTGCGTAACGGCTCTTTTTGTTGTGAAGGTTATGGAAAGTGCGCCACTCGCTTGTCTGCGCCACTCGCTTATCAACTACGTTAGTACAGATTTTTATTAGGATGGTGACGTTTCGTTGAATAGAAACTTACATGAGCCCGGCGTATTAGCCGTAGGTGTATGAGTACATCGAAGATGAAGCTATCTTTCTTCCGTGCCCCTACTTTATGTTGATATGTATACAATCGATTCTAAAAAAATTTCTTGGAAGTAATACATCTTGCTAGGAAAACAAATTGAGCTTCGACTTAGTTACTCTGCGAACGAGGTGGACGCAGCAGTCAGCGGGTCTATTAGTCTTCCTGTCGGTATGCCGGCGGTTAGTTCGTTATCAACGATCGTTGTAGTCACTGTCGAAGTCACCGTGGCCCTGTACGTCCGCAAGTGAGTGTCCTGCGGTGGTACAATGGTCTGTGGTGATGCTTCTCTGTTGGTTGTCTAGTCTAGGTCTGAGTAGGGGTCTGGTGAGGCGTTTTTGTGCGGAAGGATTCCAGGGCAGTGAACCCTCCCCAGGGTCCTCCAGGGAGCCCCGAGGATGCTCCCTGTCACGTGATCTTCCCCTTACCTCGCCAGTGCAGCTATATACCGACAGTTAGGCATTTTTATTGGGTTATATAACAAGTATAAAAGTCTTTTAAAAATGGTGTTAAAATAAGTATAGCTTGTGTTTGTATCTACTCTGTACATTTAGCAATGTTGTAACGCGGTTTTTGAGTCACGGCATAAAACCCTTTGAAATTTTAAGCGCCAGTTTTATATGAAAAACAACGTAGTCTTTAATTGTCGTCTTTTACTTGAACAAAGCTTGTTCGCTAAAGATACCTTGTACTTGGTACCATTGTATTTCGTTGGTGCTAATCGTATACAAGTGCAGCGACTTAGTCGACTCGTGCTTGGCTTGGCTGCCGCTGCTGGTGCCGCCGAGTTTGCCGTTGAAATCATCTGGCTTCAGCTGGATCTGGTAGCGACCCGGATCGAGGTAGTCGCGGCAGGCATAGCCTTTACCATCTTTGCGATGGCCGCGAGGGGAAATTCTATTATAGCGCTCCCAGCGCCTTGTCTCAAGGTCGACAAGGGCAGGCCCGCTGTCGCTGTTGACACGGATGAAAATGTGGCCGCCCGTCATGGCGGTCTTGGTCAACGGAGGTACGTCGATGACGAAGCCGTCGCTCTCGGAGGAGGCCTTGCGGTTAAAAAGAGCGCAGAATGGACCGCTCTTTTCGAGCGTGAGATATGGCTCGTTGCGCAGCAGAATGGCTAGCAGCACTTGGCTGTCGATCTTGGTAACGGCGTGCAACTCCGACAGCGAGCGGCAGACGATGCAGCCGCGAAGGAAATCGCGCCACGGCCAGTTTTCGACGCGCCGTGACTTACAGTAGACGACGAAAAACCCGGTGGCTGTCCACACGAGCACTGTGATATTAGACGGGTCCACGCCCGGGATGCGCTCCTGGACTGCTATCAGGGCCACAGCACCCGCAATCATCACCGCCACGACCGCCAGGACGATCCACGAGTACCACAGGCTTGCAATGCGAATAGATCCTTGTGACACGTCCCAGCTGTCTGCTTGGTCCATGGCTTCTTTCAACCTCTTGTTGTGGCTCTTGTAGCGCGATAACCTGTTATTCGTGGCCTCGTCGCTGTCATCTACCTGGCGGGCTAGGGCGCGCTCCTGGGCCAGGAAGGAGTCGTATACGCTCTGGTAGTGGACAGGACGAGTCGAGGAAGACGAAGAGTCGGAAGGCGAAAAATAAGCCAAAGATAAAGGCGAGGACGCGGTGGCACCCATCTTTGGGCTCTTCTGGTTCTTGATGTGTTTAGACGTCCGGATATGAGCCGCGGCCAGAACTGTGCAAGGCACAAAGTAGGCAATTGGCTGCGTGTTATTGAAGATCGTGATGGTGGCGCTCACGGACTGGGCAAGGCAGTTGGCAAAGGGCCCGCAAAACATAAAGTGAGGCACCAGGGCAGAGATGACATCTTGCATGGTCGTCAGCACCCTGCGCTCAGGATGCGCCGCCTCGGGTGCGGTCCTCTCAGTCCAGCTCCAGTCGAGGTACGTGCAGTCCTGGCCTGGAGGCCCTTCGCGGTGCGGAAGCCGTCCCCAGATCTCCCGACAGACGTCAAACGTGACCCCAGCACAGCGCACGACGTCGCGATCGGCCGCGCTGCTGATGGCTTTGTCGCGCTCCTGGCACAGCTGCACGCGTGCCTGGCCGAAACCCGTGCTGTAAATGATGGAACTGGTCTCGAACACATCTCCAGGTTTCTCCGTCTCCTCGTTCGACATCAAATCTTCCGTTGCAGTATGCAGCAATATGTTGATGTGGTGGTCGAAGAGCTGGCGCGTCTGGAAATACCACGCACTCCAAGTGCCCTGCTCCTCGCGGAGGGCGGCCTGCCAGTTGGCCGCTGTGTTGGAGCGTTCCCAGTCTCCTTCCTCCCCGTCTCCCTCTCCCCTTCTATCGTTTCCACAGTCTCCGCACCGCCTGGGCGCCATTGAAGGCAAGCCGATGTTGGCGCGCGCGTTTTGGCGCATGCGCACCTGAAAGTCACGCTGCGCCTGGACGGTCTTGGATACTGCCAGAGGCAGGTCGGCGCCTACGACTTTGATCTTGGCCGCGTACTTGGCCAGCGAGGCCAAGGTGTTTTCCACCCAGAACCGCTGGTCGACCGTGCGCACGATAATGCACGCAAATGTCGCTGTGATGTAATTTACGAGTGCATGGTACGCCTCGTCGTTGTAGTCGTCCAGCCGCAGTTTTCGTTCATACCGGGTTGTGCCCTCATCCGGGTCAAAGTCGGCCATCAGCACCTGGTGGTTCATAGCGTGGATCTCCGACGCCGCCAGTTCTGGGTTGTGCTCTAGCATGGTGAGCCCGTTGTCGTGGGTGCACACGTGCAGGGCGAAATCGAACGAGCGTGCCAGTATGTGTAGGCGGTTAAACCCTTCGCTGTTGGTCGAGCCAAACCACCCGGGTTGTCCTTCGAGCACCGGTGGTGTGTCGCTGGTCGCCGCTTTGACAAGCCTCGTGACCTTGTGGCAATTGAGACTGTCGCAGATGCGTTGAATATTGACGTCAAGTCTGTCCCGCGAAAAGCGACGCTTGATGGTATCGTCGATATTGTCGTCGGTCGCTGAACCACCGAAATTCATCGTCCCGTTCCGCCGGAGTGCCATGCGTTTCAACTGCTGATTCATATTGCTCTGCAACGGACACGAGTACACGCTAGTATAGACGGAAAACACAAGTAAACGGAGCGGATAAAAAGGCCACAAGAGAAATTCACGGGTAAGAATAATAAGAGAAAAATATACGCAAATTAGAAAGTCTCTGTTGTGCGAAAGAGTTCGGACATCGGCCAGATCGGGCGTCGACAGAAACTGCCTTGGGTAGTAATTTTCTCGTTATTGATGCACTGCCTCAGAATTGCCTCTTTAAATAGGCTTGGCAAAAATGCCTCGCAGGCAGAAATCTTACGTTACGCCCCGAAAAAGCACGCATAGATAGCAGAGCCTCATCCAAGGCTGAACAAGGCAGCGCCTTGTTCAAACAATCTTTTTTTTTCGATAAACACCCGTTGGCCCACATTCATCCTCTATACCGTGTCTCAATGTGAATTTTGTACTAAATTCGGGTGCAAGACAATATATGACACAATGGACTCGCCGGAAGGTTTCGATCTGTACAGGCCGATCTTGCCTCAGCAAGTACAGGCAGATAGGGCGGATGGCCCGGCTGGAGGCAGCGACGGTAACAATAGCCCAGTTTACAAAAGTGAGTTTCTGGACATCAAGGAGCTTCAGGAAGACGACGAAATCATTCTCGTCACACGAACCGCAGCCGAATACACGCATCCCAAACATGCCAAGAAGTTTGGTGATTACTCGCTCCTCTTACGCCGTATCATCACACTCAACAGCAATGTGAAGCCCCATCTGCAACTCGAAATCCAGTCCAAGATACTGCGCAACGAGTTCCGCAAGTTGGCACAGCACCTTACGAGCATCGACCTCCAGCAGAACCCTATTATCATTCCGTTCCCGTACCGAGAACTGTACTACTGCCGGGACAAGATCCGCGAAGCGCTGGACAAAGAGGACCTGGCCAACGAGATACGCCAAGAACTCCAGCTACTCGTCAGCTTTCAGAATCAATACATGGCGCAAACGATCAAGAGGGTACACGACTATGAGGCAAGCGGCACTGTCGAATTTAACCTACTCTGGACCCTCTTCCACCCTGGAGAACACGTCATCCTGCAAAACACGTCCGCCACAAACGAGCCCATCGAAATGTACGCTGTTCTCAAGTCCTATGAAGAGGTCATAAAAAACAACAAGCGCTACTGGTCCGTTCGAACCAGCCACACCGGCTTCAACGGCCACCGCTTTGGTCGTGTCGAGTCGCGTATGGTGTTCCCCTCCTTCTCTGATCTTGCTGTCATCACACAACTACCTGCCTACCCTCGGCGCTTCTGCCGCCACGACGACGGCCTGAGGACGGTCTGCATTCAGCGTGGCCGGGAATACGAGCAGTACTGCATCGCCAGCTCTAAAAGATCCACGCGGCCTATTGGCACGTCTATGACGTACAGCGGCCCAATCTGGACCAGCAGAGACGAGGGCAGCAGAGACGAGGGCCGCAGTCGACATGGCTGCGAGCTGCATGACAGTCCGTCGTCCACGGTACGTTGATATTTGTCGGTATATAGCTGCACTGGCGAGGTAAGGGGAAGATCACGTGACAGGGAGCATCCTCGGGGCTCCCTGGAGGACCCTGGGGAGGGTTCACTGCCCTGGAATCCTTCCGCACAAAAACGCCTCACCAGACCCCTACTCAGACCTAGACTAGACAACCAACAGAGAAGCATCACCACAGACCATTGTACCACCGCAGGACACTCACTTGCGGACGTACAGGGCCACGGTGACTTCGACAGTGACTACAACGATCGTTGATAACGAACTAACCGCCGGCATACCGACACTAACACATATTTTAAATTAACTAAGACTGAATCTTAAGAGGCTAGAATTCTAGTAGAAATAGGAAGTCGACGGTGGCCGTATATGGTATCAATACCGTGCAAATTTCACTCCACGCACAGTTCATCCACACTGCACGAATTCGTGATGTCTGTGATGGTCTAGCGGCTGAGGCAACGCATAGGCCAATCCTCTTGATAATAACTATCAGCGGAGTAAGCGAATAACTAAACATGAGGAAGAAGAAGCAAGGAAGCTTCCCAGTGGTCTTCCTGGCTGCCTTTATCGTATCTTCCTCACCGCTGGCTGGCACGTGCGTGTCCCCTTTCCTAAGCGTAATTACGCCTGTGCCTGGACCGTCTCCTGGCTCGTGTCCTGGCCTGGGCAAAGCTCAGGCCTCCTAGGGCCTTGGCCCATGACAATGTCAGCGTTTGCGGATATCCCTACAAACCTTCCAACCAAGTCCAACAGCCTATATATCTACAAAAAAAAAACATCTTGGTAAAAAATAAAATAATAAAAGCTTATAATTTCCATTTTAACTCTTCAACTAACTAACCGGTAAACCATTATATTAAAATAGTGTGTCCATGTGTACTTCCAACGTAACGCCCGCACTAACGTAAAAGGACCCAAAGGCGCTACTAAGCAAGTAGGCCGATTTCAGCACATTTCATCGGTGCCGAAACCTTAACAAGATTAAAGCATGGATACAAGATCACAAAGTCGTGAATTAAATGGTTTTGCAGAGAACAAGTCGTTACAGTTACATTGAAGCATACACGGATATCGGAACAAGTATGAATAGTATTGAGTGAGTGTTAGCCACGCAGGTAGCCTATAAGAGACACAAATGACGAGACAAGAGAGGAATATTATGTGATATAATGCGGTGCAGATATAAGGGTTGTCTTGCCAGTTTAGTCAGTCTAGTTGAACTACCTAGCATCTGAACTGTAAGTTTGCAATGGAGCCAAACAAGACGACGCCTGAGCAGGACCACTGCCAAAACTGGTCTGTTTCTGGTGCTGCTGGTTGTCTAGGAAGGAGACTGGCCAATAGTTACAGTGCTCTTTTCGCTGGCTACTGCCATTTATTATCTTCTTGGCTTGTTCTCATTATGATATGGTTCTATGTCTGCCCGTTGGCTACCAGCACGCGTCCACCGTCGATGCACAAGTTGATGCCGTCGATGTAGGCCTGTCTGTCAGTGTCTGGGGAGTACGTGATGAAAATAATAGAGAGACAGAGAGAAGACTTACACCCGCCCGACTGGCCAGGTAGAGGATGGCGCTGGCAATGTCGAGGTCGTCGCCGGCGCGCTTGGCGGGGACCTGGTCAAAGAGGTTGGCAAACATGTTGCCCTCAGCACCGACGGGGTTCATGTTGCTCGGGACGACTGTTGTGTGTGTGAGTAGAAGCAGAGGTAAAGGGACAAATGGGACGTACAGCCTGGGTTGATGCTGGCGACGCGGACGTAGAAGCGGGCAAACTTGGCGGCCAGCAGGCGGACGAGGTGGTCGGTGGCAGCCTTGGAGGCGGCGTAGCTGGTGAGGTCGACGTTGGTGGCGTTGTGCATGCTAGCGCAGGAGCTGGTGATGGCGACGAGGCCGCGGCCGTGGCCCTGGCGGGCGGCCGCGGCGAGCAGCGGGAGAAAGGCGACCGATAAAAAGTAGTGGGCCGTCGTGTTGATGCAAAACGAGTCTGCCCAGTCGGACGGGCGCGCCGACCACAGCGATGCCTGCAGCGTCTCGAGCGGCGCCGTCAGCACGTCGCACGGCTGTGGGGGGTCGCGGCGCACGCCCGCGTTGGACACGAGCAGGTCGACCTGGGTCTCGCGGGCGGCGACGTGGGCGGCCAGCGCGGCAATGGCGTCCTTGGACTTGACGTCGCAGGGCAGGCCCTCGGCGCTGCCGCTGTGGCCGCTCGCCGTGCCGAGCACGTTGAGCTCGGCCACCTTGCTGGCAATGGGGTCGGTCGGCAGCGCGGCCACGTAGACCTTGGCGCCGTTGGCGACGAGGCCCTGTCGGTCAGCATTGTTCTTTCTGTCCTGTTTCTCATCGAACACTCACCTTGGCAATCATGAACCCAATCCCGCTGCTCCCCCCCGTCACCACGGCCACATAGCCCTTGACCGAAAAGAGGCTGCCAATGTCGAGAGACGCCATGGTTGAATGCAGAGTGGTCCGTCAAACGATCTGCGAGTTGAGTTGATCTGCGAGTCGTCTGCGAGCTGAATGAGATCGATCCAATATCAGTCCGAACGAGACCCGACCGGACGAGTCCGGCTGCGTTCCGACTGCGCAGCCGCTGCGATCCCATTATGTCATGGGCGGCCATGGCGGGCGCTCCCCCAGTGCCGGTCCGGCCTGCAGGGTGTCGGGGCGGCCGACACTTAGCGCTGGCTTATCTGCTGTGCTGCCATTGGCTGGAGTCTAAAGCCGTATACGCGACATCGGGATGAGTGATGACGGAGTAGCAGGAAACGTAGAGAAAGCAGCAGAGAGTGCAGAGACAGTGAGAGCGACAGACACGCTGCAACACACACGAAAAAATGTCCATCATTGCGCTGTCCGACGATGCCAAGTGAGTGTTCCCGGCTTTTGCTGTGGTCGATTAGTCAGCTAATGGCAGATCGTCCCTGACGGTCGACGACGTGCGCGGGCTTGCGGCCGAGCTGGGCTTCGAGATCCGCCCGGATCAGGATGCCGAGGACTACCTGGTGCTGCTGCAGTCGTTCGAGGCGGTGATGCAGGCGGTGGACGACGGGCCGGACTATGCGGTGCCGGCGCTGCAGCCGCAGGCAGTGGTGGGCGGCGCGCGGACGTTTACGAAACCGGCGGCGGTGGACAACCCATTGAACGCGTGGAGCCACGTGTGTCGGCTGGAGGCGGCGCAGCCGAGCAGCGGGCGGCTGCAGGGGCAGGAGGTGCTGATCAAGGACAACATCTGCGTGGGGGGGGTGCCGACGACGCTGGGGACGTTTGCGTCGATGCTGACAGACGACGGCGAGGACGGACCCTACCCCGTCAGCCCGATCGATGCGACGGTGGTGGCGCGCGTGCTGGCGGCCGGGGGCGTGGTGACGGGCACGACGACGTGCGAGAACTTTTGCGCGTCGCCGCTGTCGTTCTCGGCGGCGTCGGGCCCCGTCGACCACCCCCGGCTGCGCGGCCACACGACCGGCGGCAGCAGCAGCGGCGCCTGCGCCCTGGTGGCGTCGGGGACTGCCCCGCTGGCCGTGGGTGGCGACCAGGCCGGCAGCGTGCGCATCCCGGCCGCGTACACGGGTGTCTACGGGCTCAAGCCGACGCACGGCCTCGTGCCGTACACGGGAGCCGCGTCGATGAGCGCCATGATCGACCACCTCGGGCCGATTGCGAGCTCCCTCGACGGAATTGCCGCTTTGTTGCAGGTGCTCGCGGGCTACGACGGCCTGGACCCGCGCATGACGCCGGAGTCGCCGCTGCCGGCGGCCGTCAAGGACTACCCGGGGTTGCTGGCGGCAGCCAAGCCATCGTCGTCGAAGTCGAAGTCGACTACACTGCGCGTCGGCCTCGTCACCGAGTCGGCCACGATGCCCGGCGTGGACCCTGCCGTGGCCGCGCTGGTGTTCCAGACGGCCCGGGATGCTTTCACGGCAGCCGGCGCCACCGTGGCCGAGGTGTCGGTGCCGTTGCACACGCAGGGCCCCGTGCTCTGGACGGCGGCCACGCGGCCCAGCATGGCCCAGTACCTCTGTCAGGGCCAGACGGGCGGCCACCTGTCGGCCCTGGCGCCGCACCTGCACCCGCAGTGGCCGCCGTCCCAGGCCAACTACGAGCGCCTCACCGCCGCCAACCCGGCTCTCGTCAACATCTGGCTGAGCAGCGGCGCTCTGGCCCAGCGCCGCCAGCCCGGCCGCGCCGCCGCTCTCGAGGCCAAGGCCCACCGCCGCGTGATGGCGCTGCGGGCGGCCTACGACGAGGTTTTGGCCACCGGCGGCTTCGACGTCCTCGTCACCCCCTGCAACCCCACCGTGGCCCAGCCGCACCCGCCGCTCGTCGACCCGGCCACCGGACAGCGCACCGCCGTCATGGAGAAAGTCAAGGCCACCGTCGGCCTCACCAGCAACACCTGCCCCTTTAATGTCACCGGCCATCCCGCCCTCAGCGTTCCGTGCGGCGAGCTGCCCGCGGCCGCCCGGCCGGACGTGCTGCTGCCGGTCGGCATGCAGATTGTGGGACGGCGCTGGGCCGACGACGAGGTGTTGGCGGCGGCGGCCGTGTTTGCGGAAGGGAAGCGGCGGTTGGCGGCCGACAGGCCACTATAGATTACCGCTGTAGCGTTATGCCAGCGCAGTATATAACACAGCACATTATAGCACTTAACACAAAGTATTGAAGAATACCAGAGCATGACTGCCATAGGTTACTTACAGCACATTACCGCTGTAGCGTTAAGCACAGCGCAGTATTATAGCACAGAATACGTTATAGCACTTTAGAACACTGCAGATTACACTGCAGATTACACTGCAGATTACACTGCAGATTTCACTGCAGAACGTCATTGCCATAAATTACTTACAGCGCATACCGCTGTAGCGCTACAGCTATAGCGCATCACAGCACAGTACAGCAGATTATAGCACAGCACAGCGTGTTCACTTCAGCACAGCACAGCAGCACAGCACATGTTCAGTACAGTAGATTGACCCTACTCCTCATAGACCGCCACCACCTTGATCTCGACGCTGAAGCGCGGGTCCGGCAGGCAGGCCACGCCCACGGTGGCCCGCGCCGGCGACGCCTCGCGCGACGTAAAGATCTTGCCCCACTCCTCGTTCATGCCGGCGTACTGGCCGGCAATGTCGGTCATGTAGACGATGCTGTCAATGGTGTTGAGGATGGTGGCCTTGCCGCCGGACGCGCCGCGGATGATGGCGTCGATGCGCTGCAGCACGTCGGCCGTCTGCACGCGGATGTCGGTCTGGACGGAGCCGTCGGCCTTGGTGGCGAGCACGCCGACCACGTTGCCCTGGGGGTCGACGGGCGCGATGCCGGCCACGTAAATGGTCTTTTGCGTCGCGCTGGCCACGCGCGCGTGCACAAAGCGCGCCGAGCTGGCGACGCCGGGGTCGAGGAGGAAGAGCTCGCCGTTGGGGGCCATTTTGGGGGGTGATGGTGTGGTGGTGGTGGGAGTAGTGGTTAGAAGAGTGATGACGGAGGTCGGAGGTGCACAAGAACAGTGTGGTCGATTAAATGATATGAGTGAGCAGTGACCCCGACGAAATCGGAACTACGCCATTCGCCGGCAGCTGTCGGCCTCCTCTGCCCTCTGTCGGACCCCCCGACACGTCCGATCCACCTCGGGAGCTACCAGCTCTAGCGCCGCTCGGCCTGCGGCGTGCCGGGATCTCGGGGATGGCTCTCATTCAGACATGAATTCATTAGTGGTGTTGTGACTAACACATTGAGGTCCACCGGCGACGCTCACAAAGATCCACAGGGTGAACGGCCGCCCACAACTGTCGGCGCGTCGGTGTAGCGTAAAAGCAAAAAGCAAAAATCCGACTGACCATGAAGCCGAGCTAGAGGCAGCTTCAGAGACAGCTTCCGTAGGCAGACTCACACAGCATCGAGATGGAGAGACGGCCCATTGTGTCAGAGAAGCGTGGCGACGCAGAGTCGCCTGCATTGGCGGACCCCGTGCCCGAGGAAGTGTTGTCCTCCTCCGACGTGCTGTCCTCCTCCGACGTGTCCTCCTCCGCCTCCTCCTTCCCCGAGGGCGGCTTCGCCGCCTGGGCCGTCGTCGCCGGCAGCTGGCTCGCCTGCTTCGGCTCCATGGGCATGCTCAACAGCCTGGGCGTCTTTCAGACCTACATCACCGACCACCAGCTGGCCGCCAGCGGCGAGGCCCGCGTCTCCTGGATCTTTGGCGTCTACAGCGGCCTGGCCTTTTTGTGCGGCGTCCAGGTCGGCCCCGTCTTTGACGCCTGGGGCCCGCGCGGGCTCGTCGCCGCCGGCGGCGTCGGCACTGTCCTGTTCCTGGCCCTGCTCGGCAGCTGCCGCGCCTACTGGCACTTTATGCTCGACTTTGGCCTGCTGGGCGGCCTCAGCGTCGCCCTGGCTTTCGGGCCCTCCATCAGCGTCGTCGCCCACTACTTTGACCGCCGCCGCGGCCTGGCCACGGGGCTGGCCTCCTCGGGCGGCTCCGTTGGCGGCATCATTTTCCCCCTGGCCGCCGACGCCCTTTTCCGCCGCGTCGGCTTCGCCTGGGGCGCCCGCGTGCTCGCCCTCGTCTGTCTGGTCACCTTTGCCCTCGCCCTCGCCACCGTCCGCCGCCGCATCGTGCCCGCCACCCCCCGCACCGCCGCCGACCTCGTTCCCGATTTCTCCCTCTTCCGCCACGCCGGCCTCGCCTGGACCGCCGTCGGCGTCTTCTTTCTCGAGTGGGGCCTCTTTGTCCCCTTTTCCTATCTGCCCGCCTACGCCCTGCAGGCCGGCATCGACAGCTCCCTCGCCTACGGCCTGCTCGCCGTCGTCAACGCCAGCG
Source organism: Harringtonia aguacate (assembly GCA_014183095.1). Lineage (NCBI taxonomy): Eukaryota > Fungi > Ascomycota > Sordariomycetes > Ophiostomatales > Ophiostomataceae > Harringtonia > Harringtonia aguacate. The sequence continues at coordinate 4,863 of JACCPH010000044.1, read as the reverse complement.
CCGTCCTCGGCCGCCTCATCCCGGGCTACTGCGCCGACCGCTTCGGCCGCTTCAACGTCCTCATCCTGACTGTTGTCGGCTGCGTCGTCTCTCTCGCCGCCCTTTGGCTGCCCGCCTCCTTCTCTTCTTTCACCCCCAACAAGGCCCTCACCGTCGTCTTCGCCGTCGTCTTTGGCTTCTTTAGCGGCTCCAACGTCAGCCTCGCCCCCGTCTGCGTCGGCCAGCTCTGCCACGTCGAGCACTTTGGCCGCTACTACTCCACCGCCTACGTCCTCGTCAGCGTCAGCTGCCTCACCGGCATCCCCATCGCCGGCGCCATCCTCGCCCGCTGCGGCGGCCACTACTGGGGACTCATCGTCTTTACCATTGTCAGCTACGGCGCCAGCCTTGTATGCTTGTGCGTGGCCAAGGTTGTGTGCTGCGGCTGGGAGAAGCGGTGGGGTGTTTTCTGATGGAATAGCAGACAAATAAAATCGGAAATAGACAAAATAGGCAAGACAAAATAAACAGACAAATAGACAGACAAATAGACAAAATCGGCAATCGTTTTCGGCAAATCACGTGCGTCGGACTCTCCGATGATAAATGCATCTGCACCCGTCCGCATTCAACTCCTCCAACACACGCCATACTGCCAACACCATGGCTGTCCAACACTACACCTTCGGTCCCTTTACCTTTGTCGACGGCACCACGCTGCCCGAGGTCCAGCTGGCCTATGCCGACTCGGGCCCGGCCGCCTCGGGCAAGACCGCCGTCGTCTTCACCTGCTTCCGCGGCCGCATCGCCAACACGCTGACCCTGGCCACCGGCATCTTCAAGGACTACCGCATCATCACCATTGCCCTGTTTGGAAATGGCGAGTCGTCGAGCCCGTCCAACACGCCCGGGTTTCCGGCCACGCTCAACTACCGCGACTGCGTCGCCGCCCAGCACCGCCTGCTGACCGAGGGCTTGAAGCTGACCGCCGGCGTCGACGTCATCATGGGCCACTCCATGGGTGGCCAGTGCGCCTACCACTGGACCGTGGCCCACCCGGGCTTTGCGCGTGCCGCCGTCATCGTCTGCTCGTCAGCGCGAACGAGCGGCCACAACGTGCAGTTCCTCGAGGGGCCGCGGTGGGCGCTCGCGAGCTCGGCCGACTATGTGGCGGCCCAGAAAGCCCAGGAGAAGGACGCCACGACAGGTCTCAGCCAAACCGCCCGCCTCACCCACCCGTCGCCCGGCCTGCGCGCCTTTGGCAAGGCCTACTCGGCCTGGCTCACGAGCGCCGCCTGGTTCGACGACGCCTGCTGGACCAAGCTCGGCTTCGACTCCCAGGCCGCCTGGGACGCCGGCGTCACTGCTGGCTACGCCGGCTGGTACGCCGACGACCTGCTCGTCATGCTCGGCATGTGGCAGACCGGCGACGTCTCCCGCTGCCACGCCGCCGACGTCGGCCAGCCCCTCGCCCAGGCGCTTGCCCGCATCACCTCGCGCGTCCTCCTCTTGCCCTGCGAGTCCGACCAGTACTTCCGCCCCGCCGCCAGCCAGCGCGAGGTCGCCGCCATCCCCTCGGCCCAGCTGCACCCCATCCCCTCCATCTGGGGTCACATTGCCGGCGGCGGCGCCAATCCCGTCGACATTGCCTGGATGGACGCCCAGGTGACGCGCTTTCTGGCCGAGGCGTAGGCCGTGTGCGGAGGTTGTCTCAGGCGATAGAGACCATTTCACAAATAGACAGCTGTATGAATTCTACCAGCGCATTACAAATCAAGCACCACTTCCTCGGGCAATCATCGCTCGTCCCTGCACTTTACCCCGTCGCGTAGGTGCTGAAAACGGCTTAGCGTTAGTCCCCCCACAGCGCCTTCGCTATGTAGCCCAAACAGGAAAGCACCGGCAGTGCGTCTCCGATGTCATTCCGGGGCGCTCCTGCCTTTAAAGAGCTCCGCGAAGAGCTCCTTCGTCGTTTGTTCTGTCCATCCCGTCCTCGTCGTCTGTTCTGCCTGCCCTGTCTGTTCATTTTGTCTGCCACCCTCAACATGGCTGAAGTCGTCCTCACCGCGCCCAACGGCCGCAAGATCGCCCTCAACACGGGCCTCTTCATCAACAACCAGTTCGTGCCGGCATCGAATGGCCAGACACTGACCAGCATCAACCCGGCGTGAGTTCTTCTTCTTCTTGGCCTCACTCTGAGTTTTTTCTGCTAACGTCTCAGCACCGAGGAGGAGATTGTGGCCGTGTCGGCCGCCACCGCAGCCGATGTCGACACAGCCGTCCAGGCCGCCCGCGCCGCGTTCGAGGGCCCGTGGGCCCAGACCGACGGCACCGCACGCGGCAAGCTGCTGAGCAAGCTGGCCGACCTGGCCGACGCCGAGGCCGAGACGCTGGCCACGCTCGAGGCCATGGACAACGGCAAGCCCTACTCGCAGGCGCTGGGCGACATCCAGGAGGTCCAGGACGTGCTGCGCTACTACGCCGGCTGGGCCGACAAGCGCTACGGCCAGACCATTGAGACCAGCACCGGCAAGTTCTGCTACACCCTGCGCGAGCCCGTCGGCGTCTGCGGCCAGATCGTGCCCTGGAACTACCCGCTGGCCATGGCCGCCTGGAAACTGGCGCCCTGTCTGGCCTGCGGCAACACGAGCGTGCTCAAGCCCGCCGAGCAGACGCCGCTGTCCATCCTGTACTTTGCCAAGCTGGTCGCGGCCGCCGGCATCCCGCCCGGAGTCGTCAACATTGTCAACGGTTTCGGCCGCGAGACCGGCAGCACCCTCGTCGAGCACCCGGGCGTCGACAAGGTCGCCTTCACCGGCAGCACCGCCACCGGCAAGGCCATTATGCGCGCCGCCGCCGGCACCATGAAGAACATTACGCTCGAGACGGGTGGCAAGTCGCCCATTGTCATCTTTGACGACGCCGACCTGCCCAACGCTGTGCGCTGGACCCACTACGGCATCATGGGCAACATGGGCCAGATCTGCACCGCCACCTCGCGCATCTTTGTCCACGAGGCTATTTATGACCGCTTCCTCGCCATGCTGATCGCCTACACGCGCCAGACTTCGATTGTTGGCGACCCCTTTGATGCCGCCTCCTACCACGGCCCCCAGGTCTCCAAGGCCCAGTACGACAAGATCCTCGACTACGCCGCGTCGGCCAAGGCCGCCGGCGCCACCGTCCTCTGCGGCGGCGTGCCGGCCGCGCCCCCCTCCGGCAAGGGCAAGGGCTACTACATTGAGCCGACGCTGCTCGGCAACGTCACGCCCGACATGGCCGTCTACCGCGAGGAGATCTTTGGCGCCTTTGGCGTCGTCTGCAAGTTTAGCGACGAGGCCGCCGTGCTGGCCGCCGCAAACGACACCGAATACGGCCTGGCCGCCGCCGTCTTCACCAACGACGTTACCCGCGCCATGCGCGTCTCGCAAAAGATGCAGGCCGGCAACGTCTGGATCAACTCCAACAACAACTCGGACGTCCGCGTCCCCTTTGGCGGCTACAAGCAGTCCGGCATCGGCCGTGAGATGGGCGAGGCCGGCCTCGAGGGCTACTCCAACATCAAGTCCATCTACCTCAACCTGGCCTTTGCCATGCCCAAGATCGATGTATAGACAGGAATAGACTGTGTAAAGTGACTATATTGCCGCGATCCGTGACAACTGTAACTGGGGAATAGTACTACCAGTCGTACACACTTGCAGAAGGGCGGCTTCACCGTCCGCGACGTAATAAACTCGTCATCGCCAAAGGGGCAAGGCACAGCCGGCAAAGGGCGGCGAAGAAGGTGCACTTTATGCAGGTAGTTAAACGAATGACTGGAATTAATCTTCACTAGCCTAGTCGTGCGCATCTGGTAGTTTCCTACCTTGAAATCTTGCCGCACACCCCTCCACCTCCCCCCCAGTCTCTCTCCCACCCCCCGCAATTGTACCCCTGTCCGTACCATGCAGGCTACAGCAGCCTGTGCTTCCCCGTACTGGAGGTGATTACCACCGGTGCTCGCTCCAAAGCACGGCATTGGATTGGATTGGATTGGCGGCGTATGGCAATGCCCACCAACGTCGACATCTTCTCCTTTTAAGATGTCATGAAAAGCATACCAAATCATAAAAGACTTGAGCGGCACGCTCTCTGCCACAAACATCCTTGCCCGATCGAATAGCAATGAGGACATGCGTTCTTGCCACGGCAGTTGGCAACGGACCCGCAGAACGGGCAACACTGCGACAAACACTGATCTAGCAACGGCTACAGAACCGCCGTCGCCTCAGCCCGTCTGAACACGCAAATATTTATGCTCTTGTCAAGGCCTTCACCAGTCGGGGTCTCGAACAGCTCGGCAGCTAGCTCGGCTGATTCCTCAAAGTACCGGTCGGCGAGCTCGCTCGAGGTAAATCTGGCAAAGTGCACCGGACCCGTCTCGGGCGAGGCACCTTCGTAGACATCAATCTCCACGACGTCGGTCTCGGCGAGGAACATGTCTAGGAACTGCGTGTCGCTGGTAGCGGCCATGAAGGCATCGTAGCGTTCCCGATCGTCGGCGTGGATGGCGTCGCGTGGCCTAAGAGTCATGACTGGAACTGCAGATACCAGCCAGATGGTCGGTAGGAGGATAGATGACAGAAATAACATTATGTGGAATGGTAATCGAGACGTATTCGTTGGATCAGATTTTTGGGGGGCTCTACAAGGATAGAAGACATGGTTGACGACGAGATGTTTTTCTTCTCTTTGTAAAGTAGCGTATTATTATTTTCTCGTATCTGCAGACCTGTGACATCATAGCAGGTTTGCTAGCTTCGTTCTCTGACAGGACGATTCTACAAAAGTACCGACGCTTAACGTAGTTGATAAGCGAGTGGATCAGACAAGCGAGTGGAT
>JACCPH010000043.1:123105-254599 GCA_014183095.1 Harringtonia aguacate | reverse complement strand
ACCGTACCACCGTCACTCACAACCATCACTCACACCATCACTCACCACCCACTGTGTAATCCGTATTCTGTAACATCTCCTTAACAACCCCATCTTCGATTTGACTGTACGGTGGTTTCTGCCCCAGAGGGTTCCACCCAACTTAGACGTTAGATAGCCAGGATTGGCTCAATAAAAACGATTAAACCCAAGTTAAGATCTTATGTACAAACTAGCTAAAACGGGTTCATATGCACTGTGAGTTGATGGCTTTGCACTTCGAGCGCATGCTCACGGCTCAAACACAACCTTTCGCGCCTGATACTTTTCAAATATGTCATACCCATGCACTGCATCATTCAAAGGCATAGTGTGCGACACGAATGTAGCGATCTTTTCGTGGTTGGCCTTCAGACAGTCAAGAGCCGCATCGAAGACGGAGCCAATTGGGGCGCGGCCAAAGTTGACTCTGTTGAAAAAAATCAGTGGTTAGTTTCCATAAAATGTATTTGTGTCCTCCGCAGCTCAGACAGTCTGTCTCCATTTCAACTCACGTAATGTTTTTGGTGTAGCATTCCAGGCCAGTGAAGGGAAGATCACCCTGGTGGAAGCCAATCGAAGACAGGACGCCACACGGCCTGACCAGGTCAAAGGCAGACCGCAACGCGGCCTTGTTTCCGACAACTTCAATGACAGCGTCAGCTCCCCGTCCATCTGTTGCAGCCTTGATGATGGCAGGAATGTCGTCAACGCCGAGCTTCAATGGGATAGCTCCCATGAACTTTGCTTGCTCGAGGCGCCCATCCACTGCATCCACAGCATAGATTGTCTTGACACCTTCCGTTTTGGCGGTCAGCAGAGCACACAAGCCGACTGGCCCGCAGCCAAGACAGAGAAACACGGCCTTGTCCAGGCTTTGTGAGCCAAAACCCTTGTTGCCTTCCATCCCGTTCGATGCGTGGCTGGGTGGAAGCAGCAAGGGCCGCTGCAGGAACGAGATAGCCCGCATGGCTCCGTAGTACCCAGTCGGGAATATGTCGCACATCATGATGAGCAGAGACTCTGCGACGGCCTCAGGAGCATGTTGCAGTGTGCCGTCGGCGAAGGGAACCCGGACAAACTCGGCCTGTCCGCCGTCTAGTTGCTGGGTCCCAAATGTGAGAGATTTGGTGCATCGATTTGCAGATCCGTTGCGGCAGAACCAACATGTCTCGCTGAATCCAGGTTAGTTCCTGTTTCAAAGTCACCTTGCCTTGAACTGGTACGTGGTTCTTCAACTTACCACACCGTCGCAAAGCCCGAGACTACCTTGTCGCCAAGCTTAAATTTGGTCACCTTTGACCCAACACTCTCGATGTACCCGATAAACTCGTGACCCTCTGGGTGTGAGTTGGAGTTCTGTCAAGGAAGAGGGTAACGGGATGCACGTACCATAATATGGCCAGTCTTTGTCTTCTGGTGTCCACGGAACATGTGCAGTTCACTGTTCACCCCGTGTCAGAACTTGTCGAGTTATGACCTGTTAGCCAGAACAACTCACCTACCGCACAGCCCAGCTGTCTGCACTTTCACGATTGCATCCGTCTCTTCAGTCAGAATGGGCTTCGGCCGCTCCTCAACCTTGATGTCGAATGCGCCATGGAAAACAACGGCTTTCATCATTGTCAATCCTTTTCAGTTCCTGGTGCTATACGAGTATGTGTTGTTGGATAAGCAAGTTCATAATGAATTTCAGCGCTGTCGGAGCTTCCACTGAATTGCTATTGTCATGGAATGTGTTGCATTTGTATGCGGAACGTGATCACTAAGATCACACCAGTCGGCCCGAAGTGGGGAACTGACTGCGGAATCGAGTTCGGCGAATGCCGACCTCGATATTATGATCAGTATTAGCGGATGTTTAATACCGTCTATGAATTTGCCGGTCAGCCGTAAATAATAACACCTCCGCTTCCTGTCTTGCTGGTGTCGTTGAAGATGATCCCTTCAACGATCATTGCAACATTTCCAGTGTTCTACACATCAGATTCAGCATGGCGACTCGGCACAATGCAGCAGGCTACGACAAGCTCTACATCAACGGAGAATATGTCTCTTCAAAGTCTCCCAAGACGCTGAAACTACTAAATCCAAAAGACGATTCACTGGTGGCTGAAACCGTGCCAATAGCTGGAAACGAAGATGTCGATATTGCCGTCAGGCATGCCGAGGAAGCTTTCTTGGGACCGTGGCATGCTTTCACCGCTGCGCAAAGGACTGCATGTTTGAACAAGCTTGCAGATATTCTTGAGACCCGACTTGATAATATATTGTACCTGGATTCTCTAACCACTGGCAATCCGGTGTCTTTGATTCCGACAAGGGAGAGAGGATATATTCAAGATTTTTTGCGCTACTACGGTACGTCAACGCCCTTCCTTTATGTGGTCTTTCATATTAACTTGTCCCAGCTGGTTGGACAGACAAGCAGCGAGGAGACTACTTTCCTGATGATGATGGCTATGTGAAGCTCGTTCGACATGAACCTCTGGGGTGCGTTTACATGTTCACCTTAAATTTCCAGCGATACTGATGCATTATTCTGTTGTAGGGTGTGCGTGGCCATCAACCCTTACAACTCACCAGTAGCATCATTCATCTTGAAAGCAGCGCCCTGTCTGGCAACAGGGAACACTCTCATTGTAAAGCCATCGGAAAAATCGCCACTGGGCTCTCTTGCGCTAGCTCCTCTGTTTGAAGAGGCCGGTTTCCCACGAGGTGTCGTCCAAGTTCTGAGCGGTGATGGCTCTACTGGCGCTCTTCTTGCTCGGCACATGCGTGTGCGGAAGGTAAAGTGTCTCGTCACAATCTTTCATATGCACAGGAGTTTTAGCTGCTTAACTTTATTTGTCTAGGTCAGCTTCACGGGAAGTGTTGCAACTGGTAAAAAGATCCAGGTGGCAGCCGCTGAGAGCAACCTCAAACGTGTTACGCTAGAGTTGGGTGTGTCCAAGAAACCCCAGTTTCATCAACCGAATCCATTTTCTTACTAGTCGCAGGTGGAAAGAGCCCGGCTGTGGTGTTCGATGACGCCAACATACAAAATGCAGTCAACTGGTGCGTTCATTTCAGACCCTTCTTGAGTGTATGCATTTTAATGAACTTTGCCAGGACTGTGAATGGCATCTTGACCAGAACAGGTCAAGTATGTGTAGCATCGTCCAGAGTTTACGTCCAAAGAGGAATTTTCGATGCATTTTTAAAGGAGTATAAGAAGAGAATGCAAGAAGCTGCAGGAAAGCTAGGCGACCCTCAAGACCCCGGAACAGCTCTTGGTCCACTCGCAGACAAGGTATCTTTCGATAAAGTAGCACGCATGATCTCACGAGGCAGGGAAGAAGCCGAGCTACTTGTGGGTGGCGAGCAACAAGGCAACAAAGGCTGTTTTATGCAGCCGACGGTATTCGTAAACCCGAAACCCGACGCTCAAATTCTGAAAGAGGAAGTGTTTGGACCTGTCTCTGTAGTACTCACCTTTGACACAGAAGAGGAGGTCATGGCGCTCGCCAACGACACCGAGTTTGGCCTGATGGCAGGCGTGTTCACGAAAGACATCACGCGAGCGCTTCGAGTATCTGCTGGCATCGAATCTGGTGTAGTGGGCATCAACTGCATAAGCTCTGTCAGGCCGCCATTCCACTTCTTGATTATCGTGAGATTTGACACTAACCATGTCCTAGATGAACAAGCAAGTGCCGTTTGGTGGTAAGAAAGCATCTGGGATCGGAAGAGAATTTGGAGAATATGTAAGTGGTTATGTTTTTATCGCTTCTCGTGTACAAGGCTGACGTCCAGGCACTGCGCGCATTTACGGAGCCGAAAACGGTATTGATCAAGTAAGTTATTTCCGTCCTTTCATAGGCTGTGTTTATTCAGGTCGTCATCTAACACCACCTAGTATGAATGCATGAAGTTTCTTTATCCTCAGATCCCAGGTTACAACGGACTATGCGTAGGAGCATGAGGTTCGACTGACAGACACCGAGTATACATGTTTCGAAATAAATACTTCAATTTACTTACCATTTAAACATATAACCCCATACTCGTCTACGAGTACTCTTCTCAATTCCAATGTTCATGTTCACACGCAGGTGGAACAGCGAAGCAGAATGTGGTCATCGCATTTGGAACTGTAATGTACATTTCATGTAAGATACATTTCGGTACGAGTCGAGCATCTGTTTGTCAGTAGAGGTGGTCGGCAAACCGGTACCGTTTTACCGCCAACTAGTTTTGTTGTTTCAGGTAACTGATGTTACAACCACCGACCGGAACTACGAATGTTCACTGCGGTCCCAATGACACCACTTTCTGGTTCATATTTCTTCTGGTTCATAAAGTGGAGGTATCCCGGATGAACGCTAGCGGTGGCCAGCTTGCATCAAGTTACTCGATACAGGGAAATTACGCAGTCATGCGGAATGCTATCGGCTGGTGTGTGCCTACTATTGAATTCCATGTCGGCCAGCGGCGCCGACTCCGATGTGGATCCAGGCAGAGAGTTAAGTCATTGCGTTGCCGAGGCGGCATCTCCAATTTTTACCCCGCGCAATATCTCAGACCGGATAGAAAGAATATGCTATACTAGGCAGCAATTATCATGTCAGCTCCAGAAAAGCCTCGGTAATAATCGGCAGCTATTTTTGCTGCTTTTATATTTGTTCAATACTTGGAAGATGGCAGCTCCTTCAAATTCAACGGCATTAAACTTTTGACATCCATCATCTGCACTAGCTTTATGATGTCGACACCTCTCGGGCAACAATACCACATGAAAAAGTCCCAGATAAACAAAGTAGCAGCTCACGGTCGTTTCCAGAAAATCACTCGACGTGTAGCTTGTCATAGCCAAAGCCCTCCTGCATCTCCTAGACAGGTGAAAAATCGCAAGAAATAGAAACGTATCCCAGTCATACTAGGATTTGGATTCGAAAGTCATGAGAGTGCAACCATACAGAGGAATTACTTGTCAGTTAAAATCTCACAGGAACTGTCACGCTGAAAATACCAAAGAAGCACTAGGGCCAATGTCCTGAGGACTCGTATCTCATTGCTTCAACGCACACTTCGAAACAAAAACTCATTGGGTGCATAAGGCAGCTGCTGAATTAGAGAGCGCGTTGAGGTGGTCTCTGTCCTTTGCTGCCCCAACGTGTATTGCCATCCCCAACCCGCTTCCAAGATGAACGGCCATGTGGCAGTGGAGCATCCAGATTCCCGGATTGTTGGTCTGGAAACGGATGATGGCGTGTCCTCGTCTCGGGACCAGGATCGTGTCTTTCCGCAACGGATTCACAGTGTTGCGCTCTTGCGGTGGAGGTTTTGGTAGAAAGGGGTTGTAACTTCCCCAGCCGTCGGTCGACTTGTGTGTTGACAGAACATAGAAAGAATGGCCGTGAAAATGGAAAGGATGCGAGCCTTCATCCAAGTTGTTGATGACGAGATCAACCCACTGGGAGGAATCTTCTGACAGGTCGCTGGCGACAAACGGAACAAGTTGATCGGCATTCCACAAATCCCGGCTCAAAGATGCCAGCGGCGGTACCTGTGGCGCCCAGCTGGAGTGGTTCATGAATCCCTTCGGACTGCTGGCAAATTTGACGAGAATCTGCACTTTGGCATAAACAACCAGCTTCTGCTGGGCTGTATCCGGCCAGTCAGGCATCTCATTGTCACTGCTGGATACTAGAGTTGAGAGATCGACAATATCCTGAAACTGTGGAAATGGTTGGGAAAAGGTTTTTCCTGTAGCAGACTGAAGGTGGAGAGGAAACGATTGGTCGGGCTGCAGGACGGGGTTGAAGTACTTGAGGTTTCTTTGTAAAATCTGTCAGCACAAATCTGAACATGGGTGAGGAATCGGCTGGTTTTGTGGCCACTTACTCGTCATCCAGAGAAATGAATATTCGTGAAGCATCATCTATTTCTCCAGAGGTGCTGACGACCATGTCCACTCGTTCCCCGGGGTACAAGACGCCGATACCGCTTCCTTCCTGCCCGTCCACTTTGTTGCCCCCGTCGACATGCGTAACATTTACCGTAGCAGAGGGAATCGTCAAGCTGAAACCCGCTATCGAGCCAGTATTTATGACTCTCCAGCGAGATGTCCTCGGAAGGCCTCTGGTAGTGAGCGTCACTGATTCTTCGGCCACTAGAGAGCAGTTGACTGGCTTCGCTGGCACAACCATGGAACAGTTGAAGCGGCCCTTGCCGTTGACCAGTAACGAGTCCGGAACAGGTTCGTTACCAAAATGTGCAGATTCTTGGTACCACTCCTGTATCTCCGAGGCGGGTGCATGGAACCAGTCTCCGATCATAAGAAGCATGTCTTCGTCATATCGGATGGAGGTCACAGAATGCTTTGCCTCAGGTTCATGGACAATGAGGCCACCAAATAGCCCGTCAGACCGCTGGCCCTTTTCATGCCCATGCCACCAATACGTTCCATGCTCTTCGTCTCCGATCTGGACGCGGTAGGTGAAATTGGCTCCAGGCTGGATGGCGCATTGAGTAAGGCCAATCGCTCCGTCCATAAGATTCTGACCCAAAAGATGTAGTCCGTGCCAGTGAACAGACACGCCTTCCGCCTCCAAACCGTTGTAGATATGGACAACAAGCTCATCGCCTGATCGGGCCTCAATGGTAGGCCCAGGGAATTCGCCTGTACGCGGTTAGTTTCTGCGATTTTCAAGTAGCCACAATACAATGGGAGTAAAGAGACGCAGTGGCAGACCATTGACGAGATAGACTCGCTTTTCTACTCCGTCTGGAGACCGGACACCATCGGAAAGGTTCCAATGCAGTTCAATTGTCCGGGCCTCTCTCCAAATGTGCTCTTGCGGATGGAGACGGATGCCCATTGGCTGAAAGGCCGGCTCCTCCTCTGACGCTTCAAAGAGCACCGTCTTGACATGTCTCCAGGAGTCCTGTATCGGTATCGAGTATAGCACTGCGGCGGCACTGAAGCCTAGACAGACAGCTGCCACCAAGATAACCTTGACGGCGACAGAAGCCCTGAAGTGCTTATGGCAAAGCTGGACGTCTCTTTCCCAGTGGAAGCTCCGAAACGAGGCCCAATTTCTGAGCCACCGTGCCATTTAGACCATTTGGACCCTGTAAATGTATATGCATTCGAAGGCAGGGACGGGGTAGATGAGGTGAAGTGTGCAGAAACAGATACTGGGCGGCCGCGCACTCCGTTCCCTGGGTCAAAGAAAAAGATCTTCCCTCATTAATGCGTTCTAGTCTTGATTTCTGCCGCCAGTAAAAACAGGGAAATGAAGCAGAGCCCGGGAAAGCAGATTCAAGGACGGAGGGCAGGTATTATTGGCCAAGTCCGACAAACTAGGTGCATGATATCAGATGGTGGTGTCCCCCTACAAAACGCTACTAGAAGCCGTGCTAGAAAGCTGAAATCTTTAGTGTCAACGGCACTTTGCACGGGGAGGGGCTGGTCGCAACCATTGGCCGTCCCGTCTTTATCAAGCAACAACGGACCGCTCCACAGTACACGGTTGTGGAGAGCTAGCGAGAAATCGCTGTCTAATACTTGCTGCCTCATTTGTTCGCTTTTTCGCTCAACTTGTTTTGCCCACTTTGAGCTGTCGGTATCTGCCACCATAGCTGCCGAGCGTGCAGACGCACCAAGTTCCATCACATCTTTCTCCCTGTTCTGACACGGTTGCGAGATGTTCTCTTGCCCATGGGCACGTGGCCCACGTGGTAGATCACTTTCTCTCGTGGAACACCGGCCATGAAGTATCGACAAGCAGCTATATAGCCAATGCAGCCCTCCTGCTGCTGTCATCTCCACTTCGTGGAGAAGTCAGAGCCGTACCGGAAGTTGTTCATCGTCAGTCGACTGCACTCTGTGAAATTGCTATCATGTCTGCTCCGCTCAAGTACCTGTCTTTGGCGGCCTGCGTCATGCCTCTGGGCATGGCCGTTGCCGGGTCCATTGCCGACATCGAGCATGTCGTTCTCTTCATGCAAGGTCTGGTTGACACCCATATTCTGATTTTTGGGGCCGTATTGTTGAGCTGTAGCTGACTGTCGCCCCAGAGAACCGTGCCTTTGACCACTACTATGGAACCTTGGCCGGTGTGCGTGGCTTCTCGGACCCAAATGCCCAGATTAACGACAACGTTTCGGTTTGGCAGCAGCAGTACAACTCAACCCACTGTGTCCTGCCCTACTATCTCAACTACCAGGGTGGTACATACTTGAATGCCACCCAGTGTATGACGGCCGGAAGCAACGCCTGGGCGCCCAACCACAGAGCTCTCGACGGCGATCTCAACGACCTGTGGGCCGTCAAGAACACAGCCTACAGCTGGGGCTACTACAAACGGAGCGACATTCCCGTCCAGTATGCCATCGTTGACGGATGGACTGTCGCCGACATGTATCAGGCAAGCACTCGTCTCCAGCCCCGCTGTCTGGACACTGTGAAAGTGCTGACAGCAGCTTTAGGAAAGCGTCATCGCCTCTACGAGCCCCAACCGAGTGACGTGGACGTCTGGCAGCATCAACACAGTTGGATCGCCGAGCGACTCCGACTATGGTGGACCGTACCTTGACAACAACGAGTCGCCCGGCTGCGACAGCGACGGCATCAACTGCTACCCGCTCGAGTGGGAGACGGTCGGTGAAATCTACCAGGACCAGGGCGTGACGTGGCAGGTGTTCCAGGACTCGGACAACTTTGACGACAACCCGTTTGCATGGTTCAAGCAGTTCCAGGACGCCTCGACCTCGAGCGAGCTTTACACACGCGGCATGAAGGGCCAGAGCCTCTCCACTTTCTACGCGCGAGCCGCCAACGGCACTCTGCCGGCCGTCTCGTACATTGTCGGGCCCACTGACCTTTCTGAGCACCCGCCGTACACTCCGCGGGACGGCTCGTGGCTGCAGAAGCAGATTGTCGACGCCGTGACGTCATCGCCTGCTTACAACACCACCGTCCTGATGATTTCCTACGACGAGACCGGCGGCTGGGGCGACCATGTCGTTCCGTACCACTCGCCCAACGGCACGGCCGCTGAGTGGATGGAGGACGTCATGGCCAGTCTGGGCTACGTCTACACCGGCCCTGGCTTCCGCGTGCCCTTCTACGTCATCTCGCCCTGGACGCGTGGCGGCCATGTGTTCACAGAGCACGCCGACCACAACTCGCAGATCCTGTTCGTGGAGAAATGGCTCGAGGCCAAGGGCGTCAACGTGACCACGTCCAAGATGACGCCGTGGCGCCGCGAGCACATGTCGGATCTCACGGCCATGTTTGACTTTGACAGCCCGGACACCACCCTGCCCGACATCCCGACGCCGACGACGCCCAGCACGAATAGCAAGGGAACCTACAACGGTGCGGCTGTCTGCGAGTCCAAGTATCCGACGCAGCGACCGACGATACCCTACACGGAGCTTCCGGCCAACGCGGACAGCGTCCCAAGCCTGTCGGAGGACGGCTTCAAGCAGATGCGCGGCATGCTGACCGAAGGCCGCTACCTGGTTCTGGAGCGCGACTCGACGGCTTTGGCCAACCCGTCCAACACGACCTCGTCGACGCGCGCGGTGGCGTCCTCGGCCACATCCGGACACGAGCTCACGGCGCAGCGCTGGGTTGTGCACGCCGAGGAGATCGGCGGCGCCAACTTCCAGATCAGCAGCGCGCTGGACGGCTCCTACCTTAGCAGCAGTGGCGTACTCGTGTCGGACTCGTCCAAGGCCGGCATGTACGAGGTCTCGTTCACCGCCGGAAAGGGCTACGCCTTCAAGAACAAGTGCGGCAAGTACCTGTCGAGCCAAGACAGCGCCGTCATTTTCAGCTTGACGGCGGCCTACTGGACGGCCTACAGTGTGACCTACAGCAGCTAAGCAAGCCATGGCATGTAAATTCCCATCTTCTCCGGTCATAGCTCGTTTCTCGCAGCAAGGGGGGGAGATAAAACCTTGGTAGTGGCAATTCACTCACACTTGTGCTCTACTTTCTGTGCTGTGCTGTTGTAATCTGGTAAACCACTCAGAGTGTCCACAAAGCGTTCAGACAAGCAGTGCGCTAATTGGTAGGCTGGAGTTTTTTCTCCACGGGGCTTAACACTACATTGCTAGTATCCGTGCGGATACTGGATCGATACCAATGCGACGCACGTGGGTAGGTCGAGCCGCCTGCATGGAAGTGTGTTTACCTCATATTTCGAATGCGCACAGGGTGGGCCGCTGCCAGAGCTGCAGTAGGAAGTTCTCGTAGCTTGGTGTTACCCCTGGTAGCTGATGAATCTGTCTACCTGAAAACCGCACTACTCCGTCTGGCTGCTCCATGTGCCGAGGCCCAGCGTGTCCGACCTTCCTTCCTTGGTCGACGCACAACTGAATGAGGAAGGTTCGGTGGCGATCTGAGTGCTTGTGCTCGCCTCCTGCACTCCCGGCAGGTCTTATCTTGAATTGAAATTTTTCATCGAGAGGGAGAACCGTTCCTGCCAACAGCGAAAGTCGAGCACGAGAAGTTGTCCATCGCCTACTGTTCAGGACACTCAGCCCCCAACGCGGCCCACTCGCAATTCACAATGGGGAGTCTCTCGCTTGCTGGTCATCATCGGTACCGGCATTGATGACGATCACTGAGATAAACGAAAGTAGTATTTACTGCGTATCGCTTACAGAGCCGGCAGGTTCCAAATACCACAGGCAGGGTTTTGGTGAGGGATTTGTCCTACATGTTTTGGCTCGATGTCGGCCATGTCAGATGGACAGCCTCGGCACTCATGCACAGCTCGACATTTGCTAAGAACGCCCACTCGGTAGACGACATTCTTAGCGGGCACGTGTCTGAAGACCAATCCCGTGCTGTTCATCTGTACCCGGATTACACTTTACGGCTATGTGGATGGATACCCTCCCCAAAGAATGTCTCGATGTTTCAGCTGCTAGCTATTACGTAGCGTCGACAAGCCCACCCCCCCGGCCGAGCACCTCACCATCCTTTTTCGTGGCCGCAAGAACCCGAGTCCGGCTTGCATAGCACGTAGTGGGAAGGCTAAAGCGACACATCTCTGAGCATTCCCTGTATTCCCAACTCTATGGGAGGCGTGGTTTGGCAACTAGCCTACAACAGGAAGGAATGGACTTGACTTATCCCAGCCAGCACGAAGTCAGTTCACCGAGGCCAGCTACATCTGGCAGCGTTGCATTGCATGTAAACGCTGACCTCCATCATTAGTGGGTCTGCGCTAAACCGCAGCATTGGTGATTCGTCTGAGAGCATTTTCGGCATCGTCCACTGTCAAGATATCTTGCATAGCTACGGCCTACCAGGAGCTTCTCGGACAGGGACACTGCTTTGAAGTCAGCTGCACACTGTTTATTCCTTGGTGTTAGATGGTCAAGTATATTGCAAAACTCCTTGTCGTGGACGTCGACAAGTCCAAGGGCGGTAGCTCCATCCTGCAGGACCGTGCCCGCCAGCCTAATAATTTACTGCTGAAAACAGCCTCCAGCAGGCCACCACCGCCATCACATCCGTTTCCAAGATGTTGGTCAGAGATGTTTGTGAAAGCCGAGAAAATACTAAGGGTGAACGAACCATACGGCTCAATTACGGATCGGCTACCTGCACAGTACTGGAGCTTGTAACCGCTGAGACCTCGACTTTACTGCTTTCTGATTACATAATATTTTCGGTTTCAGCCTAACACGTCATTCACAGATTACTTCGTGACCCCAGAAACGCGGAGCCCCGTTCAACCTGGCGGCGCCTCTCACCTCCGAAGCGGTCATGACTATGCTCGCCGGCCAGGCGATACACCGACAGCGATGTAACCATCCCCGTGAACTTCCTTGACCCCCCGTCAGCTGTGACTAACGCAAAGTGCTTCCTCTGCCAGGATCAACCCCTCAATTCGCATTCGCCGCGCCATTCACGCCAACGACCAGCTGCTCGTGAAACGCATCTTAACAGCCCATCCCCAGCTGCTTCACAATCCTGATACATCGGAAGCTGGCTTGTCCAACTCGAACCTACACCTTGCCGCGTTACTGGGCTACCAGTCCATCTGCCAGCTGCTGGTGGAGCTCGGCCACGAAAAGGATGGACCGGCACTCAACGAGAACCATGAGACCGCCCTGATGCTGGCCGCGCGCGGTGGCCACATCGAAACAGTGCACTACATGTGCCAGACCGACTCCACCTGGATTGTTCGCCGAGACATCCACGGCCGAGACGCCATCATGGAGGCCAGCCGTGGTGGCCACGACACCGTCGTCCAGATCTTGCTGACCTACGTACCTGGCGGCGCTCGAGAAGCCGTACGCCGCGAGGACCACGAGGGAAACACGGCCCTGCATTTTGCGAGCAGCAACGGCCATCTGCTGGTCCTGCGCACCCTCCTCGCCGCCGGCGCCGACCCCGACCACGAAAATGTCTGGTGCTGGACCCCGGTGGCATACAGCGCCTCCGTTCAGGCCGAGGTCTATCTCAAAGGCCTCATAAGCGACGTGGAGAAACGGCGTCAGCAACAATCCAAGTCGCAACCACGGGTGGTGAAGCCTCGCACGAGTGAAGATAAAAAGAGGGGGCAGGGTGCTGGCGCTGTGGCTGGACTGCGCCTTGTCCAGGACGAGGACGACAAGCGCTGGTCTTCTCGGCTGCCATAGTGGCCGATGGAATTTTCATTTCTTCATATGTGTTTTTCTTGTCTTTTCTCCGTTTCCAAGCCCGGAATGCCGCGCAGGTGCGCCCTTCACAGTTGATCTACAGACATGTCAAGGTGCCGGCCACCGTGTTCTTAGAAGTGCCACATCCGCAGTAGCAAGGGAAACAACTGTTTTTTTTTCCTCGTTTTTTTTTTCATCAAATATCAAACTTGCGCTCGGTGCAGTTAGGAAAGGCCTGCTGATCTCCGTCTTATGTTGTCGCTCGCTTTATGACATCACTGCTTGCCTACAGATTTCGCTTGTGTGCTCCTTCTTTGGCTAAAGGCTTCTACATCTCCTGGGGAGCTGCCTTCATCCAATGTGTGATATCCTTTGAATTATGCGTACTTCCTTTGAAAGGCCCTATAAGAGAAGAGCCTCCGTCAGGCCTCCCAGCTTCCCTTCCCCTTCTCCTTCCCCTCCCCTCCTTCTTCCCTTCCCCCTTTCCTCCTCTCCTTTTACCTCTCCCTTTCCTTTATTTTCTTTCCATATCCCCTTCTTTCGCAGTTTTCTTTTACAGTCACATTGCAACAGTCTGTACCTTACATCATAAATAATCAAATCCATGCCCAGCTCACTGCTTTGAGCCACAAAACCGTGGCATCACAAACTGGAAAAGTGGATGCCTACCCTTTGTTGCCCGCTGTGCCCGATACAGCGGGTTATCAAGTCGGGCCTCTTCCCTTCCCAGCGGTCAAAGTCATAATCGGCCAGTATTTCTACGCTTCGCAGAATAGGCCGTATTTCTGGGCCTGGCTTATCGTGGCCGTATTTTATGATTCCGATGATAACAGACTCTGGGAAACAGAAGTTTTCGTCATCCAGGAAGAAACCCACCACTACACAGAAGTAAGTAATGCGTTAACCGGCACTCAAGTTTCTTCATTTTCTGACCTCTTTTCACAGTATTAGTTACATTTCACTCAGTCAGGGGCAAGCAAAGCCCTGTGCTCTCCGAGCTGTATCCTTCGCCAAACATACTCGCTCGCGAGCTGGCTGGTCACAGTCAACCCAGTCACACAGTTAACAGACGGCGTCGACATAAATAGGACTGGCATCCCCAGTAACTACAACAAGCACACCATCGTTTCTACAACTTTGTTGCATCCTTTCTCGTCCGCCTCTTTCATCGCTTAGATTGCTTTCACAAAGACATAAAACATCCCAAAGGCCACAGCTCCACAACAAGGCTCATCCTGCCCCAAAACTATCTCTTATTTTGCACTCCAAAAAAACACGGACCAGAAGCAACATGGCTTTCCATGGCGGCGGCGGAAATCCACGATTCGGTCGTGATCCTCTCGGACCGCCGCCATCAAACATTGGACCCATTCCTATGAACGTCCACGGCTATGGCCAAACACATCCCCCACAACAATTTCAACCGCAGTTGCAATATCTGGCTCAAAACTATGGGGGCATGTTTTCCTATGCTTACACGGCGCCGCCGCCGCCGATTTCCGTGCCCATCGCTTCTCAGCCGCCTGCTATGACTCAAGGACAGGGGCCACAACCTCAGCTGGACAGGGACTTTCGGACTTGCGGTATGAGGAACGCGACCGGCGGCTTTGGGTGCGAGCCGGGATACAACTACTTCTTCCCCACAGAACATACCAAGATCCACGTCTTGAAGACGGGGTCGACTCCACCTTGGCAGCTCCCTCCCAATTTCGCCGTCCAATTTCATGCTTGCCATGTGCCGGTAAACACCACCGTGGCCGAACTGATGAAAGGGTTCGGGGCGCGTAACCCCGTGTTTAAAAGCAATGTCATCACCGAGGTGTGCCCTGGTGGAGGCGGGAAATGGTACAAGGGCATCGAGCTCTGCGGCGATGATTTCGCAACTATGAAGCTGCCAATCAAAGAACTCGGGTGGGACGCCTCGCGGACAGGTCTCCGAGGCGAAAAAAAGGTGGTTTACATATATGTCCAGAAGGATTGATTGTTCTGTTTTTGCTCTTGTTTCTGTACTGTTTTTAGCTGATGACTATCTTTGTCGTGAAGTCGGGGTTGTAGCACCTTAGAGGAAGGGTAGGAATGTACCTGTTTGTGTTTTTCAACGGATCGATGTTTTACAGTTTCTGAAGATGTATTCTTAAGCATTCTTGCCCACTGCCATTAGCTGTGGCTAGCTTTTGAAAAGGAAAAGTGTAAAGTATGATTATTTATTATTGCTACAGTTCATGGCTATGCTCTGATACATGCCGATCTGATGCCTAGCTGAAATATAGCGGGTATCCATTCCATTGAACAAAGCCTTGTTCTCAATATTTGTAGTACCAAGGCTCATCAAAAACATGGTACCGGTGTCCTCTCACGCCCTCTCCTCTGAACAGTGCAGGGTAGCGTTGGCCCTCTGGCACCTGCGATTCGTCCACTCTTGTGTTGCGCGTGTTGTCGTCGGCTTCGAACAAGTACTTGATCCTCTCCTCGTTGTCAGGTATAACAAACTTGGCTGTCTGCAGCTCGGTGTCGGTGATGGTGCTTCGGCTAATTCTTGCATAGCCAACCCTCTGAAGCCCTTTGTATAGAATGTACTCGCACCAGCGGTCCCAGTCTGAAGGATCAACATCGTGCATCCCCGATGTCTCAGAAACATACGTGTTGTAATTGCCCTCAAGAGGCTTGGTAACAAGATAGCTGAGAAGGAAGCTGGGCCGGTCTGTGCTGCCCATCAGCTTAGCGAGGTACTGTGACTGCAGTCTGCGGTCCTCGGGATCCTCCTCTTGTCCGGAGTGGAAAACGAAGACATCGACGAGGGTGCCATAGACATCCAATGTCGCATGGATGGCCGGGGCCAATTCGCCGACAGGGCTAGGCAGAAGATGGTGTGTTGAGTTGACGATGGGGAACTTTGAGAGCAAAGCGCAGCCCCAGGTGTGCTTGTTGGGACCCGGGCCGTAATCAACATACATGCCCAAGTCCTCAGCCAGGAACTGTGTAACGTCACGATTTCCCATGATGATGCGTTGGGAGTCGCTCTCCAATAGGCCGAACACATCCAGCTCGGCGTCTCTCAGCAAGTCGCGCATGCGACGCTCAGAACTCCACATATCGTTGTCCAAGCTGAAATGAATGGTCCAGATGCCGGCTGTAAGGACACGGTCTTCGGGGTGGTAAGGCTTGTAGTCGTTGGTCGGGAATCGTCTAAACGCAAAGCATAAAAAGATAACATTTAAAACGCCTGCCAGGCCGAAGTAATACTTCCGATGTCCGGTTGTCGCTGACCGTTTCTGGTACTTTGGCCGAGAGGGTGTCTTTTCCGAATTTAAATTGTAAACACCGCAGCCAAGCAAAACCATCAACACAGTCATGATCCAGTCTGTGTGCTCCCGCAAAAATGGGCCGCCTGGCACGAAGGCGTAGGCAACCACCCAGACGTGGAAGAGAACCATGAAGTTGTAGATCAAAAATCCCATGCCGAACGTTACACCAGGGTTTTTCTTAGAAGCCGCAGTAAAGAGCGGAACAGCGAGAGCCACGAGATATGTCGCCATTACCAGCGCGCCGTAGTACCCGGTCCAGTGGTTAAAGGAGTAAAGCACAGCAGCACCGACGCAAGCGATGCCAAAGCTCGGCCAGGATGACACGAGGGCAGGGCGATAAATGCCGAGGAAAAGGCCGCCGGTCATAGCAAAAATCGTGTAGTAGGCATCGACATTGGACAACGGGCCGCGCACTGGGTAGCCGTCCCAAACCCAGGCCATCATGGTGCTCGTGTCCGACAACAGAGAGTGCAGCCCGAAGAAGAGGCCGCCCAGACCAAGGGCATACAAAATAGAGTATGTCTTTGTTCTTTCCACCTGACCGCCCGTCATAGCAGTCTTGCGGGTGAAGCGCCACGCAGCAAGGACGCCGAGACACAAGCCGGTGACGTTCCAGCCACCGTTTTCTGCGTGCATGACGGCCCAAATGGGGTTGTTTGTGTGCCCTGCAAACTTGGCAATGCTCGACATGAGCAGACCTAGGAGAAAAGAGAGAGCGCGTGATTCAAGTCGGCCACCTTTGCTGGCGTCAGCGTAAAAGGTGGCAGCCCAGGCAAGGCACTGCAGGAAGACGCCGGCACCGATAACAGTGAGGCGATTTGCCGGGTCGGGGACCAGGAATGCCACGAGCCCGACAAGAGACACAAGGTGGGCGATCCGGAGGTTCCGGACAATCAGGGTACGGATGGGCGTGATGGCCAGCAAAAGGGGAGAGATCGTAGACATGACAAAGGCCTCGTAGCCGGAAATTCCCATGTACCAAAGGGGGAAGTACCAGATGGCGATGCCGAGACTGGTCAAAACAGACCAGAAGACAAAGCCATGGTAAACATCAGCTGCGGCATCCAGGGCGGCGGACCACGAAAACGCCGTGGAGTTGGCGGCAACGGCGGCCAGCCGAGCCTTGTTCTTTTCTTTTTCTTTCTCGAGCATAGCAGCTTCGGCTGAAGATCGATGAGAACTGCGAGGGAGTTTAGAATACGATCCAATAGACGGGGGACCTTATGGATCGCCAGCGCAGACGACAATGCGCTCCGTGCTTGATTATGGGAACGGGACCACTATTGGTGGCCTTTTGGTATTGCCAACTGTCTATTTTGGAAGCCATTGCACGTACCCCTTGCTGATCCCCTTAGTATCCTTCACGATCACGTCAAATGTGTCGAAGTCCAGGGCGGTTACGGCATCGAACGCCACATCGAAGAGAACAAGAGACCACTCGAAGAATGCGTAGATGGTGTAAGCTGCAGGATGGTACAATTAGAAGACGAAAGCAATAATACGTGATGAGCAGCGGCAGCACGGGTAGAAAGCATGGACCAGAAGAATGGACCAAAAAGAATGGGCCGAAACACTGGGCCAAAAAGAATGGGCAGAAAGCACATGCGCCAGTGGGGCAATCTTACCTCCAGGGATGCGGTGGACTTTATGCCGAATGAAGAAGTATACAAGCGGCACGATTGTGCCAAAAAAGCTGCCAGCAATGTACTTTCGGTATTTCACGGCGGTTGCGTTGGGCGGGCTCAGGGCAAGGCAGCCAAACATCCACGGAATGGTAGCCACCAGGTACGAGATCATAAAGATGTCGTGCCAGTCGTGGTTGTCGGTCGACGTGACGTAGGTCCAGCCGCCGCATGTAAACGTGCGGAAGATGCCAAAGAAGAAAACGATATTGGGGAGCGTGCGGTTGGCTTGCGCCGTCAAGAGGTACCACAGCCCAACGAGGGCGAATCTCGGACCTGGAAGCAGCTGTCGTCAGCGGCAGTTGCGACACGCACAGAGTAGCTCCTTCCTTCCACAAGCCACACACACACATGCACATGCTTACCTGAGGTGATGGCAATGAACAGCATGAAGAAGGACCGCTCAGGGTGCCGGTCGCCAATCGTCGCAGACACGGAGGGGAACCACTCGTCGGGGTAGCCGTACCATTGATTCTGGACAATCTTGTGGTAGTGGAGCGAGACGCCGACAATGAAGGCGCTGATAAACGCAGCTGCGAAACATTACGACGCGTCAACAAGCTGCGGCAAAGACGGCCAGGCGCAGGTTGACATACCATAGGCCGCGACCGTGTGCAGGTAGCTCACCCAGCGACCGTTAAAGGTGAATAGCACGCCGGTGTCCTTATCTTTGTATTTGGGTGCCATTTTGGCGAAAGCGGAACGCTCGGGAAGCAGTCAAAATGGCAGCAGAGACAAAAAAGCAGCGGCTCGGGTAAAAAAAGGAAAGCAGAATGAAAGAAACGGGCATAAAAGAGCGTAAGAAGAAGTCGCGACGTCGTCAAGCCAGGTCGGATAGCAAAAAGAACAGAAAGCTCGGCAGGCTCGCAAAACGCCAACACGACGGGCCTCGGCATCCCCTGGGCTGACGGGCTGACTGGCGTGTATTATGTAATGATCAAAAGCTGGGCAACACGCTAGGGTGCCCGTTGTGTGGTGTTTAAAACAAACGAGCCAATGAAAAGGCGGTAATCCAAATTAGAGTATTCCCCCAATCGCGTGACCCTTTCCAAAGCGTCCAAAGCTAGCTCGCAGCCCCTTGCAGCGGCGTGTGATAGCGTCCCGACCCCGACCCCGATCCCGACTCTTCCGGTGTTTCTGCGACCAGCACGCGTCCTGATAAGGCGCGACCCTCCTCTGGGTCGCGTCCATCCTCCCTGTTCGCCGACGCGTCTGTTGGCGATTCCAGCTCGACATCTTTGTCGTCGGGCGGCTGCAGTCCTCGATCCTTGACAAAGAGACATCCGACAAAGCAGAGTCCAACAAGAGGGATCTGCAAGATGAACACGGCCCGGCTCGCTGCCATGTACGCGTCCAAGACGTCATCAAAGCCCGCTCCCTGGTCCGTGGGTAAGGAGTAGCTATTGTCTGCTAGGTAGCTGTACTGTGGCGGCAGGTGGCTCTTTAGGGCTGCCTGGAGCACAGCTGCGGAGGCAGCCAGCCCAAACGACCCCCCGGTACAGCGGAAGAAATTCCGAGCCGAAATGACGACTGCCCTGCGGGACTTGGGAGAGTGAGCCTGCAGGGCAACAAGGGTCGGCTGGAAGGCACACCCGATTCCGATGCCCGTCAGGACAAGAAACACCACCATGACAACAACGTGGGTCTGTCGGTTCAAGAGCAGCATCAAGCCCGTCCCGCTAGCATACTTATTAGGGGGTGTTTACTCGTGCTGCACGCATTTGAACGTTTGGACGGCGAGACACTTACAGTGTCCACATGGCAAAGCCAAACCACAGGATCTCTGCATATCTCTTTTTCCGTGACAAGTACTGCCCCGACAAAATCGAGAGCAGTGACTGTGCGATCACCACCGACACCATGATGGAGGCGGACTGCAGGACAGAATACTGCCGTGCGTTCTGCAGGAAAAGGGGCACGTAGTACAGATACGACTGATACGCCGCCCCAAACAAAAACGTCTGTGCCATGAGCACGCACAGAACGGGGTCGTGGAAGATTTGGACTGCAGCCATGTTAGGGGGCGGGCATGGTTCCATTGCACGTGGGTGTTCGGTTTCGTGGGTCTCATCTTACTTGGCATCATTGGCAGCCTAGCCCATTTCCATTCCACAATTATGAAGAGAACAAAAGAGACGCTGCCAATGACGAGCATGCTGATCACCATGGGCGAATTCCATGCAAAATACGATCCTCCACCGCTGATAGGAATCAGCAACAGGATCACTGCCACGGATGATAACACCACGCCGGCATAGTCAATTCTCAACGCGCTCTCTTTGAAAGTGGCTGTAGGCCGCTTCGACGGCAACAGAAAGAACGACACGGCAGCGACCGCGGCACCAAGGGGGGTCAACAAATAAAAGAAGGCCCGCCATGTGGCTCTCTCGATAAACGCCGCGGCAAGGAATGGCCCGATAACATTACCAAAGGCCACAAAGGACCCAATAACCCCCTGGTAGAATCCCCGTTGTTCCAGTGTGACGACATCCGAGACGATGATCATGGCGAGGTTTGTGACGCCGCCGCCGCCAATACCTGCGATGCCACGAAAGACATAAAACATGGGCGAGTTGCGAGACAAGCCGCACAGCAGATCGGCAAGCGACAGCATAACCGCGGCGCTGAGGAAGACCATCTTGCGTCCAAAGATGTCGGACAGGCGGCCGTAGAGCATCTGGAACATTGTGTTGGCGATGAGAGACGACGTGCCCGCCCATGAAATGGTGTTTTGTGCGTGGAGGTCTCGTGCAATCGTTGGCAAAGTAACGCTGATGCCGTTCTGGTCAATCATGGTGATGCCCAGGGTCAACGACAGCGTGCCCAGCACGATGACTAGTTGGGACTTGGGCAAAATGTTGACCTGATTATGGAGAGCCTTCTCCGCGGCAACCTGCGCCTCTCTCATGGTGGCCGGATAATACTGCGTGTCGTTGGAAAACAGGGGTGTAGTTTGGCATCATGAAGAAGCACAGTTGTGTTGGAAGTAGCAGTGTCGAAAATCAGGCGGCCAGTTGTCTTATCTACAAATATTGTACGGTGAAAGAAAGTGGAAGCATTCAAGCGGAAACCCGAAAATGGAGGCAAGCCGATCCATCCTGATGCAAAAGTAAAAAAAAAATCAGACATTTATCGCCGTCCTCGCCGATAAAAAAAAAAGCATACCGACCTGCGATACGATGTCGGTGGCCAAACGGCCGGCAGCTCCAGCCCGATATCCGGCAATTCAGCGATCTAGCAATGTATATACTCCATGTCATTGGAGGCATTACGCCGTCAAAGACGCAGTCAGTGATATTCGGACTTGGACGTGTAAATCTCTGCGCATCACGCTGCAACCCCCGGGGCCGGTGCCGTTCTCGGCGTTGGACCCGTCTTCTCCGCGTGCCATGGCAATTTCGGAAGACGATTAGCGGCTCCACACGACGGCAGAAGGCGAATAGGGTGTCTGCCAAGATGCCGCAGCCCCTGGAGCAGGAGACTGTATTACACCGCTCTAGTCCGGCCACGGCGTTGCCGACAGGGAGGATGGCAGGTACAGTTTTTTTCTGTTGGCAACCTCCTCGCTTGAGGTAGCATTCCCGATTACCACATCTCGTAAGGCAGGTGGTGCCTGACCTTAAATGCCGGGGTTCCGAGGCGGAATTTTTTTCGCAGGTCTTCCACCAGGTTGGTTGAATGTCAGGTTCAACGATATCGACTTTGACAATGCTACGTTGCTTTGGCGTTGGAAAACCAACACATTCGATCAGCATCATGGACAGCTGTCTTGTGGAGCCAACATTGGAATAAAAGGAGATAAAGAGAACCAGGTGACTGACGGCACAAGTCACAGCCCTCAACTGTCACTCAACAAGCTACGTACCTTTTTTGTACACTCTCGGGGCGGAAGAGAACTGTCGCATCGGCCGTGGTTCAGAAAAATACTAGGCTCCATACAAAGTGAGCCGAACTGACGAATGGAAGTGGTGGAAGGTCACTATTCCATTGCGGCAAGGCTCCGAATGATTGAATGCCCACACAACACGCAAGCTAGGGTAGCCCCGAACCCCAAGCGAGCTATTGGTGGCTGCTTCACTGACAGCCATGTGGATGGCCTGCTTTGGTAATGATTTGCTTGCTTGAAATTTTCAACATGGACGTGAGACCAACGGTCTGGAAAACGGTGATCTTGTGATTTCCGTCCGAGTCGGAATCCAGTTGAATGGTAATATATCGGGTGCCCTCGTTGATGCCGGTTAGAAATGCTGTGTTTAATGCTTATGAAACTGATAAACTCAGGACAAGTGAGACCTTTTATCTCGGATGTATAGAATTTTGTCCATTTTCACATCTGAATAAGTGAGCAAAGCCTCAATCAGAAACACGCAGGGCGCTTTCATAAGCGAGTAATGCTAGTGACTTGGTAATGCATCTGCAGAAAATGACATCAATCTACATCAATCACCACCCAGTCGGGTTTACTGGCCAAGCACTTTTCGCAGCCGCGAATCAAGAGGGCCAAGAACTGTTATTTGACTCGACCTACGCTTCATTGTCATTCCAGCTATTGATAATTCGCCACACCAGGGGCTAATAAATGAAATAAAAAAGAAATACAAAAAGGAGACAACCAAAGCAATAGCGACATACGCCAACCATGCATTGCACAAATATCGTACACGGAATCGACTCTCCAAGCCTTCCATTGCGTTTCTCTCGTTCAACTCGTTGCGCTACCACGCCTGCTCCTCTTGTCTCGCTCATCTCGGCGGTGGATTTCGGCCTCTTGCTCACGTAGCCGGCGTGCAGCCTCGTTTCGATCCATCGTCCGTCCTTCCCGTTCCAGCTTGAGCTTGTTCTCTAGGTCTCGCAGCCGCAGAATCCACCGAGGATCATTGCTGTAGCCGTCGACAGGTCCCATGTCTGTTGCGTCCTGCAGGGCCAACTCCCCGGCCGTCATTGTCCGCGATGCTGTGCTCGGCCGGGGCACGGAGCTGCGGCTGGCAGTTTTGGGTCGTACCCTGCTCCGATCACGCGGTCCCGTTGGAATCGACGGCGATGGTGAGCCGGACGCAGACGCATCGTCGAAAGGACCGTCAGCGCTGCCATAGGCGGCTCGTGCACGTACCTCATTGGCCGTCCGCAGCGTGGCGTTTTCAACCTTCAATTGCCGGTATGCTTCTTCCATTCTCGCCATGCGGTTATGCAGCTCAGAGCTTCCAAACGTGCCAGTTGCGAAGCCATTGCGGATAACGGCCTCGAGACGATCCAGTTTCTTCGTGCGCGTGTCCAGGTTGGTCTCCAGGTTGTGATATTCCCGCCAGAGGTCCCGTTCCACACTCTTGATGCGGCCTTGGAATCCGCTGATGACCGTCTCGATGTGCTTGATTGCGGCAATCAAATTCCGAGAGAACCCCGGAAGCATGGTGGCCACAGCCTCCAGGCTCGGCAACGCCCGGCCACTGATAAGGCTATTGTCATGTGCCCAGTCTGTCCCGCACAGAGCGGACAGTCGTGTCCACAGAACGAGAAGCAGGTTGTTCCGTTCGTGTAGTTGATCCTTGAACGTGGCCTCGAGTTGTGATAGACGTTTCTTGTCCTGGGACTTGGAAGACTCGAGTTCAGATATGCGTGCATCCTGTGTGGTCACGGTTCGTGTGACATGTTGATGGGTCTTTTGGAATGTGTCGAATTGGTGTTTCGTGTTCCGGTGTGCAACCCTCTCCTTTTCAAGTGCCTCGGCAACCTTACGGGCCTCCAGGCTGTGAGATTCTAGCAGTGCATCGCGCTGCTTGATGATGCGATCCTTCTCCATTAGAGACGCCTTCGTTGTGTCCAGTTCCCGGACGGTATTCTCCAGCTCCCGTTGCAGTTTAGCGATCGACTAAATTAGTATAGTTAGAGGTACAGTCCGATGTCTCAGGGGGTGTGGGAAGGGGGATAGAAAACAGGTACGCACCTTCAGTAAGCTGGAACGTGTGCCGCTCAGATCGCCGAGCGCCTCTCTTAAATTGTTCTCGAGCTCCATCAACCTCTCCTTCCACTCCGTAGCTTCCACCTCGCGAGATGTCAAGCTCTTGCGCAACTTTCTTGCCTCATCCTTGGCGACAGAAGCCTCGCGACTTAGCTCATTGATAAAGTGCTGCATGTCTTTCTTGTCCTTGGTGGCCAGGTTCTCGGCCCGTTCACGCTCCGTCACAATCTGTGCTTGCAGCTGCTTAACCCGCTCTTGCTCATCGTGCAGGTGCTCCTCGGCTTTGGCCACGTTCACTTCCAGTCGGCTGATGGTGATCTTGTCGCTCTCTTGCTCCTCGCGGAGGAAGGCAATCTCGCCTTGGCTGTTCTCCTGTTGGACGAGGAGTCGCTGCGCTTTATCGTTCGACTCGAGAAGCTTGGCCTCGAGTTCCTCGAGTTCCTTATTGGCCTCGGCCAGCTCTTGCTCGAGTTCTTGAACACGTCTGACCTTGTTCTCCGTCTCATCTTCCAGTCCCACGAGAGCTTCACTGAGTTTGCGCATCTCTTCTTGCAGAGCGTTGAAGTTCTCCGTGCGTTCATTCAGCTCCGTCTGGAGCTTTTGCGACTCCGCGTCCCGCAAGTCGGCCTCTTCTTCGTACCCATCAATAGCTTCCTGGGCCTCCGCCTGCAGATCATCGAATTGAGTCTGCAGGCTGCTGTGCCGTTGTTCTATGTCGTTCAGCTCCGTAATCAGCTCGTCACGTTCGGACTGCATGGCCATCAGATCTGACATGGCACCTTCATAGTCCTTTTGCACCCCCAACGCCACCTCCTCGGCCTCTTGTTTTTGGTGCAGGACAGTCTCAAGCTCTTGCATCAGTGTCTGGTTCTCAAGCTTCGCTTCATTGATCTTGTCTCGCAGCGTGGCGTTCGTATTCTCGAGCTCTTCTCGCTCCGGGTCGTCAACGATCGTTTCAGCCCGAGTACCTCCACTAGCCCGCGATCCAGAACGTTCATGGCCGCCAATCTGGGAAGCAGAGCGATCCAAAAAGCTGTCGATAGTAGAAGGAGCAGGACCACCCCTGCGCTGCGCCATTTTTAAGTCTTCAATTTCCTGGTAGAGACGCTCTTTCTCTTTGTTCCGGGATGTCAACATGGATGTTTGGGCTCCAACTTCTTTCCTCAATTCTGCATTTTCGTGTCGTAATTGTTCGCCCTCACGGCGCAGCTCCTCGACGAGTGTGCCTGATGCAGAGGTTAGGTTGCGGGTGGATTCCGTGTCGGTGGGTAAGCCCGAAGAAGACACCTGGGAGGGAGCAGATCCATTTGGCTTTTTGGAGATGTTGTAGATGTTTGTCGTGTGGTGAAGAGTTCCTGCGCCCGCACTACCTGTGCTGTGCAGTTCTTGTCGCATGCGAAAGATCTCGTCTCGCAGTTTGCGGTTCTCTTCGTCGGATTGCTCACGCCGTGCCGTTTCCTGCTCGAGAAGATCCTTCCAGACATCTTCTTCCTCCTTGCGGCCTAAATTTTCGCCCACGTTCTTCTCGCCAATGGACTGCAGAGACCGTATAACATCGGCCATGCGGCGCTTTTCATCTTCCTTGGTCAAGTTGTCCTCCCGGAGCCGCTCTATCAACGACGAATACTCCTCGACACGTTCTCGAAGGTATGTAATCTCTTCTTCCTTCTCTTGCAGGTCAGAGTCCAGTCCGTCTGGTATTTGCCCACCTGACGAGGCTGCGCTTCGCGATGTGCCAGGACGGTCGTTCTCGTCGTTAAGCTTCTTCTCCAACTCCTTGACCCGACGCCGAAGCGCCTTATTGTCGCGCTGCAGAACGGCAATGTTGGTGCGGAACTCGACATTCTCCTGGATCATCTCCTTGATGCCATCTTCTGAGAGCTTATCGAGGCGGTCGCTGAGAAACATGACCTTTAGTTTCAGATCAAAGTTTTCCTTTGATAGGCGCTCAATGGTGCTGCTCTGTTCTTTGAGAGTCATGTTGCGCCCGGGACGATGGAGACTTCCGGTGCCAAAGTCAGAAGGCTTTCGAGGAGTTACCAGGCCACTCTTTGACTTGTATTCCTTCGCTAAAGATTCCGGCACCTGGACGTCCATGACACGGCGTGCTAGCACCGTGTCCGTCGGTGGTGCCAAGGGCGTCTTGGCTTTCGGGGTCTGCAAGAACTTGTTGTCGTGCGATGACGCTATTGAATTGTCTTGCTCTGCCAGGGTTTCTAGACGGCCGGCTGGCTCGTGAAAGTCATCCACGGCAGAGATCATGCTTCCGATACTCACAGACCGTGAGAGCATGTCTGAATGCTGTCCGGTGCCTTGTGTCGGTACGGCTCCTCCCGATTGGAGGGCATAGTCTGTTCCCAAGCCGACCGTGACATCACTATCCACGTCGTCATGGGAGTCTGGGTTAGTCGTGAATGAAGACGCCGAGGACCGTTGACTCGCAGCCCGGCTCGTGAGAAATCTTGGTCGCTTGCCGTACCTCAGCCCAAGGCTGCTTGTGCTGGTGTCAAGGTGTTGTCGCCGCTGCAGATCAGATTCATGGTCCGGAAAAGACGATTCTGCCGAGGTGTCATGCAAGGTCGAATCAGAGGGTGCCGCCCGCTGGCTAGGGTCGTCTGTTGTATTGCGCGCTGGTGTGGTCTCTCCTCCGCCAGCTCCCGACTGGTGGTCCAGGTCGATGCTCGTGTGGGACTCTGTTGGGAAGGCAGATGGCTCTGTAGGGTGCGCATTCTTAATGGTGGGACTGGCTGGTGCGCCTCCTTCATTCGGCACACGAGAGAGCACCGAGACCGGAGCGGCTGGCGGCGTTCGCTTTCGTGGAGAGTCGAAAAGGTAGGTGTCGTCGGGTCCATCTTTGGTAATGGTTGGGATCGGGGAGAGGGGGGCGACAAAGCTGGACTCGACTTCGGGGAGTGTCTCGTGTAGGATCTGGTCGTTAAAGGACTCGGACGCTTTGTCGGCATCGAGACCGGTGCTATCCAGGAAGCTGTCGCCTATGGCTTCAGTATGCAAAGGGATGTTTTCCTGCTGGAGGTGAGGCAGGGGCTTGTTAGGCTCGCCAGGCCTGGGCGTGGTAGACGACGCCGCACCCGTTGGCAGGTTTCCATCCTCCACCACTAACACTTCTGCCGAAGTATCTGGCGCAGATGTTTGAGGGTCCATCGGGTCGCAGTCTCCTGCGCGCGCGCGAGGAGAAAGCGTGTGGCCGGTGCGAGGTGAGGGTGTGTGTCGAGGACAGTGGTGGCGGAGCGCAATCTGTGTTGTAAACTATGCGTCGTGCCACTTGTGCGGCAGACGTGCTCTTCTCACGATGTGACAGGCGAAAATGGCATTGTCATGCGCTGCGTCGTAGGACTGAAGTGCAGTTCGAAAGGTCTAGATGGATGAGGATACTTCTAGGAAACGCGCTCGAGCCTCTGCTAGCGGGCGCTCTGCCCAATAGTTTACAGTCTAACCAAAATAAGAAACGTAGATGTTGCTATGGCAGCGCACGTGCCGTTTCTGCAGCGGAAAGGGGGTTGAAAAGGAGGCGAAAATAAAGAAACAGCAGGGTAAAAGGGGGGCGAGGCGAGGTGAAAGAAAAAGAAAGCCACTCTGTACAATAATAATATTAAAGACGTGGTCAAAAAGGCAGGTGCTGGCAAGGTGAAAGACCGACGCGACGGACTCCCCCTCCACAAGCACGCTGAGGGTCAAAACTAGCGCTGAAAAAGTACGACCGCTGATACGATATTTATTGCAATGTTCTGATATCGTTGTCTCAGTATCGTTCCAACCAGTGATCCCCCTCGTGGACGCTCAGATCTGCATCCACGCATCGTGGCCATAATCTAATGGGCTAAGAGGCATGCCCTACTCGTAAACTGTCTCTGTCGCCGGGCTGACGTGTCTGTTCATTCTTATGCATCTTTCTCTCCCTTTTTACGCCGTTAACAGTAATACGGGTACGTGCCGTTGGGCACCAAACTAAAACACCAACCAGAATCCTACCAACAAAGGAGGGGCAGTTAAGCTACAAACATTCATCACGTGTAAATGTCTGACCGGTGCATTCCTGGGTTACTCAGCTTCTTGGCATTGATCGCACCTCACAGTAAATCGTGCCGCTTCGGGATAGATCATGGCTTAGATTCTGAAGGAGAGCCAACCCATTGGCCACGCTCGCGGGGGATGATGTAATGCCCAAGGGATATCCGGCGATGGATGTATAAAGAGCGATTGGAACTGCCAGCTGAACGAAGAGGTTTGCACATCCCAACATACCATACTTTGTTCCCTGACAATCTATTCCCTACACTAAAAAACAAGCAAAAATAACTCCTCTGGGCAGCAGCAGGAAGGCCAGCAGAGCCAGCAGAACGGCGAAAAGGAAGACTATGCCGATAAGGCTTTTGACTTCCTTGCCAAGAAGACTGGCCACACTGTCGACCGGAACACCAGTGAGAAGATCACAGATGGTGCTCGCGGTGCCTTTGAGAAACTCACAGGGTGAGTAGCTCTTGCCTCTCTTCTTCCAACGTCCTGGATCTTTCCAAACGTCTCTAGCCTGACTCTTCCAACGAACAGAAAGAAAGTGAGCTCGAAGATCTCCAACTAGACTGCGCATCGCACCACAATGTGGAGGTCACTGGTATCTGGAGACACTGGGAGGGAAAGCATAAGAAGGGAGGGAACCTGTGCGCAAGCTTCAGAATATCCCTACAATAGCCATAATTGAACCATGTTTCAATATCGAAATACCTCCCTGATGGATGAACCCGTTCATCATGAGGCTGCCGATGCCATATCCCCGTTTGTCTAACCCAATAGAAAAGACTGAACCAAAAATAATACAAACTGTTGCAAAAGAATTGCGAGAAATCGAGACTCATACACGCTTGGTCGCATAACCCATTCAGTAGTTTTGGTCATACCTCCGTAAATAACCCCACATGAAAACATATCAGGTGGTTCCAGCGAAAACCTGGAAAGATATAACCATGATCCACAAAAGGAAAATGGTGCCAATAAAGGCAAACGCAAAGGCAGCCTGCCAAGCCTGGCCTGACCCGGTGAATCAACACGTTAGTTTCGGATTCCGTCAAGCGTTCATGGAGCACAAAACACTCACATATGCTCTTCTGTGCCATCCAGGCTAGTGTCGTCAAGGTCTGACCCTTGGGATTCTGATTGAAAACGGCCAGGTTGCAGTGGGAGTTTACGCTCCCTGACGGCCCCCAGAGCTCGATCGACAAGACAATGAGGCCGACCAACCACAGTACAAACATCACAAAGCCGCCGATCATAACAATGGACGGGAGCAGCCGTCGCTGGAAAATCAGGGCGAGTATCACCGCGACGAAGATGATAGCCAGAGATGCGACCGTCAGCATGTACGGGAAGTACCTGAAGCGCATTAGCAGTGCACAGGGCCACGAAGATGGACTAGCTGAACATTCTTTCTTACCATGGGATGCCAAGAAGAAGCTGCTTCTGATCCTGGATAAAGGTGGCGAAGATGCCAATAAGCGTGCAAGACGAGATGAGCATGATCAGAATCCAGACGTTGAGCTGGACTGCCGGCCAACGATATTTGTGGATGCGCTCGACGCGCCGCTCGTAAATAATCGAGCTGATTGTAGATGTCGACACCATCGTGAAAAGTGTGTGGCAGACAGTCTGCTCTGTTTTCGAGTCGCAACGCTGTCTGCAAGCTGCTCAACGGGGGGTCAACCAAGCTTCCGTCGTGGACGCGCGTCGTCCGTCGCGAGGTACTTGTCGGCTTTGTGCAGCAAAGCCAATCGCCCTCTCCCCTCTTGAAATATTGTATCCGTTTTCCTCGCCGTATAACTGCGTTCCGAGGTCCAAGATTGTACAGAGCAGTCGATCAGCTCAAAGGTCGTAGCGTATCCCATGAACCCGGTCGCAAAAGTCGCAAAGGAGTCGTCGGGTGTGAGCGGTCGATCTTCCCAAGGCTCCTCGAGCTGGGATGCAACAGCCTGCTGATCGTTGGTGAGCGTTTGAATGTGCCAAGAAAGGACTGGCTCGTTTTCTCGGTCGTTCGTTGTCGTGTTCGTTGGCCCGTCAGGCGATAGAGTCGGTGTTGGTTCTGCGGAGGTTGAATGAGGATCGCTCGTGCCGCCGCATCCACAACAGGGCATGGGTTCGAATGCGACGTAATACACAATCGGTGACTTGCAGCAGACAGGAAATGATGCGCGAGGACCGAGGATGTTCGATTGCGAAAGTGAAGTGGCTGGGATCGTGGGCAATGCCCAACTTATCTAGTTGTGCCTCCGTATTGTGACAGCTATGACCAATCACGGCTCCACGGGAGAGCGCTCGCTAAAAGTGGGTGGCAGGGAATTATCGCAGCCTAGCAATTAGTTATGCAGCCCATTCAATGGCGTACCCCAGAATCTACCCGCTAGCATCTTATCTTTTATTCCGCTGGACTCGCACATACCCTCTTATCGTAGCTGTTCGTCCTTGTTCTTCTCGAAGAATGCCGTTTTTATGTTTCACTCGAAGCTGTTTGCCTTATCCATCCGCTCACGCTTCTTACTTGGAACTCTTGCCTAGCATACCCAAAGAGCAATTTCAGGACGTGTATTTGCATATCTTCTTCTTGCAGCACCTTCTCCGCCCGAGCTCCCCCGCCGTCGCAATTTTTTTTTCAGCTGCAGCGTCGTGGCTCCATGAAGAAGCGCCGTAGCCAATGAAATATTCCACTGTGACGAACCAGTCCCCGAACCTGCTGTCCATAGGGAGATAGTGTCTCCACGCTACGAGACGTGCGTCGTGCTACTCACGCCAGAGCATCACCTTGATTAGAAGGCTCGTGCTTTGCAGAAATGTCGCCCGCCGAAGCTGTTCCCATCCACGTTAGAAAGGAAAGACGCTTGTTGTTGAGCTGCTCCTGCAGTGAACGGTCTTTGACAGTAGAAAATTGCGAGTCAGTATACGGGCAAATCAGTACACGAACATGTCAGTATACGGACAAGTTAGTGTACGGGCAAGTCGTGTACGGGCAATTGTCCTTGGCTGTTGAGACAGGGCACATTGGATCAGTAAACTTGCAGGCGGAGCACCCTTCAACCCACTCGGGCAGCCGGCCATCGTTGTGCGTCGGTGAGGCACACCGCAGATGGGTCTCTTTCCGGGCTAGCGTCGTCCCATTGAACGGCGGTGAAAGCCGCACCAGTTTGACTCTCGGTTTCGTCCGTCCGCCAGCCGCAACACCACGCCAAGCAACCCGATCGGTGTTCTGCTTCCAATCAGCACCCCGGTCGACTCCAGGCTTAAAAGCGTTCTTTTTCAGTAATACAATAAATGGGAGCAAGAATCGATATTTTGTTGTCCACAGATGGCTCACTGCCGTCAAACAACAGGAACAGAGTACTTGTGGTCGGAATTGACAGTGGTTCGACAAAGATTCACTGTACAGAGTTTGATTGTTACCCACAAACGTGCATTGCATGTGATATCTGGCGCAGCTAACCAAGTCATGGCCAACGTCGTCCACTGTTGCATGCTCGCTAAAGATGACGGCAGACACTTGAATTCGAAATTCCAACTGTGGGAATTGATTCATCATTACTCGTAAGACGTGAGCACAAGTAATACGAGTAATACGAGTACTGGCTTTCCGGTTCAAGTGCTCGCACTGTCTTGCTCGCTTCCGCCATATGCCGCTTCATGTCCTTCCACGGCACCGCCATTCGTGGTACATCCACAGTTTTAGGCAACGCAGCATATCAGGCAGAAATTCTTCAATGGACTGAATCATATCCGGTTAAATTTTCATGCATGGCAAATCGCTGTGAGCCAATTGCTGTGTGTCATGGCTCGTTCATTGTGGACGTGGATGTTATCACAGACGCACCTGCCTGTTTCTGTTATTTTAACGAGTATTGTTTCGCATCGAAGCCCATTTTGAGTCTGTTCGGCCGAAACTAATTAAGTTGAGAGAAAATCTGGATGGTAGTGTTCAGAGGTGGAGATGTAGTAAAACACGGAATGCTGTCTCGGTCTGAGTTATGCAGGTTGGATGTGCAAATCGACGACCAACTTCACCGAGCCATCCGAAAAATTGCTTTAGATGTTACCCGAGGACAAGACTACATGGTTCTGCAATATAAACCGATAGATAAACAATAAACAGAGAAAATGGGCGTGTTAGGTCACAGAAATGCTACTAATAGTAAAAAGCAGCACAAGGCAAGGTAGCCAGGATATCCGGCAAGGTAGCCTCAGATAACGACCAAACTGTGTGGCATTCCCTAGACAGTTCTTGTAACTGAGAAATGCCAGCATTACATACGAGTAGTGGAATGGAGTTTTTTTTTTCTTTCCTTAAATCTATCAGTCGGCAATTCCAAGATCGTCGTCACTAGCTGAGTCACCTTCGTCGGTGATTCTTGCCACAAGTTCCGAAAGGGACGGGTGGAAAGGCCACTTCATCCAAGCGTCAAGGATCTCAATCCACTGGCGTTCGTTCAGAGACCGCGCCGTCAGTTCTCCATACCCCCCAACAGGTATGCCACCCTTGCTGCGGTCACGCAGACTGGGGCAATGACGCAAAACCCCCTCCGCCGCACCAGGCCAAATCGATTCGATCGATTTACTGACTGGCTCGGCACCCATAGCCGTCATACCTCGAAGAATAAGTTCAAACATATCCCCAGAGCGGCTTGAGTCAGGGCCCATGGCACGTAGTAATGGATGCATTGCCTTAGGCTGGATGTCCAGCAGCGAGCAGGGTGCGTTTGGGAAAAATTCCGTGTCCTGAACAGACAAGGGCTCCAGTTCGCGGCGATCCCACGTCAGGACCGG
This sequence comes from Harringtonia aguacate, assembly GCA_014183095.1. Taxonomy (NCBI): domain Eukaryota; kingdom Fungi; phylum Ascomycota; class Sordariomycetes; order Ophiostomatales; family Ophiostomataceae; genus Harringtonia; species Harringtonia aguacate. Next base: position 222,170 of record JACCPH010000043.1, on the reverse strand, counting down.
AGGGTCCTGGTTGAATACATGCAAATTGTCCCGATGAAGAAGAAACTCTCTCTGGCTATTCATCGCCAGGGCCCCTATATCAGCGTTCCATTTGTCCTCTTTCTTCTTCAGAGTTGCCCGCGTGGTAGTGTCGGACTCATGGGCCTTTGATAGTTCATCTCTCGCTTGTAGAAGCGAGAGAATAGTATCGGCCACTTTTACTTCTCTGTTGGCGCGGTATTGAAGCTGCATGAGACGGCGGTGTTCATCAGACTTTGTCGTGAATTTGCCAGCGTCAAATCGAGCTTGAAGCCGCTTCCGTTCTTCTTTCCACGGCCGAGAAAATTTGACAGGATCATCGCTCTGGTCCGTAGAGTTATTTGATAAGACTTCTTTTACTGTCTTTGATTCTCTGCCCGCCGGGATGGAGACATTCGCGTCTTTCATGCGTGCCAAAACTTGGCGGCAACTCTCCAAGTCGATGCCGTGGTCGCGGACAAACCACTGTGAAAAGTCGTCCGGCCCTGCGATCTCTGCGATGTATTCGGTAGCCAGCTCCCCTTCAATGGCTAACCGGCGCCGGCGCTGGCAGCACCGTGCCAGAAGGGAGTGTCGGTCGCTGCTCTCAACCCAGACAAGCATTCGGACAAGGCCATATTTATTGAATAGAGAAGACGCGCGAATACTGCTGATAAATTGGAAAAGAAGAAGCTGTGCCAAGGAGTCGAATGTGTAAAACTTCCTCTTGGGGTGAAAGGCTAGGTTGGCTATGACAAGGAGTGTGTCGTTCCGAGTAGGGGGACTCGATTCACTGACAAGCCGCTCAGATTGATGAGGAAGATGTGACGGGCTTAAAACGTTGCTCAGCTCATGCCAAAGTATGCCGGACTTGGGGATAAGGGAAGTGTTTGGCTTCTTGAGAAGATCATGCAAGAAGGGTCTGTAAATGTGTTCATCCGGCTCGAGGAGGATATGCGATCGAGGTTGTAGGACGTCGTGTATCTTGCTACTCCATAGTCCTGCTCCCGGGTATATGTCTATTATATCGCATCCGATATGTCGCTGCAGCGACGGCTTTAGATATTCAATTGCATCGTCTGCAGCAACACATGTTAGCTCTCCTGTTTTGCAGCAACAATCAAGATGGGTAACGACGCTGGCGAATGGAAATCAAAGCTTACCACATAGCTTCTCCCCCACTATGTGGACACGATTCTTGTCTCCTTTGGGGCGTTTTGCACCTTTTCGCGCCCATCTGCCATAGTTCCAGAGCCCGGTATCAAGAAGCTTCTCTGCGAGGGGGTTCGCAGTTTCTAACACATCTTTGCCCAGCAAACTTTTGCTCCGCCGCCACTGGAGCTGGTAAGTTCTTTTAGGCGCGGTGCATATTACGGTACGCAAGCCCCGTGCCGAGAACATGTAGGAAAGAGTGTCGGCTTTCTGCGCTCGATAAGCAATGTCTAATTATCCCAGTAACAAAATGCATCCATACAGCATGTCAAGACAAGGGTCCATATTGCCGGGATTTACCGCCAAAGTTTTTTAAGATTACATAATGTTCGTGATAAGATAAGAGCTGAGAGCGTGGGGTATGGTTTATGAGAAGCAACTTTTGTGCCCGAATATTCACGGTTGAGGTTTAGTAACTGTGGGAGTGAGAGATCACCAGATTCAAATTGGAGTCTGGCATTTTGATTGACGAAACAGCAGAAAGTATCAGTACCTCTTGCAGAGTGTGAAATCACCTTCGAGCTAGCATTGTGCATACATCGGCTGTTTCTGCAGCAAAAGAAAACTTTCCATGGTGGTGCGCCTAAACAAGGAATAAAATGCTAGGCATTCTGCTATCTATGATGAATTTACAAACAGAAACATGGGAACACGGAAACAGGACTGGTCATTGGCAAGGTCTCTGTAAGACGTTCAGACACATGCGGCTCAAAGAGGAAACTCAGTCTGTTGTAAGTCATGTGATAACGATAGCGTGATTTTGTCGGTTACCGGTTCAAAATCGAAGATACCGTTTAGCCAAACAACACCAGCCAGAGGACAGCCGGGTCTTGTTGTCGACACCATTGACTGAGATTCACCCTCTCTGCATATGCACGATGGCTCCTTGGGGGTTGTTTGTACGGGCCTTCATGCTGATGGAAGTAAGTTGACTCATGAGATCTATCTGGCCGGCATTTTGTCTGTTCGCTGCTAACGACGATGCAGGACGTTATTGTTCAACGTGTAAGCCACAAGCCCTTAAATTCAATGTCTATTCAGAAGATAGCGGCTTTCTGACTGCAATCCTACGTCTCAGCTCCTTGCCAGCCCTCGTTTTCACCAAGTTGTCCGGCGAATCCACCGCGAAGTTCAAGAGGTCCGGTTTGGCCGCGACCCGAATGACCCGTTGAGGCAGGGCCAAGCATCTTGTATGGAAGTTGCAAATCTGGTCTTGGCGTGGGCATGCGGAACAAGAAAGTGTCTAACACTGGTTGCAGCAAATCCCAACAGGCGTGGTTTCTTGAGCCATTTCGTCGAAGAACTTCGAAACCAGATACGAGGCACCGAATCGAACCCGAAGCCCCCGTTTCCACCAAGGAAATGACCGACCATACAATCTGACGTCGAGTACACGGTATTTTTTCTCGAATTGACGCGTCGACGTTGCATACTTAGCGCCCCTCCCGTTCTAAGAAAAGCACGCCATGCATTTGGGACCATGGGGCACTGGCATCACTACACATTGTTGGCATAAAAGAGCGTGGCAGTACGGCGGCACGGTGGCACGACAGCACGACAGCTCGGCAGCACTGGCGGCATGACAGGTTGGGCTTGGAGGTGGGACCAAGCTACGCCAAGGTCCGGATGCCACTAGACAATAACAACACCTGTCAGTCAAATTGCGTCTGGTCCATGCCGGTGCTTTGGGTACAGCTTCAGAACCATCCGTCCTTGACACGGAAGATCACCCGGCGAGGGTGTGATCAGCCCGGCGAAGCTCCGCCTGGAAGCTTCTGATATCGCCGACACCATGTCATCTGCGACCACGCAGGGTGGGGCTTGCCCGGCAAGGGCATGCAGTCAGAAAGTAAGAACGGGGCTGTGCTCTTGTAGAGCGCCTCTCGGTTCACGGCACGCCGGTAATTCGCGTCTCCTGCCGTGACAGATGTTTCTCTGAAATAAAGTCGATGTTCTTGAAGAGAATGCCTTGTTTCCGGATTTCACAGACACCCAGACAATGGACGACGGGATGAATCAACAGCATTTTTTCTGGGATGTTTAGAAATGTCTCGTCTGTACAACAGGCAGTTGTGGCTGCAGACCGCGAGGACAGGCCTGATTTGGTACCTGGTCCATTGTCATATCTACTTCGCCACGGTCGTATTTCCCGATCGATGCAGCCTGGATAGACAGGTTTCCCTTAATTGTTCTCAGGCAGGACTAGGGTTTTAGCAAGAATTGTAACCGTTACTTTCTGGAAACTGAAAAACCTGGAAAACTGAGCCGAGAATAAGCGCCAACATCCTGTCTGACATCTTTTGTGATGACGACCAATTACGAGCACGATTCCAAACCATTTGATGGAATCATGTACGGATTGCCTTATGCCTCGCGTCCCTCGTCAGCTCCCCAAGGATGTAATCGGAATGAGAAGGCCTAGCCGTCTCAGATGCTCCGAGGTCGTGAGAAAGAGGTATAAAAGAGCAATGGCAGCTCAAGCTCCAAGGTGTCCTGCAAAGACAATTCATACAGATTTTCCTTTCGCCTTCCACAGTTTCAAACAATGGCTCCAGCTTCAGCCGAGACCGCCGCTGCCTTGGTAGACTTCTTGCGCAAGAACCATGCCGACATTCCGCTCTGTCTTCCCACAGATGCTGATTTTGAAGCTTCTCGCCTTTCCTTTGTGAAGCGTCCTGCGGCCACGCCGCTGGCCATTGCACGGCCACAGAGTGAGGCAGACGTGCAGACCCTTGTCCACGCCTGCCGCTCGCACAGCGTCGACTTTGTCGTGCGGACTGGTGGCCATGACTGTGTCGGCCGCTCGCAGGTGGACGGCGTGGTGACGATCGACATGCGTGCCCTGAAGCATGTAGTAGTGGACGAAGCCACGCAGACGACGGCCCGCGTCGGTGGCGGCATAACGCTGCGGGACCTGGCCCGCGGTCTCGGCGAACGAGGACTGGCCACGCCGATGGGCACGATTGCCAGCGTTGGGTATGTCGGCTGGTCGACTCTGGGCGGCTTCGGCCCATTCTCAGCCCAACATGGCCTCGGCGTCGACCAGATTGTGGGAGCCAAGCTCGTTAATGCTGCCGGCGAGCTGGTCGTGGTGGAGGGTGATCATGAGCTGCTGACAGGCCTGCGAGGCGGCGGCGGTTCGCTGGGAATTGTGGTGGAGCTGACGATCAAGGTGTATCCGTCCAAGGGGGTGAGTTCCTTTCCTCTCTGATCTCTTTCATTTCCGTGAGATCATGCTTTCCCAACACACACAGCTACTCTCTGGCCTGGTCCTTTACGCTCCGGGCGATTTCGCTGCCGCTTGGCAGGCCCTGGCTACAGCCTTGCAAGGTTGGCTTGACCAGGCCGCCATGCCAGCGTCGCTGTACGTCCAGCCGTATGCCGGGACGCTGCCGGGACTGGGAAGGTTGTTCGGTGCCCTCGTGACGTGGGTTGCCCCCGATGGTGGCGACAACAAAGAGGCGAACGAATGGCTTGCCAAGGTTGCGGCGGTGTACCCAACCTTGGCCGGGGGCCCGCCTCCGCATCTCGAAGCCAAGTCGGTGCTGTCGTTTTTGGAGGACGACGAAAAGCTGGTGCCGTATGGCCACTTTGGCAGCGCCTTCTCCATCAGCCTGAAAAGCCTTTCGCCACAGGCCGCGGCCGTGCTGGCCAAGCACTCCGTCTCGGGTCCGGACACCACTGCCATCCCCGTGCACACCCTGCGGGCGTCCATGCCCAACCAGCAGGCCGACGCGTCGGTGTTCGCGGCACGGGCGGGCCACGTCATGATCGAGTTGGTGGCTACCTCTCCCGACGAGAACGAGGCAAAGGAAGCAGAGAGGTGCGTTTCCGATGCCGTGGCCTCCCCAGCACGAGGCAAAAGGAGGGAATTGCTAACTGCTAACACACCGCAGATGGGCGCAGGACGTCGTGCACGACCTGCGTGCCGTTGAGCCGGGCAACATTCTCGCCCATAGTTCAGTGGTTCTGCCAGAGAGCAGCGGCGAGCAAGATTACCGGGTCATCTACGGGGAGAAGTATGAGGTGTTGGTCGCCTTAAAGGGCAAGTACGACCCGGACAACGTGTTCAAGTATGCGGTGCCGCGGCTTCTATAGGACAGAGGGCAGTAGTGCAGCAGTAGTGCAGCAGTAGTGCAAAAAATAAGATACGATACATGAGCTATGATATTTAGGAGTTTAAAAAGGTTACAGAACCGTGACGGCAGGGATACCTCCCCCCCCCCCCCCGGCTCAGCCAAAGACCAGGTTCTTGACCGACTGGACCGGGTTCCAGCGCGGCTTGCGCACCGTGCCGTCCTGGGCCTCGGCCTCGCGGCGCAGGCGGTCCTCCTCGTCAAAGATGCGGGCCTCGCTGAAGTCGACCTCGGCGGGCTTGACAAACTTGGTGCGGCACCACAGCTTGTAGCCGACGTAGTTGACGATGAAGAGCGGCATGGCCAGGTAGGCGGTAAAGAAGGCCTTGGCAGAGGGCTTGCTGCCGGCGGAGGGGTAGAGGGCAATGTAGAACTCGCAGCCCATGATGAAGACGATGATGAAGGAGGCGACGTACTGGGTGTAGGGGGCAAAGGGGGCGCGGAAGGCGAGGGTCTTGGGGTCGATGCCCTGGGCGGCGAGGGCGCGGCGGAAGCAGATGTGGGTGACGTTGATGGTCAGCCAGCTGAGGAAGCCGCTGATGGCGACGAGGGCGCTGAACCAGTTGTAGACCTTGACGGCCTGGGCGTTGACGTTGAGGTAGGAGAAGCCGGCGCCGAGGGCGATGGAGAGGACGAGGGCGAAGACGGGGCGGCCGAGGCGGTCCTTGCGGCCGATCCAGGCATGGACAATGTGCAGGTCGGCCATGGCGGTGAGGGCGCGGCTGGCGACATAGCCGCTGGTGACGCCGCAGCTGATGACGGTGAGGAAGATGAAGCCGTTGATGGCGTGGGCGAGCCACATCTGGTTGCCGCGCTTGAGGGCAATGACAAAGGGGCTGCCGAGGGTGCCGGAGGCCGTGGCCAGGTTCTCGTCGTCGTAGGGGACGCACATGCCGAGCAGCCAGACGTTGAGGACGAAGAAGCAAAAGATGCGGTAGAAGATGGGCATGACCACCGACTTGACCGTCTTGCGCGGGTTGACGGCCTCGCCGGCCAGGATGGCAATGTGCTGGGCAGAGCCGAAGCTGAAGGCGGCCTGGACAAAGGCCTTGGCGATGCCGCGGATGCCGTTGACAAAGGCGCCCGGGTCCTTCCAGTAGTGGAAGACGAGGGGGCCGTGGGTGGCCGGAACGCCGCCCGAGGCCATGATGAAGAGGTAGAAAATCATAAGGAAGATGGCCAGCAGCTTGAACCACGACATGATGAACTCGACCTGGCCGTAGTAGCGCACGGGGAAGGCGTTGGGGATGGCGATGACGACGAGGAAGATGGTGAGGTAGGCGGGCAGCGGCACAACGTCGGTGCCGCTCCAGAACTTGAGCACGCTGACGGCGGCGGTGATCTCGGCCGGGATGACCATGACCCACGAGAACCAAAAGTTGAAGCCCTCGGCAAAGCCCAGGGCCGGGTCGACGTACTCGGCCACCTGGCGGATGAAGCCGCCGTGCACCGGCCGGTACGAGGCCATCTCGCCGATGGACATGTACACGTTCCACACGACGAATCTGGGGGGGGGGGGGGTCAGCAAATATGAGTTGGCGTATTTTCAGGGGGACACCTACGAGTGGATGGTGTACGCCACGGCAATGCCGCCAGGCCCCGCCGCCTTGAGGGCCTGCCCCGTGCTCACCCACAGGCCCGTGCCGATGCCAGCACCAAAGGTGGTCATCATGATCTGGCGCTTGGTCAACTTGCGGTGGTAGCCGGCCGAGTCGATGGCGCCGGGCACGCCCGCCTCGGCCGCCACGACGGTGGTGGTCCCGAGCTCATTGCTGGGCGTGCGGGCGAGTTCGAGGTCGCCAGAGCTCTGGATGTCGATCTTCTTCTCGGACATTGTTGTGGCGTCTGTGTTGGGGGTAGCTGGAGCAGGCTAAGGAAGGGGGGCAGTTGTCTATGCCGTCTTGTGTCTGGACTGCCAGTCTGTGTTGTCTGCAGCGGCAGCTCTGAAATATAAAGACGACAAACACACGGATCCCCATTTCCGACCGGCCGAGGAGTGATAAGACATGACTGCTACCCCCCTGCTCTTTTACCTCGGCGCTGTCGCCATCGTTCCCTGGCGGAGTCTGGCGAAACTCGTCCTCGTCATATCGGTGTCTCGGCGTGCTGACCGTGGGTTATTGATATCAACATGCCAGGTGTCGAGGGCGCATTGATGGACGGTGACCCCCATTCTGGTTATCTGCGGTTCTCCAGCCCCCCTCGTTTTGGCAGATGGTCACCGGCACGGTGATCAGCGACCGGGCCGGGTCTATGATCTTATCGATGTTACCCTGATCCCCTGCCCTGATATTAAGCATCCTCTTGGCAGCTGCCCCTCTTCCGCAGGCATATGCCGATGTCGTTGATGACTCAACCTGCATGATGCAGTAGGCCATGAATAGCCGTTAACACGGATATTAATACCATTTTTGCACGGCTATTCTGATGGTTGACTTTGTTCTTTCGTTTCTTTACTTTTCTTGTCTTGTCTTTTCTTTGAACTCTACTCTTCGAAACAATTGCTCGACCTCCCATCATGTCCAAGAACATCGTCTTCGACGTCGTCGGCACGCTGGTGTCCCACGAGAACCTCTACACGGCCATCGACGAGCGGTTCGGTGCTGAGCGGCTGCGTGCGGCCGGCATGTCGGGCAAGCTGCTGGGCGCGTGCTGGATCGAGACGGCGGAGCGTGAGTACACGTACCTCAGCCTGTCGGGGCGGTATGTGCCCTTCCACCAGATCTTTGGCAAGCTCTTCTACCGCATGCTGCACTACGCCGGCGTGGCCGACCCGCACAGCTTTGCGACGCCTGAAGACGTGGCCTATCTCATTGCCGCGTACCAGGACCTGGCGCTGCGGCCCGGCGCGGTCGAGTGCGTGACGAAGCTGCGCGAGGCTGGGTTCACGGTGTGGTGCTTCACGGCGGCGGACCTGAAGCGGGTGACGGGCTACTTTACCAAGGCGGGCGCGACGATGCCAGCCGAGAACATTGTGTCGTGCGACACGACGGGCCTGGCCAAGCCACAGCCCGAGACCTACAAGCCGCTGCTGGAGCAGCTCAGTAGCGGCGGGCAGACGCCGTGGTTTGCAGCGGCGCACATGTGGGACGTGTCGACGGCGCGGACGGTTGGGTGAGTAGTAGTCGCGCGTTTTCGTTTTCGTTTTAGTTCCGGGAATCTGCGCATCTCCACTCTGTATCGCCCGCTAACTGCCGGCCACAGATACCGCGGGGCATACTGCACGGTCCTGGAGGTTGAGCCGCTGCACGACGTGTTTGGCGACATGGACGTGGTGGCGGACACGCTGCCGGCGATGGCCGACAAGATCATTGCGGCTACGAAGTAGGAAATACCGTGAGACGAAGAGAGAGATAGAAATAAATAAACAATTGAACAATTGAACGATTGGACGATTCTTCCCCTCCTTGTGCGCCCGTCGCCATTGCTCTTTCCCTATTCGTAATGACACATGTGCGGGGCAGCCGCCAGGATGACTGCCACGCCCCATTTCCAGGGAGCGTCTTCGCTGTTGGCAACATGCTAGCAGACATGGTCCGAACCGGCACAACAGCGACGATAAGCCAGCGGTCGTCGCGGGCCGTAATCGGACCTGGCGCCCGAACATTGATAAAGGGCAGGTAGAAGGGGGGGGCGTCGGGCGAGCGGGCAGTCCGGGCTCAGCTCGTCGCCATCATCTGTCCATTCTCGCGATGCCGCCCGCCAAACTGCCCGTCGACAACTCGATGACCTCCTTCTGGAGGTCGGAGCCGCTGCCGCTCGACAACCACCGCAGCACGCCGGAGCTGCCGGCGTCGGCCGACATTGTGGTCATTGGCAGCGGCTACGCGGGCGCGTCGACGGTGTACCACATGCAGAAGCTGTGCGAGCAAAAGGGGCGACCGCTGCCGTCGGTGGTGGTGCTGGAGGCGCGGCAGGCGTGCTCGGGGGCGACGGGGCGCAACGGCGGCCACCTCAAGCCGGACCCGTACAACCGGCCGGCGACGCTGGCGGCGCGGCACGGGGTGGCGGCGGCGTCCGAGGTGGCGAGCTTCGAGGCGGCGCACATCAAGGCGGTGCAGCAGGCGATCGAGGCGGAGGGCATCGACTGCGACTTTGTGCTGACGCGCTGCTGCGACGTGATGCTGCAGGAGCCCATCTACGCGCGCATCAAGGCGGGGGTGCAGATGCTGCGGGAGAACCAGGTGCCGGTCATGGAGGAGGTGTTCTTTGCCGAGGGCCGGGCCGCCGAGCAGCTGTCGGGCGTCAAGGGCGCCAAGGGCTGCTTCACGTACCCGACGGGCCATCTCTGGCCCTACAAGCTGGTGCACGGGCTGCTGGCCAAGGCGGTGGCGGCGGGCGTCAACCTGCAGACGAACACGCCGGTGACGGCGGTGGCGGACGACTCCGACTCTGACAGCATTGTGGTGACCACCCCCCGCGGTACCGTCCGCGCTCGCCAGGTCGTCTACGCCACCAACGCCTACACGTCGGCCATCCTGCCCGAGTACGCCGGCAAGATTGTGCCGGTGCGCGGCATCTGCAGCCACATCGCGCCGCCGGCCGGCTCCGGCCCGTCGCCGCTGCTGGGCAACTCGTACATTCTGCGGTCGTCGCCGACGGCCTACGAGTACCTGGTGCCGCGGCTGGACGGCAGCATCGTCGTGGGCGGCGGGCGGTCCGAGTACCTGGCGGACCTGGCCAGCTGGTACGACAACGCCGATGACAGCCAGCTCATCGCCCAGGCGGCCGGCTACTTTGACGGCTTCATGCAGCGCACCTTTCGCGGCTGGGACGACACCGGCGCCGCCACCACGCGCGTGTGGTCCGGCATCATGGGCTACTCGGTCGACAGCCTCCCGCACATTGGCGCCGTGCCCGGCCGGCCGGGCCACTTCATCCTGGCCGGCTTCTCGGGCCACGGCATGCCGCAGGTGTTTTTGTCGGCCAAGGGCGTGGCGGCCATGGTGCTGGAGGATGTCGCCTTTGAAGAGACGGGCGTGCCGCGGCTCTTCCAGACGACACAGGCCCGCCTGGACAGCACGCGGAACGTGGTGCTGGAGTCGTACGAGGAGAACAAGGACACGCCGCCAATGTTTGCCAAGGCTGCGTGATTTGTGAGCATTTGTTTCATTGTTTCACAGTAGATAGAATACATTCAGCCCATCCCAAAGTCCATGCCGTCCATGTCTAAATCCCAGCTCAGCTGGCCGGCCAGCGAGCCCGACCAGGCACCCGCGGTGGCTGATGATGCCGGGAAGGAAGCCGGTGGGAGCAGCAGCTGGTCATGCGGTGGGGCAGCGGCGCCGGGCGACGGCGACGGCGCCGGCTGCATGCCCACGCCCTTCCACAGCGTTGTCCAGGTCTTGAAATGCTCATAACCAGTCTCGCCACCGCCGTCGTCGTCCACAACGTCCCCGCTGCCGCTGCCGCTTCTGCCGTCTCGGCCATCCCCGTTCTCGTGCAGCCAACGCATAGCCCGCGCCAGGGCAGCCACCACGGACGTCTCGGCCCGCGTCGACACGTTGCTGCCCACGGCCATGACCTCGAGCAGGCGCACGCCGCGCGCGACCGCCTCGCTGGTGGCGGTGCGGTCGGCGTGCGGCTGCAGGCTGTGGGCCAGCAGCAGCAGCAGGGCGGCGCGGCAGGCGCTGAATTCGGTATAGCTGGCGCGGGCGAGGCCGACGGTGCCGTGCAGGAGGGTGCAGAGGCGCATGACGTCAAAGGCGGAGGCGACAGCGGCGGCGACGAGGGCGTCGCGACGAGAGGGAGGGTGAGGGGGTGCATTCTCAGGCGAGGACGACCCCTCGGCAAACACAAACGGCCGGCCGACAAAGATCTGCCCCAGGTGGAAGCACAGCGTCAGGTGGACACGGCTGCGAAAGGCCGGTGACCCGGTGTCCTCGTCCTCGTCGGCTCGGCAGGCGATCTCGGCCGGCTGCCCCGCCCACCAGTCCTGCATGCGCCGCCACAGCTCGAGGATGCGGGCAAAGTACGTCGCCTGCAGCGGCCCCGGACAGCGGCGCAACAGCGTGATGGCGTGGGCCACCTCGCTGAGCCGCGTGGTCATGTCGACGAGCGCCAGCATGTTGACCAGCTGGCGGTCGCAGTCTTCGTCGGCCGGCCGCAGCTCCGGGATGTCGCGCGGCAGGTCCGCGTCCATGTCGGCGGGGGCGATGGAGACGGGGCGGCCGTGGAGGATGCTGACACGTCTGGCCGTCAGCCTCTATTGTGAAGTCAAGGGGGTCGGTCCTCTCACCTCTCCACCGTGTACGCCGTCCACCACAGCCGGTTGCGCGTCTCGACCGTCCATGCGTCCAGTCCGCCGCCTGCGTAGCGCCGGTGCATGCCGTTCTGCACGGCCATCTTGATGCCCAGCCCCAGGTACGTGTAGGCCAGCCCGTGGGTGTCCAGCGGCAACGCGTAGTGCGCCAGCAGCAGACAGGCCTGCACGCTCTCCATGGACGCAATGGTGATGATGTCCGGCACCAGCTTGGTCGCCATCTGGTAAAAGGCCAGTCCCACGTCTTCCTCGGCGGCCGCCCGGTGCGACGCCGACGGCGGCGGGGGCCACGGCTGCACCGTCGCCGAGGCCATGTGGGCAAACTGGGCGCCGATGGCCAGCACCATGAGCGCAGCACACACCCAGGCGGCATCGTCGCTGGCGACGGCGCACGGCGTGTCGTACAGCACGGCCAGCTTGGCCCGCAGCCAGCGCTCCTCGACGAAGAAGCACGTCGTCTGGGCGTAGCGGAAGTAGGCGTGCACCAGAAACTGCGCCACCGGCCGCGGGGGCAGCCCGGCCATCACCGCGGCCACCAGCGTGCGGGGCGACTGCAGCTGCGTGGCCCGCCAGTACTCGAGCACGCGCTGCGGCTGCGGCGGGGCACAGCAGCGAGTCGTGCGTGCTGCTGTCCGGGCGGACGCCGGCACGGGGCCAGAGGGGCCGACAGCAACCGCGGCACCGCCCAGCGACTGGCCTAAACACCCGCACACGCGCTGCGAAAAGTTCCAGTGGGAGAACTCGCCCGAGTAGTCTGCCGTGTCAGCCATCCACCGTCACAGGAACAACATGGGACAGAACAGAATGGCCTACGAGCCGTGCTGGCCGACAGCGTCTTGACCGTGAACCGCTCCTCCTCCAGGCGCACACCTTCGAGGTCGCCCGTGTCGGCCACCACCGCCGTCGTCCCGCCCAGCCGCTGCACGCTGCTGAGGCGTTCATTCAGCCGGCGCAGGCTGACCACGTCCGTCGGCACGTCCCCCAGCAGGCGCGTCACCAGCGTCTCCAGACACTGCACTCGCTCGCTGTCGGCCGACGAGGCAGAGCGGGGAGGCGACAGCGCCCTGTTCCGCGGCGCATGCTTCGGGACGGCTGCTGCTGCTGCTGCTGTAGTTGTTGCTGTTGCTGTTGCTGCGGTAAACTCGCACGTCCGCCCGGTTCGCGAGCATCGCTGACACGGCTGCCGGCCATTGCACTTCTCCTTCAGTCGTCGGCAGACGGTGCACGCCCGGGCAGCACGGCGACGGTGCTCCTCAGCCACGCGCGGTCGACGGAGGCTCGCCATTCTGTGTGTATGTGTGTGTGTGTGTGTGTGTGTGTATGTTGACGGAAGTCGGAGACAGCCGCGATAAGAAGCGTAGCATTGGACCATGTCCAAGACGATAACCGGGATTTGTTGCCCGACGCGGTCATGCCGATCTTCCCTGCCCAGATTTGCTTGGGACTGTCTAGATTGACGGGGGGTTGCTAGGGTGGCTTCCACTTGGATCTGGGTATCTTGCGTTACACACGCTGGACCAGGAAGGCACGCTGGGCAAGGAAGGCACGCTGGACTTCTGGACTTCCTGCTAATATTCTATTTCTCAGATGGTCATTTGATACATGAAACAACCCATTTCACAAATTAGACGGCCATCTTCCTTTCTTCTTCTCTCCATCTACACTCCTCTACCACCCTAAACAACCCGTCCCTTGGTCTGCTTCATATCCTTGACACGGATGTCGCGCCACGTCGCCACCGAGATCAGCGGAATGATGAGAATGGCCGTCGCCGCAATCAGCATGTCGCGCTGCGCATCGCAGTACGCCATCTCGATCGCCTGCCGCGTCGCCGTCCCCTTGGCATACGACAGCTGCACCGACAGGTCGCCGTAGATCTGCGTCAGGTTCGCCTGCGCCTCCGCCGGCAGATATGTCGCCAGCCGCTTCGGGAAGATGCCCGTCCACACCGCCGACGCCAGCGACGATCCGATGCCGCCGCCAATGTTGGCAAACATGTTCTCCAGCGCCAACGCCACCGCCAGATACTGATGGGGCACCGACGCCATTACCGCCATCTGCTCGCAGATCATCAGCGCGCCGCCCGCAAACGCGATAAACACCTGGCACATCACCACGTAGCCGATGGGGACGTCCGGCTGCCGGAAGTGGATCATGAGTCCGACCCCCAAGATCGTCAGCGGCACGCCAAAGTACAGCGCCAGCCACTTGAATCGCCCTGTCCACCGCACCAGCACGCCCACGATCAGTGAGAAGAAGCACGACCCGATGCTGAAGATGCTGGCCACGTAGCTGGCCTCCGTCACCGTCAGCCCGTTGACCACCTGCAGGAACGACGTGAAAAAGTTGTCCCAGATGTAGAAGCTGACAAACAACGCCCCCGACGTCGCGCACCCACCCATCACCGTCCGGTCCATCAGCAGGTCGAACGGGATGAACGTCTTGGGCGCCAGGAACTTTTCGTACAGCGCAAAGGCCACAATGAGCACGATGCCCACCACCAGGAACGAGAGGATCATCGGCGACCGCCACTTGAGCGGCTGGTACGAGTAGATGCTGAACGGCAGCAAGAAGAGCGCCAGTCCGGCGACGATGAGCAGCAGGCCGACCAGATCAAACTCGACCGCGTAGTGGCGCAGCGACTGCGCCAGCGTCCGGCTCCCCGACCGCTTGGGCAGCAGCCCGGCCTTCTTGGCCTTGCGCGTGTTGTACAGGAAGAGCACCAGCAGCGGCAGCGACACGACGGGCGTCACCACGGCGAATGTGCCAAACGCCCACCGGAAGCCCGGCCCGTGGAGGAACGCCGTCGCCAGCGGGCCGCCCGCCCACGTCGTCGCCATGTACGGCGAGTTGACAAACGCAAACATGAGCGCCCGGTTCTTGAGCGCCGACGTGTCCGCGATAAAGATCTGCAGACTGTACGCCATGCCGTTGTAGCCCACCCAGTAGAACACCTGCGCCGCCGCAAACGTCTTGACGCTCTGGCACGCCGCCATCGTGATCAGCCCCACCACCAGGATCGACACGCTGAGCGCAAAGCCCTGCGGCCGCCCCCAAATGTCGAGCACCTTTGCCAGTGGCAGCTTGCACAGCCCGCCGATGATGCTCGACATGACCGACGTCGCCGCCGTCAGCGAGTGGCCCTCGAATACGCTCGTCACGTACGGCATCAGCGCGCCCGACATGCCCTGCTGCAGCGAGTCGATAAAGAAGATGAACCAGATTCTGTATGGCGTCAGTAAAGCTCCCAAAAGCAGCCATGCGCGTTCGGCTGGCACACTCACAGAGCGTAGGCCGCCACCACGTTCCAGTGGCTCCACGTCTTGGTCGCCGCTTCGATTTCCTGCACGCCCTTCTGGGCGTCCGCAGAGATGCTGTCTGTATCGCTCTCGGGGGCCGCAGCGTTGCCGTTGTTATCATTGTTGTTGTTATCGTTGTTGTCGTTTTCGTTGTTTTTGTTCTTGTTCTTGTTCCTGTTGTTGTCGTTCTCGTCGTCGTTGTTCTTCTCGACGATGTAGGAGGGGCCGGCTAGCTCGACAGCTGCCTCAGTGTCGGTATTTCTTTGGCTGACATCCTCGACAACCACGGTGCTGGAGCCTACCACCTCCGCCGTATCGCCGTTCTTGCGCTGAATTAATCGCATCTTTGCGGTGACAAGAGCTCAATGTGATAGAGACAGGGAAAAGAAAAAGAAGGTTTGTGAGGAAGTGATGTTTCTGTGTGCAGAAGGGATGGCAGGAAGAGGGGGAGAGTCCTGTATTTATCCCTACGCATAGGGCTAGGGCGCCACTCAGTCTAGTCAAAACGAAAGTTCCAATGTCATCAAGAAATCATAGTAGTCCAGATTCTCCTGGTAGTAGTCGTGGTAACTTCATATTTAGCTAATGGTGTTGGCTTCGGAACTGATAATACTAAATCCAACAAGAGGTTGAGCATCCCCAGTTAGAAAAAGCAGCCTCATTTTAGACCAAAAATGCAGTAAAGCATCTTGGAACATGCTCTCTTTCATGTGATGATGTATGGAACGAACAAAATTCACACAGTATTAAACATATTCTCTCGGTGCTGTCTTGCGAGGGATGTGCCTAGATGTTGGTGGCGTCAGAACTCGTGCTAAAAACTATCTTTTGCCTCTGTTTTTAAAATAGCATTCTAATCATCGTAATCTACATACATTTTGGGAAGACACTGGAAGCCATCCAAGATTCAGGCTTGTGGAACAACAGCCTCAATTTTGGACGATCAGGTTTCGTGAAAATTCAAGATGCAGCGAGTAAACAATGTTGTAGATATAACTACCCCCCAGAGTCTATGTCGTCATCGATGTAATGGGTGGTGGGTTTACCTTGCCCTAACTACTCAGACTTACCTCCCTTGTTCACGTTTTTTTCTGCACACAGTGAACAACTGATGGTCCAATACAAATTCAGGCTTGGCTGGTAAATCATTGTTGAACCCAACGGCAGCAGTGATGGGTGTTCAGAGACTTGAATTTATATTTATTCAGGTTCTGGACAACTCTGTTAGCACACTGGCGAGAAATCTTGAACAGCAGCTTTATATCCCTGCAAACGTGGCAAACATGTGAAAGATGCAATGCTGCTGTTAGAGTGTGAATTTGATCATCTAATTCTACAAAAACGGCTTTTCTCAAGCAAAGTCAAAGTCGGCCCCCATTTCAGAAATGGCTTCATTCTCGGTTGCTCGCCAGGCACTTCTATTAGGGAGCAACGTCATCCCTACAGCCATAGGAAATGAAGGCTGAGCTGTGACGCAGCCTCGTGTTCACTGCAAGGCTGTGGCTGCTTGTCTGGCTCAGTGCAACATAGCCTGGAATGTGGATCCTGACCTCTGGAGTTTTGCTGTTTGAGTTCTAGTTTTTGCAGCCATATCTCCAGCATCTCTTAGTTTGCCCGCCGCGCCGCCGGCGGCAGACGGCGCCGCCGGCCAAGAATATGGCCCACTTTGCGATTAAGCACTGGGACCACCACCTTGCTGTTTACCGAGACTTACAGAGAAAATGCCTTCATTTTTCCCGCAGCAGGTAAATCCAACAAGTCCTTGGAACAGTCAAGGCACTGCGACGAGACGACGTATGGTTTGAGCCAGCTGTGGATTTTCCATCATGACGGGCACAACTCCTATCAGCGGACAAAATGAAGAGAGCGTGGCCGATCCCATGTCCTTGCTGGTGACCATTGGAGATTGGAAGGTTGCACAGGCCAAGGGTGGCGGTCTAGACCGCCTGCTGTCGCTGGTTAAGCAGCAAGCTGAGGCAAAGACACCGGCTTGGATCGCACTCGCTACGCCAGCCGACATCAAGAAGCAATGGCAAGACCTCGAAGCCCGCCAGCGTGATCCAGACAGTATGGCCCTCTGGGGCGTCCCGTTTGCTGTCAAGGACAATATCGATGCGGCTGGCTTCCCAACCACAGCGGCATGTCCGTCATTTGCATGTGCGCCGGCCCTGGACGACGCTCCCGTGGTGGCCAAGCTCAAGGCCGCTGGTGCCATCCTTATCGGCAAGACCAATCTGGACCAGTTTGCTACGGGTCTGGTCGGCACGCGGTTGCCCTACGGTGCCGTTCCCAACGCCTTCTCTCCACACCACATAAGCGGGGGTTCCAGCTCGGGCAGTGCCGTGGTTGTGAGTAAAGGCGTCGTGCCGTTCGCCCTGGGCACAGACACAGCTGGCTCTGGCCGCGTGCCCGCCGGGCTGAACAATATCGTCGGACTGAAGCCGACCCGCGGGGCCCTCAGCACACGCGCCGTGGTGCCAGCCTGCCGGACACTGGACTGCGTTTCGATTCTCGCCCAGACGGTCGACGATGCCGAGACTGTGCTGCACGTCGTCGAGGGCATCGACCAGCAGGACGCGTACTCACGCAGACGCCCAGAAGGCGCACAGGACGACTCTCTGGGCAGCCATCCCACCCTTGCCGTCTGCCAGGCACCGCCGTGGTTTGGCAAGCTGAAACAGGAGCAGGCCTACCAGGCAGCCTTGGACAAGGCCGAGCACATCGGCTGGCGCCTCATCGAGACGGACTTCACCCCTCTCTTTACCCTGGCCCAGCTGCTCTATGAAGGTCCCTGGGTGGCCGAGCGCTACGCGGCCATTCGAAGCTTTATGGAAGAAGCACAGCCAGATAGCATGGACCCAGTGGTACGGGGCATCGTCCTCCAGGCCACGGCTTTCTCTGCGGCCGATGCCTTTGCGGCCGAGTACCGGCGCCAAGAGCTGATGCGCGAGATCGAGACGGCTTTTTCCCGCTTTGACGCCCTGCTGGTGCCGACGACGCCGACATTCCCGACCTTGGAAGACGTGGCGCGCGAGCCCGTGCAGGAAAACAAAATCCTGGGCACATACACCAACTTTGTCAACTTTATGGACTGGACAGCCCTGTCTGTGCCGGCAGGATTCCGCGCCGACAGCCTTCCCTTTGGCATGACCATTATCGCGCGGGCCTGGCAGGAGCCGAGGTTGCTGCACCTCGGCCGGCAGTGGTCTGCAGGAGAGACCAGACTCCTGGGCGCAACAGGAAAAGGCTTCAACGCGCCCTCTGCTCCTCTAGCGTCTGCTGGAGACACTGGAGGTGCTGGAGACAAGTCTGTCTCCTTGGTCGTAGTCGGGGCGCACCTGTCGGGCTTCCCTCTCAACAAGGACCTGCTGACCCGCGGCGCCACGCTCGAGCGGCGGACCACGACGTCGGACCGGTACCGCTTCTTCGCCCTGGATTCAGACGACGGCATTATGCGGCCTGGGCTCAAGCGTGTAAACACCGCCGAAGAGGGAGCAGAAATTCAGGTGGAAGTCTGGCGGCTTCCACAAGGCCAGCTGGCCAGCTTCAGCGCCACCATCCCGCACCCTCTCGGGCTCGGGTCCGTAGAGCTCAGCGACAGGAGCTGGAGGCTCGGCTTCATATGCGAGCCCGTCGGCTTCCAGAATGCCGTCGACATCACCGGTCTGGGAGGTTGGAGAGCGTACATGGCCAGTCTGACAAAAGGACCAGACGCAGCAGCAACGTCGCCTGTGGTTCGGTCACAGATGTGAGACGGAAGAGGTCATGACGCTCCGTTGGACGTGGTTACAGCAGTTTGCATTTAGACAGAGATCGACAGATTGCATGGATTGCATGGTCTTGGCATGGCAGCGACAGAGGTAAAACATCGTACCTTCCTTCTGTGAAGCCGTGCTTAGAAATACAAAATGATCGGCGTGGGATTTTTCCGCGCTGTAGGAGAGTCGAGCCTCGGTAGCGCAGCGCGACGACAGGCTGGCCACTCGTAGCACATCTGCTGCCGCCGCTATTTTGTGTGCTGAAGCACAGGAGCCCCACTTCCCGTCTCCGCTGACAAATGCAAGTAGGATTTCACCGTGGTCAGAGCAAGCCGGCTGCAACTGAGATCCACCCCGATCCTCTTACAGCTTCAATTCAGGCAGCGATGATTCGCGGAAGATGGAAGATGCCTACGCCGTCGTCCCAATTTGTCAGTTGCCCGTGGAACAGTGCACACAAAAAACGCAAAAGACAGGTGATCTGGGCTGTGTCCTCGTTCGCCTAGACCGTTCCGTCTTGCCAGGCATGAGCAGGTCGAGGGCAGAGATGGTGCCGAGGGCGTCCTCAAACGAGCTGCCGGCGGTGTGATTTGTAGGGACGGCCAGCATTATTAATCCACCTGCTCGTGTGTTCGTAATCCGATAGTGCACCCGGAAACGCAAGCTGTGCGAGCTTCGCTCCTCGACGGCAGAGGACACAGTTTCTTGGCGGGGCGGGCCTCTGCCGAGGGGGGAAGGAGAGGGGGGTATTTATCTGGACGGCTGCCCCCATTTCCTCATCATATCTAAAGATGACGCCATCCACACCAGCACACAAGTCCCATCTCTGATCTAGTTTTGCATCTCGATTCTTATCCTGGCATTGTCTTACCCCCTCCCCCGCACCGCATCTTACATTTCATAATCAAGTCGCCACCATGACGGCTGTCACGCTCTACGAGGTGTCCATTGTGACCTTTACGCGGGCGCTCAAGACGCTGGACCACATCATCGACAAGGCCGAGAAATATGCCAAGGAAAAGGGCGAGGACCCTGAGGCCTATGTGACGGCCAGCCTGGCGCCCGACATGAAGCCGCTGAGCTTCCAGGTGCAGGTGGCGTCCAACACGATCAAGAAGTCGGTGTGGCGCCTGACGGGCGTGGAGGTGGAGAGCTGGGCGGACGACGAGGCGTCGATTGCGGCTCTCCAGGCCCGCGTGCAGAAGACGCTCGACGTGCTCAACAAGGTCGACGCCAAGGCGCTGGAGGGCAAGGACACTGCCATGGTCGAGCTGTAAGTCATGTCCATCCACCCCCCCCCCTCTCTTCTCATTGGCCAGCGGAGACGATGACGGCAGAGGCTGACGTGACGTGCGCATGACAGGCAGATGGGCAAGTCGGGGACCTACAACCTCCCGGGCAAGGACTACGTGCTCAAGTACGCCGTGCCCAACGTCTTCTTCCACGTGCAGACAGCGTACGCGATTCTGCGGTCCCGCGGCGTGCCCCTGGGCAAGATGGACTACCTCGACAGCTTCATGAATTAGAGAAAAAAGAGAAAAAGGGGAAAAGGAAAAAAGGTTGTGCCGCCGAGAGCAGAGTTGTAACCGGGTTTCAGATAAAAAAATCGAGGCAGAAATGGAACCTTTGGTCTCTCGTCGCAGCTGCTACAGCTCGCTCAATGCCCCAGCAGCAGGTTCGCCCGCTTGACAATGACCTCGGCACCGCCGTGCAAGCCTTCCGTGTGGAGACCGGCCAGGCCCATGGCCCGCAGGCCCTCGCTCGTCGCGATGCAGTCTGCCGTAGGTCGGCCGACGTGGCCACTCTCGCCCTTGCCGCCCGGGAAGTCGGGTGCTGGCGTGCCTTGTAAGAAGGATTCCCTCTGGCGGGCCAGGTAGCGGGCATTGGTCTCGTTGGTCGGGCATACGGGGATGTAGAGCACGCTGGAGTCGCTGGTGCCGCGGTGGAGGGGATCGACGGCGTGGATGGCTGGGGGCGGGGAGGGGGGGGTTTGTTAGACGTAGCTCTCGCAGCCAGGGCTGCTCTCACTCACTGTCGCAGTGCCACACGACAAAGTCGCCCGGCTGCACCTCTGGTACATGCACCATGGTCTTGTCGAGCTCCAGATGGGGATGCATCGTGGTCGAGAACTCTTGCCCGTGCCCCGGGGTGGCGCCCTGCAGCTCCGACGTCATCTGGTCGCCGGCCGTGAAGACCCAGTTGTCGGGCGAGAGCCACGGGTCGGCGGCTTTTGCTCCCGCTGCGGCGGGCGGAGCCAACTGCTGCACAGGCCTGAAAAAGGGCCGCAGCAGCGTGTACGCGGTGGCGAGCTGGGCCAGCGGGCAGACCAGCAGCGTGCCCTCCTGCGGGCGCACGCTGCTCATGCTCAGCCAGCCCTGGAAGGCACGGAAGGCGCTGCAGGCGCCGAGGCCGCCGTAGAGGTCGCACACGGCGTCGGAGCGGCGGCCGGCATCCCAGGGGTCGTACGCTTCCCACTGGCCCGCAAAGACGGCGTCGTACACGTGGCCCTTGCCGTAGCCGTCCGTCTCCCAGCGCTTGACGCTGCCGCCGTCCTGGTGAGGGCCCAGGGCGAAGCGGGCGTCGCCCGGCTGGCGGATGCGCAGGCGGTCGGCGTACGTCAGCGGCTGCGACAGGTCGACGAGGGCAGCGTCGTCGTCGGCCACGTGCCACAGCTTCAGCAGCTCGCGCTGCACGCGCAGCATGTTGGGGTGGGAGCGGGCCCGCAGCTGCGGCTCCGACCAGTAGAGCTCAAAGACCTGTGGGTTCTCGGCGGGGAAACCTGCAGGTATCGGTTGTCAGGTCGTCAGGTCGTCAGATCGTCAGGCCCTTGGTCTCGTTTGGTCTCGTTTGGTCTCATCTAGTCTCGGCTCGTGTCGCTGCACGATTTGCGAGGGGGGGAGGGGGGGCGCACCCACCCTTGGTCCCCGGGTTCTTCCGCACGTAGGCCTCGACCTCGTCCTTGTAGCCGCGGGCTTCCTGCGGCGGGACGACGCCGCGGACGACGGCCACGCCGCGCTTCTTGAGCTCGGGGCGCAGGCGGGCCAGGTCCTCGGCGAGGTGGCTGAAGCGTACGTCTGGGATGATGCCGGGTCCCTGGCGGGCGATGACCGCGTTCTCCGTCTTCAGGGCCGCCAGCAGCCGCTTCCAGCTGTCGAAAATCTGCGCCTCGTGGCCGTCGACCAGTGACAGCTTGAGTTGCCTGAACTTGTCGGGCAGCGGCTCGGCATGGACCCCGGCCAGCGACGCAAACGAGTCGGAGATGTCGCCCTCCCGCTTTGCCGACGGCTGGCCCGTTGCCGTCGCCGCGGCAGTCGTGTTCGCACTCGCGCTCGCACTCGCACTGGTCATGATGGCGTGATGCTGGCTCAGACAAAGGGGCACATGCCAGTGAGATCAGCTGCAGATATCGTGAAGGGCGCACAGGGACACAGGGGGGAGCGAAGCGTGCCCGGTCAGGCGACGCTCTTATACACGACGGTGTCGAACGGAGTTGCTGGTTTAGGAGAGGGGATTCGACGAAGATTCGAAGGGGGGTTCGATGGGGGGTTCAATGGGGATTCGATGGAGATTCGATGGGGATTCGATGGGGATTCGATGGGGGCTGGCTGGCGACATCCCGCACACCCGCAGCGTTGGTGCGATGGATCTCCACGATCGTGCGCCTCGGCCGGGAAGGTCCAGCCGGCAGCTGACACGCCCTCCGCCCTTTCCGCAGGACAGCCGGCCGCTGCTCTGCATGCAACGTTACGTGGGCTGGTTAGCATCTTATAATGAGTACGCGGTCGCCACTGCCAGCAAGGCCGTCGGCAAGTCAGTTCGGGAGGGCGGCGGAGTTGACGTGCTCGGCTGTGGGGCCAGTGGAGCCCACGGCGGTCGCGCCTGCCATTCCTGGCGGAGCTGCCAAAACGGGTCCAAGCCCGTCACCTGTTCGCTGTAGTGTCGTCAGTCTCTGACGAAAAACAGACTTAACTGGCCTGCCCGTCAGGTTTTTCGGATTCCATTGCCGCGCAATGCACCAGCCTGGCAGTCAGTCCATTCCCTCCCCATGTCGGCACTGCTGCAATCAACCCTGAACGCCGCTGAATGCCACTGAGCGCCGCCCGACCCCCCGAATCGCAGCTGTAAGCTGTAAGACGTCCTGATACAGCAAATCCGCAAATCTGCGAATCCTCCAGTCCGCAAATCAAACTCCAGCGACCTCTCTCCGCCGCACCCCCCCCCCCCCCCCCCCCCCCCTCCCCTCCCCTTCCCTCCCCTGTCGCCCGCCCAGCTGGCAGCGAGCGGCAGCTCCGAAAAGGACCATGACCAGCGCGCATGCGCCCGTGCGGTGGGTAGCCTCCGACGCGGATGGGCTGCCCATGAAGAGAAAGCAGGTTGCGCAGGCGTGTGAGATGTGCCGAAAAAGAAAAGTGAGACGGGCTGATCCTACTACCCTCCCCCTCCCCCTTCTTCCCCCTCTTGACCTTGGATCTACACCCGGCCGACGGGCGGGCTAACCTAGGATTGGCTAGAAACGCTGCATTCACGCTCGACCGTCGGCCGATGCACGCGGGATCCCCCCAGCGACGACGGAACAGCCTCGAAAGGTTGGTCCGCTCAGGACGATCGTGCCGCCGCAGTATGGCGGCGGTGCTGGCGGCGGCGGTCGCGCGTCCAGGTCGCACGACGGGTACCAGTCGTCGGACGACGAGGATGCAGACGCCACACAGGCTGCAGCCAGTCGTCTGGTGGAGCTGTCGTCGTCGCGCTTTGTCGGCGACATGAACCCGGAGGGCATCTTTGTGCAGGCCGCCACGCCGGCCACGGTGCCAGGACAGCGGTCGACGTACCGCGACTCCAACGACCTGGGCGTGTGGCTGTCACCATACCTGCAGCACCCGCGGGGCGCCAGCCAGAGTGAGCCGCCCAGCGAGACGCCCGACAGCCGCGAGGTCGACGGCGAGGCCGGGGCCGAGGCCGACGGCGAGGGCGAGATCGACATCGACGGCGAGGGCGTGGCTGGGAGTGGCGGAGATGTGGGAGGTGTGGGCAGAGGTGAGGGGGCCCTGCCGGGAGACGCCCGACGGACCGCCAAGACGGTCCGGTCGACCAAGACGGCCAAGACGGCCAAGACAACATCCAGTTCGCCGCGGCGGCCGCACTACCACCGGTCGTCGATATCCGAGGTGGCGCTGCAGTACGAGCGCGCCAAGCACAACTACCTCAAGGAGTGTCTAAGCCTGCTCCCCCCCGACGATGACTACGCGGCCCTGCAGCACATCTTCTGCGAAAAGATCCAGCCGCTCTTCCCCGTGCTCACCGAGGCCGAGCTGGGCCTCGGCGTCACCACGCCGCTGGCGTCGGCCGCGTCGCCCACCTTCTGCGCCGTCGTCCGCCAGGTCATCGCCCTCTCGGCCGCCGTCACCGACGCCGACTCGGCCGCCCCCCACCGCCGCCTCGAGCCCGGCGGTCCGCTGCTGAGCTCGCGCGACTTTCACAAACGCCTCGCCGATGCCGCCGCCGCCGTGCTCCTGGAAGACCTCATCCCCCACCGCTTCGACCAGATCCGCTGCCTGATGCTGCTCTCCTTCTTCTACCAGCCGTCCAGCGAGACCGAGCGCAACCGGCCCATGCTCTACAGCAGCCAGGCCATTCACTACTTCCAGACCCTCGGCGCCCACCTGCTGGGCTACCGCCCGCAGCGGCCCGACGACGACACCGAGCGCATCTTCTGCGCCCTCTACGCCATCGACCGCTTCTGCGCCGTCTTCTACGCCCGGCCCTGCATCATGCACGAGCAGGACCTCGGCAAGAACATCGAGGACTGCGTCGCCAAGCAGCCGCCGTGCTTCCGCCTCTTCATGATCATGGTGTTGTGGCTCGAAAAGGTCATGCAGCTGTACCGTCCGCGCCAGCCGTTTGTGCTCATCGACATTCCCGTCTTTGAGTCGCTCATCCTCGACGCAGGGGCCGAGAAGCTGCCGGCGATGCATTTGGGTGAGTATCGTCATTGTCCACCTCCATTACATGTCCACTGACCCCCAGCCACCATCGAGGTCCTCTACCACACCGTCTGCGTTCTCTCCTGTCGCCAGCCCGGCAGCGCCTTCTCCGACTCCGCGCCTGCCCAGGACCGCAAGTACCTCCCCCACTCCATCGTCAACCCACGGCGCTCCCACTCGTCCGACCGCATCGTCTGGGTCACCCAGACCCAGCCCGTGTGCTTCTTCCCCTTTGTGCCGTTTGCCGTGTCGCTGGCCCTCAGCGTCCAGTACAAGAAGATGCGCTTCAGCCGCACCCCCATGTTCCGCACCCGCTCGCGCGCCGTCTTCAAGGACATCATTGCCCTGCTCAAGAGCATGGGTGACGTCTTCCTCAGCGTGCGCGTCAACGCCGCCCTGGGCGAGAGCATCTGGAGGCAGATGGAGAAGACGGCCAACTCGCTGGCCCGTGACGAGCTGGAGAACAGCCAGAGCATCGCCACCGCCACCACAAGTCCCTCTACGACCGTCGACGCCGTGGCGCCGCCGCTGCCGCCGCCCGTGGGCGGCGCCCACCCGCAGGAGAGTCCCGGCGCCAACACCAGCGTCAGCTCGTCTGAGACGATTGCTGCCTCTGCCGCCGCCTCCTCCTCTACCGCGGCTTCTAGTGCTTCTGCGATTTCTGCAGCTTCAGCCGCCGCCGCTGCTGCTATCGCCGCTTCCGCTGCCGCGCATGCCGGTGACCTCGGCTACCGGCCACCGCTACCACTGCCCGTCAACCAAGCCGCCGCCTCCGCCGCCGCCGGCCAGCCCGCCAACCAGCCGCCCATGCTGCTCGACCTCTCCGTGCTCGACAACCTCGACACCGACATCGACCTCTTTGGCAACTTTGATCCCAGCTTCGACCTGGGCGCCATCGACACGGCTCTGGGCGCCAACCTGGACTTGGGCGTCCCCCAGTTTTAGCCGGAATAATTCAGCATCGAGACCTAATGTGAGACGAGACACGACCATGCATGGAGGCGGGCAGCCCATTGAGGCCACAGGAGTTCAAATATACCCCGATAGAACATGTTGTGATTTTGCTATTTTTGCTATTTTCGCTATGATCGGCACCGTGACAAACAGACACCGTGGCTGCGCTTATTGTGCTATTACTGTGCTGTGACTAATTTTCGCTGTGACTGCATTTTTGGCGCCCCCGTCAGCTTTTACCGCTTCGGTGATATGTATCCGAAACCGCCCTGGCCTTGTTCCATAATCCTGTTGCCAGGCAGCCAAGCATCCTGGCAGGATAGAGCCAAACATGGCAGGAGGACACACATGTCATGGCACATCCCAGCTACTCGTACTCGTACGACACACATCTGCAAGCCTATTCACGCTCTTGCAGGCAGTCAATACAGAATGCTCGTATAAGCTTTCCGTTGGTCAAGCACACCGTCAACATCTGTAGAAGCTTTCCCTTGGCAGCAGCCCGACTAATAATACCACCTCAGCCTCTGTCAACTGCGGGTAGTGGCGACCCGGATGACCTCTGCCGTCTCTGACAATCCTTTTTGGGCATGCCGCTGCTCCTTGCATGCGTCATCCAACGGCGGCACCTGCACCACAACCCGACCCGTCCCCCTCCAGCAGCGAGTGCAAGAATAGATCAGACCAGGGGCAGTCAACCTGTGTCATGGCCAGGGATGCATCCGTGCGCTTCGCCTAGCCGCTCCGGCAGTTCTCCGCAGCAGGAGCTCTGACTCGGAGACGTTTCTATGTCAAGACCTAGTCAGCATCTACTCCTCACTAGACGGGGCAATGGCAACAGTTCCCCAGTCCTTCCAGGCACTGTATTCTGGGGTATTAATAAAATAGGAAAAGAGGGGTCTGCACTGTGTCGGCGACATATGTCTCCAGCTGCCAGTCCTCGTGTCGCTCCTTCCCGACCAGCACACGGGTCGTCTCTTATATAGGATTCCAACTTCCCACAAGTAAATTATCTAGTTCATTTAACACATTTTTTCCCCAGCTGTATTTGACCTGTCTGTCGGGATCCTTGTCTACTCCTGCTTCTGAGATCGTGAGCCCGGCTGCTTGCAGAGCCGACTCTGAAACTTAGACGAGATTTCGTGGCTCTCAGTTCTCTTACGTTCTTGACGTTCTGCTCCCACCATGTCGATAAACAAGCCCAGCTCAGACCAAACAGAGGCGCAGCAGGAGGCCGAGAAGGAAGTCTACCACCATGAGGCACCGACTGCTCTCCACGAATACGCCGAGTCCGAAGGCTACGTGATCGACGCCGTCGAGGACGGCGTCACCGGCTACAAACTTGCCAAGGACAACCACACCATCCTCATCCCCCAGCCCAGCGACGACCCCAACGATCCCCTCAACTGGAGCTGGGGGATGAAGCACCTCATCCTCTTCATCGTCGCCTTTACCGGCTTCTTACCCGACTACGGCAGCGCCACGGGCGCCGTCACCCTGATTTCCCAGGCCGAGTACGTCCGCTGTCTGCACCCGCCGGCAACCTTGTCACTTTGATCGACTGACCTCCCACCTAGGGAATGGAACATGACGCAAGACCATGTCAACCACAGCCAGGCTGGAAATGTCTTCATGCTGGGAGCCGGTGGCATTTTCGGTAAGAGCTGCTCTAGATAGATACATCTTCATTCCTTCCGAAATCACTAACCCCCCTCCTCACCAGTCGTCATATTTACTGCCTACATCGGCCGCCTCCCTGTCGTCTGGTGGTTCCTGGTGGTCTCCACGGCCACAGCTGCCTGGTGCGCTGGCGCAAAGACCTTCAGCTCGTTCATGGCTGCCCGCATCCTCAACGGCTTCTTCAGCACCGTGACGCAGGTCGCCGGTCTCATTTACATCCAGGACATGTTCTTTTTCCACGAGAGGGCACGCAAGATCAATGTCTGGGCGTCCTTTTTCGTTATCAGCCCGGTATGTGCTTGTTGCTGCTCTGACTGCTTCTTGTGAAAGCCACCCCTCGACTGACAGCACCCTCTGCAGTACATGGGTCCCCTCCTCACCGCGTTCATGCTCACCGCCGAGCCGTGGCCGGTGCCCTTCTGGGTCCTCACCGCGATGACAGCCTTTTGCTTTGTCCTAACCACCCTGTTTCTGCGCGAGACCTACTACGACAGACGCATCCCCGCATCCCAGCAGCCCTCCCTCGGCAGCCGTGTCGAGCAGCTTCTGGGCATTGCCCAGTTCCGCTCGCGACACCTGCGCAACTCGTTTCCGCAGGCAGCCTGGCGCTGCCTGAGCGTCATCCTCAAGCCGACCGTCTTTCTCACCTGCGTCTACTACGCTGCGGTACGTCCCAAATATGCATCCATCCTCCACAATGTCAATGTCCTGTGAAGCCTAACGAACAAACGCAGACGTTTGCCTGGGTCGTCGGCATCAACACCACCCTCTCCATCCTCCTGCAGCCCGTCTATGGTTTTGGCGTGCTGCAGATTGGCTACTTCTACTTTACGCCCGTCGTCGCCGTCATCCTGGGCGAGATTGCTGGCCACTGGCTGCACGACCTGCTGGCCAAGCAGTACATCCACCGCCATCACGGCCACTTTGAGCCCGAGGTGCGCTTGCGTGCCATCGTCATCAGCCTTCCCTTTATGGTCGTCGGCATTGTCCTGCTGGGGCAGTCGCTGGAGAACAAGTGGCACTACATGGCGTCGTCCGTCTCCTGGGGCTTGTTCGTCTTTGGCGTCATGATCACCACCGTTGCCGTCTCAAGCTACTGTCTAGACTCCTATCCAGAAGCCAGCGGCGAGGTCTCGGCCTGGGTCAACTTTAGCCGCACCATCGGGTACGTTTTTTTCTGTTTTTTCTGTGTTTTCTGTTTCTCTTTTTCTGCTCTTTTCTCCCGTGTTTTCTTTCCTTTTCTTTCTTTTCTCTCTTTTTTCTTCTCTTTCCTCCTTTTATACTATCCTCTGCCATCCAACTGACAAGTCCAGAGGCTTCATCATCTCATACTTCCAGGTGGCCTGGGCGACCAGCCAGGGAACTAAGAAGAGTTTTGGCATCCAAGGCGCCGTCCTGGGCGGCGCCTTTATTATTATCCTGTGCCTGTTCAAATGGGGCAAGAGCCTGCGGGTGTGGGCCGGCCCGCTCAACTTTGCTACAGCATGAATGGTTCTGCTTGGCACGCAAGGCAGTGGTCAGTGTTATATTTTGCAAGATTCAATTGGCGTGCAGCGATTACTTGGCAAAATGATACTATTTGTGGGTAAAGATATCAAGACATAAAATCATACATCGTGTCATGAAAATACAACGAGATGGCCCCATGGCCGCTTTCCATAATCCAACAATCCCCCCTTTACAGACCTCGATAATTGTGCATGTCCCTCTCCGGAATAAGTTGCGAAAAATCAAAGTCTACAGGGTTCGCAAAAGCCGTCGCCCAGAAGGTGCTGTCAGCCTCGTCGGGCGTCATGTTCATGTTGGCCCCTGCTGTTATGTCGGGCGCGTCGACAAACTCAAAGCCGAAATTGAGCATCGACTGATCGTTAAAGGTGCTCATGCTCATATCATCGGGGAAAGGCGGCGGAGCAGGTGCATGAAGTGCCGCATCGCCAAAACCGGGGATTGGCTCGGGCGCAATGTGTCCCGGAGCAGGGGCTTTGTGAACGACGCTGGACGCAGCCGCGCGGGGCGCGTTGTGCTCTGCATTGGCCACACCTGCCGACGACGCTTGGGCCACGGCCGGTGCGTCTCTCGGAGAGAGGATGGACTGCAGGTGGATAAGCAGTCGATACCGTGCCGCCACCCGCGTGTTGCCCAGCGAGCCGATTTTCTTCAGCAGGACGAGGCCGAGACCTAGCGCCTCGTCGTTGTTGGGGTCCGACGGGAAGGTTCCGCAGACGAGGACGAGAACAATGGCAGACGAGAAGGCGTGCTCGCAGTCCATGTATCCGTAGGTCGCCACCATGCCGTACTGGGAGGCCGTCGACATGATGCGCAGCGTCTTGCGGGCGGCCGTGATGCATCCGCAGATGACGGCTGCGGTCTTGTGCGACAGGCCCGTCCGCCAGTCTCTCTCTTTCTCGTCGCGCCCCGTCGACTGCGCGTCCTTGATCAGGGTGAGGCGCTTCTGGACGACATGAAAGAGGAGGGGGCGCGCGGTCATGTTGATGCACTGGTAGTAGTGCAGGAACATGGAGATGCTCTCCCGAGACAGCTTGTCCCGGTCCAGCTCTACGCGGAGGGTCTTGGGAAGCTCATCCTCCCATTTGGTGAGAGAAAGGAGGATCGAGTGGACAGCGGCCACCAGGCTTTGGCCCGTGTGCGTTGTGCGCCGGTAGATGAGCGTTGTGATGTCGCCCAGAATGCGCGAGAGCTCTGTGTAGTGCCGCAGCACAACGACCGGGCTGTCCCGTGGCTCTTTGGGAAGCCGAGAGGGCTTGTTGGCACCAATGTCCTCGTCCATTATGGAGATCGGGTTGCCGGACTTGAGAGACAGTATGCGATCCAGGCTATAGATGCTCCACCAGACGCGGCGGCCGTGTTCGCGGACGACTTCGCTGAGCCCAAACGATTCCGGAGATTCTTGGTGGAGGCCCATGGTGATGGCCATGCGAAGGGCAATGCCAATGTAGAGGTAGGCAGAGTCTCGACGGTTCATGCAGAACATAAAGTAGCCAACGTAGGCCAGCGTCTCCACGCCCAAGATGGAGCATTCTTCGTGGACATCGGGAAGAAGCGAGAGAGCTTGGGTGAGGTATTTGAAGCCTGGAGGATTGTCGCTCGGCTGATGGCTCTCGCAGTCGACTTTTTGGTTGACCGAGTACAGCCGGCCCAGTGCAAGAATCATGAGAAACTTGGCGTAAGAGAGGCTATCCTGCGTCTCACAGACATCATGCGGCTCGTCCGAATAGTAGATGGCCTTTAGGTGCTTTTCGAACGTTTCGGAATCGGTAAACGAGAAGATCGTACCGATGTACATGTGCTGAGCCGCAAAGTATTGCCGGGCAATGTCGATGGGCGGCAGGGAAATATCCACCCCAACAGACTGTCTACGGGAGGGAAGGGCACGCGGATCATAAAACCCTGGGTTGTAATCGAGACTGCCGTCATCTCCATGAACACCAGATAGTGTCTGGGCGGTGCGAAGAAAGTTGTCCGCAGATCCCCTGCCTAATGGAGTCACGATTAGTACTAATCGCGTTGACATGATGTTTGGTGCACTGACTTGAACGCAGGTATATGCTCATCTGCCTGAATTGGTCAGGAAGTGAATCTTCAACTTCATCTTCATCTTCGCTCAACTCCTCGTCTTCTTCTCCATTATCGTCTCCCATGTCGAGCGAGGGACTCCCAAGCGAGTTTTCTGGGAGGGAATCCAGTATGTCTGGCGGAAGAGACTTGAAAATTTCTAAGATGGCCTGTCAGACAAATGCCTCCACTCTGGAGGGACGACCCCAGAAAGCTTTGGTAGCAGAAAGCAGTGCCAACCTTCATAGCGCTTTACTTTCGCTCTGAGTTTCCGCAGGGTGCTGGACGTTGATGTCAGATGACAGAACAGAGAAAATGACGTAAAGCAAAACAGGCAACGTGGTAGGCATACTGCTCGTTGAGCTTGACCTTCTTGGGCCCCGAATAGACACAGGGAATGGACCGGGCCCGGCACCGCTCACATGATGGGTGTTCTTTCGAGCAGTATATTTTCAATTTGTTGCATCCACGACACCTACGGGCACCGTTAGAAGCAAAACAAGAACAACGAATAGTTCCAGCTTACGCCATGGGCTTTGGCCCTGCTGACTCGGCCTTGGCCCTTTTCAATGTGATCGTCTTGGGCGCTCGAGGCATCTTGTCGTTATGTTACTGCTGGCAGACTAGTTCAGAATAGATTGGCGTGAGATTGGACTTGGCTGCACCTGCTGATTTGTGCGGAGAGCGACCATCCCTTTTAAACTGCGGCCCGCGGAATAATGAGGCGTCCAGAGCGCCCTCAAAGCTGAGTCTCAGCTTGGGAGCCGCAATGAACCTGGCCAATCAAAACACTGAATTTGTACCAACCAGTTCAGCTGTCGGTCATCCGTTCCGGTACGAGGTATACGAGTCGTACCGGATGCGTCGCCGGTCACTTGTCTCGGGCGATGATGCTCAGCCTCAGTCGAGCCAATAATAAAGGAAGAGTTCAGGCAGTGCGACATAGGTCGAATCAGGATTGAGCCTTATGATTCACAGCGGATATCGGACATACGAGCAGGATTAGTAATCCAAACAATCGGGCTTCCACGATAATTGATAAGATAGCGATAACGAAAAAAAATGTCGAGACAAGAAAATCCCCAGAGGAATAAAACAGCCTCTTTTCACCTTTCGCTGTCGGTGAACCATCACTCGTTGCGGGCTTGCCAAGAAGAGACGTCTTATCATGGCTAGGGTTGACGATAAAGCACGATACTACCTTGAGCGGTCGGTGCCGCAGCTTCGTGAATTCGAGTCCAAGGAAATATTCTCAAAGGTAGGCTACCAGAGGAAGAAGTGTGAAAGCTGAAGTCGCTAATGCCAGCACAGGACGAAATTCGCACCCTCGTCGAAAAACGTACCGATTTCGAGCGCCTGATTCTCTCTCCAGGCAGCCGGCCGACCGATGTGCTTTCGTACATAGCCTGGGAACGATCTCTCGATGCCCTTCGAGCCAAACGCTGCCAGCGTCTCAAGATCCATCAATCGACGGGGCATTCGTCACAAGGACGGATTTTCCAGACGTACGAGCGTGGCCTCGTGCGACATCCCGGAAGCGCAACCTTGTGGCGGAGCTATCTAGACTATGTGGCCCACGTCAAAGCTACAAAGCGATGGAGGGTCATCATGACCCGTGCGCTGCGCATGCTCCCCAATGAAGCCGAGTTCTGGGTGCTGGCCGGCCGACGCGCCGTGAATGATGGCGACATGGAAGGTGCAAGAGCCTTTTTCATGCGCGGGTGTCGGTTTTGCACGTCGGGAGCCCTCATATGGACCGAGTACGCGCGCGCGGAGATGGAGTGGCTGGTGAAGCTCAGGGAGAAGAAGGGAACACCTGCATTTGCAGCAACTGTGGCTGCATTGTCGGAAGGGGCAGGGAACCCGGCGGCCGAAGACGAAGACGAGGACAAAAATATCCGCTTCGATGACAGCGACAGCGACGACGACGACGGTGATTTCAGCAACAGGCCCTTGCCAGAGAGTGCGGTGACAGGCCCGAAGAAGAAGACGCCCAAGGTGTTTAGTGACGAAGTCGTGAAGAAGCTCGAGAAGAGCCCGGCGCTGAGCGGGGCCATCCCACGGGCTATTTTCGATGTTGCGACGAAGCAGCCATTCTTCGGGTCCGCTGCGGCGGAGGATTTCTTTGACATGTTTGGGGCCTTTGTTTACATTGATGCCGGTGTGGAGATCACAGATCACGTCCTGTCCATAATGACTGCGCAGTTCCCCGACGACGCTTCGACATGGAACTGCAAAGTGAAGCGCTCTCTGTTGGGCGTGCATACCGAATCGGGGCATTTCCCCAAGGCGCTGCGGGCATCGTTGGCGACAATGCGGGAAGGGCTCGGAAAGACAAACGCCAAGACCAAGTTCGCGGCCAAGAGCACGGCTTGGATCAATGTGCTCTTGGACGACACAGACTTGGACGACGGCATTCGGCTGGTTCTGGACGACGCCAAGCGCAAGCTGGAAAAGGCTTGCGAGAATTGAATTTACTTTTTTTGGTTGAGCGAAATACAAAAGTTTGTTTTCGAATCCTGTGCTCAATGCTGTGCCGCCTTTTCTCCTGCCACGCCGAGCAAATATTCCCACTCCGCGGGGCTGACTTTGCTGACGCTGAGGCGGGTTTGCTTGAGCATCTGCATCTTTTCGAGTGGCTTCCCAACAGCTCCCCTCTCGCGTAGCTCTTTCAGTGTGACAGGCGCCTTGAACTTGCTGCGAAACTCGACGTGTACGACGCTCCATTTTGGATCGGATGGCTTGGAAGATGGGTCATAGTAAGGCGCCTTGGGATCGTGTGCCGACACTGGTTTGTGGTCAGCAAAAAGGTTTGGGGACGGAGGACAGCTACAGCTCACAGTCAGGCAAGTTCTCTTGCACGATTTCCATCGTGCCGACGATACCCGGCTCTTTGCAATTGGAATGGTAGAAAAAGGCCAGATCGCCTTTCTTCATGGCGCGGAGGTTGTTCCGTGCTTGAGTTTGTTAGATCGTTACGCAACATACGCATTTGCTTCCTGACTCGTGATTATTCACCTGCATAGTTCCGGATGCCTGTGATGCATAAGTAGATGTGCCAATATGGGAATAGGTCTAGACCGTGCTCACCATCCCACGGCTCTGGCTCTGTCCTGGATGCCAGGTCGTCGATAGAGAACTTGACATCGACACCATTCTCGAAGCGGGATTCCGGTTCAGCCTTCAGCAGCCAGTACTGTCTTCCAGCCACCTTGGCGTCAGGCTTTTGTTCCTCAGGGCTCATAGATTTCTTTGTCTTCTCTGTCTTCTCTGTCTTCTGTGCCTTCTGGGCGTTGGACGTTTTTTTGGCGGGCCGAGAGGGCTTGGTGGCGACCGTGGCGGCGGGCAGTGCCGCCTGGTCTCCCTTGAGCCGTGCAGAGCGGCGTGGCGGCAGATCGTTCGCATCACTGACAGAAGGCTCCACTGCCTCCAGTTTTCGTTTCGCCATGACGAACAATTTCACGGCTATCGAGGTCGTTGATGCGATCGCGTATCGACGTAACAGTTCTGCGGTTGCTCCAAGCTACTCCAAAAAATGGAGCGTCTGATTGGATGGCTGTTCATTTGACCGATTACGATCGGTTTTCGAGCTAGTGCACATGGGAGCTACAGTGGACGGAGAACGAACGTGGAGCTTCAGCCAGCCAAGAGCTACGAGTACAAACTTGTCCATCGGAATGCTTACCAGTTCTACAGACAGGTTGTTTCAGGGGTGCTACTCGTCTGATCAGAACCATCATAGATCATTGGTGTAATTGTACATGTCCACCCGTTTTGCTGTGATATCGGTCAGCTACCATCTGTCTGGGCCTCGGGTCAACGTCGCTGCATCTACTCGTACATGTATGCAAGCTCTGCGAATAGACTGGCGTATCTCCTATAATAGCAGCAAGCACCGTTACAGCCCTGCCGAGATTTCTCTATCCTGTTTCCAGATGTTCTTCAGATGCTTCTCCCGGCTCACCTCTCATGCTTCCGGTCCAACCTTCCGGACCGACCTAGTGCTGGTGCTAAACGGGAATCTTCCATCTCCTGCCTGCCGGCTCTTGGAGCATATGCAGGGTCCCAGTTCAGATGTAACTGGCAGACGATTACGATTGCTCGTAAAGCTTTCTCGCCGGTTTTTGTCGTGCCATTTTCATCCCGTTTGAAGGTCCACAAAAGTCCTGGAAGATGGACCAAAGGTCTCTGCAGTTAAAGATACCTAATTTAACGCGTTTTAAGCAGAAAGACAATGTCGTATTTATCAAATGAACACCGTCACTACCAATTCTCCCATTGGCCCATCACTCAATGCACCCTCGCTTAGGCAGCCATTACCCGTACCAGGACTAGCGCGACTATGAAACCAGCCAGGCAAAAGGGCTTCTGTTTTTGCCATTCGCAGTGGAATCCCAACCGCCTGACTTACCAGCAACAAAGCAGCGACGCGCTCCTTAGGTAAGTTCGTTTCCCACTCGACTTCGCTGTCCCCTTCCCCATCCTGGCATTCGCTGCCGTTGCCTTTTTTCCCTAGTGACACGCTGTCGATGTTGTCGCGTTGTGGCTTGATGGCAGAGTTGAGGCGCGACCTTTTGGATTGAAGTTTGCCGCCTGTCTCTGTTGTCCCCTCTACCTGCCCTTTGACGGGAGTGCCCTGAAAATTTTCCGCCAGGCGTTTTGCCAGCGCTCTCTCCTCCCACACCCCATCGGCTGCTCGCTCTCTTCTCGTCTCGTCACCGTCCGTGTCCCCCGTGCGCCTTCCCATTTCGCTTTGTTTTTTTTTTATTATTTGGGGGGATTATATTGTCAGTCATTTTGCGCATTCTCACTGGCCATTGTCGGTGGGCCAAGCACGCTGCTGTCCCTTCCCAGCAAACTCTTCCCTGTTCCTCACAGTACCTTTTTCCCACACACATTAACCCACACAGCCGCACACCCTACCACACCCGCGACCGGACGCGATCCATCGCGACACCCTCCCTCGTGCCACTGCTCATCAGATCTAGATGCCGTCGCGCGTCTCGACGTGATTATCTACGTGATCGCTGACCCTTTCGCAAGGCACTCACAGGCAGATGGGTCCTTGGCCAACGATCCTCTCCCTCGACCCTGCTCTCGACTGTCTCTCGCCGCCCATCCACCATGAGCTCCTGGATGAACGAAGCCGCTGTCCAGAACCATAATGGCAACGGCTTCCCACGCATTAACGACCCGAATGCTGCTGTTCCCGGCATGATGGACCCGTCTGCTTTCATGGCCAGCCCGGCCCAGTTCAATCCGGCCGCCGCCGCCCAATTCGCCAACCCCCAGCAGATGATGGCTATGCAGAACGGCCCTATGCGCAACGCCTCGCCGTCGTATCCCAACCCCATGTACCAGACCAACTCTGTCATCCCATCGAAGCGGCCTCGGCCGCGCGAAGACAGCCTCGCCGGGTCGCCACGACAGAATACCGGCATGCTGCCAACCACCCGTTCCGAGACACCGCAACAAGCCCACTACCCAACCTTCCCCCCGGGCTCCCTCCCTCAGCAGAGCACGCCCCAGCCTTATCCGCACATGCCTCCCCATACTTCAGCGAATGCGACACCGTCGCCGATCATGAGCAACCAAATCCGCTCCGGCAGTGTTCCCCAGCGAGTGTCCACCACTTCGCCGCATCCCTTCTCGCCCGCAGCCCAGAACTTCGCTCCCCGGGCGTCTCCTGTCCCGTCAGACCCCAGCCCTGTGCCACAGCAGAATCCCTATGCTCAGGCGAACAACTTCCAACCCGGCTTCAACCCGAACTTCGCCCCGAACCAACCTCCTGCGCGTCCGCCTCCCAACCCGGCTTCAGTTCCTGGCCAGGTAATGCCCCAGCAGATGAATCAAATGCCGCCGCAGATGGGACAGATGCAGCAGATGGGACCGATGGGGCCGATGGGGCCGGGCGGCCCGATGGGCCAGATGAACCAGATGAACCCCATGAATCAGATGGGACAGATGCCGAACCAGATGTTCACACCCCAAATGCAGCAGCAGCTCGCGCAAGCTAGGACCCCCATGGAGCAGCAGAAGCTTATGTACCAGATTCAGCTGCAGCGGCAGCTGCAGCAGGGAAATATGCAGGCCGCAGCACAGATGCAAAACCAGAACATGCCCGGCCAGCAGCGACATATGATGGGAAGACAGCCAGGTACACCCAACGGGCAGACACCCCCAGGCCCTCCCGGCAATGCGAAATCTCAGTCGTCCGCGACGCCTCCTCAGCAAAATGCTTCACGGATGAACCCAGACCAGTTTTTGTCTCAGCTATCTCTGTTTATGAATAGGCGGAACTTGCCATTAGACGTGGCCCCCGTGATTGGAGACCGGCCCGTCAACCTCATGGCGTTATTTCAGACCGTGCAGAAGTTTAACGGATACCGCCATGTCTGCCAGGCAAATGGCTGGCCTCAGATTTCGCATGCTCTCGGCTACTCTCCTGCGCAAATGCCAGCTATCCATAGCCAAATCAAGGCTGTTTATGAGCGCAATCTCCTCAAGTTTGAAGAGTTTTGGGCCCAGAGTCGTGCTAAGGCTACACAGCAGCAGCAGCAACAACAGCAGCAGCAGCAACAGCAGCAGCAACAACAACAGCAACAACAACAGCAGCAGCAGCAGCAGCAGCAGCAGCAGCAGCCACAACAAATGCCCCAGCAGCCACCACCGCAACAGATGCAACAGCCCCCACAGCAACAGAAGGATGCCCTTAATGCGGGTGGAATTCCTGGCACTCCCAAATTAGGTATGCATCCTCAAATGCAGCCTGGCCAGATGGGTCAGCCAGCTCCTGGACAGCGCATGCCTCCGGGACAGCCTCAGCCTGTTAAGCAACTTCCGCCCAACGGACAGGCTCCGACTGTGAATGGCTTCTCGGCACCTCATCCCACGCCAACTCAGCAGCCGCCCAATGTTGCACGCTCAATGAGGAACAGCGGACCGAGAAGCATCCAGAGTATCCCGACCCAAGAGGAATTTGTTACTCGCTCTCCGGCGCAGAGCAAGGTTGGGGCTACCCCTACATCTGTAGCAGCAGGTGCGGACAACCATGTGGTACCCACAGACGTGGCGGTTGGCATGCAAGGGCCACCCTTCTTTGATTCCGACGAATACAAGCCTTGCAGCCGCGAAAGTCATGCCTATGGCGGCATGGACGTGCATGCGCCAAGCAAAGTTGTCGCTGATATTATGAGATTCCGACCTGAAATTCCAGCGGTAACAGAGCTCGGAAATATCGACATTCACGCGTTGACTAAGAGCATCCAGTCGGGGATCCACGGCGAAGTCCGATTGGCTTTGGACACTTTGGCCACAGTTACTGTTTCGGGCTTGCCAGGTCTCGATATCGAACTGGACAAGTGTGACAATTTGCTCGAGAGCATTGTTGAGCATGCCGAAGATCTCGTTGAGCTTCTTGCGGAGAACACCGCAGAAGTATCGGATGAGATTCTCATCCCTCACTATGAGGATATTGCGCGCGCTTGTCAGATCGAGAAGCTCTCCATTCGGCCGCAGCCAGCCCCTGGTTCAGAGGACGAGGAGCTAGACAGAGCGGTCGACTATCTTCTCTGCATCACCACGATTCTACGAAATTTGTCGTTCAACCCGCGTAACTTGCAGGGCCTGGCCGACGAATCGACAATCAAATTCCTCTGTCAAGTCATCCGCTATGTCGGCACGCGTAACATGCTGCTCCGCACGCAGCTCAACACCTTGGATTTTATGAAAGATGTCATTATACTGCTCTCTAACGTGTCGGGAGCCGTCGAAATTCCGGACCGGGAAGAGGCGTTCTGCCTCCTTCAGTTCTTATTAGCATTTGCGCCAACGCCGTCTCCGAGCCTCTACAGCTCTCACATCTTTTTCCCCACCTATCACCCTACACTGCATCCTTACCTACCCCCGGCCGTCGATGCTCTGGCCAAGTTATTAGCACGAGACGAACCGAACAGGTCGCATTTCCGCAATGCATTTTCCATGGACTCGGGCAGTGCTGCGGCATGCGAGCTTCTCACACGCACGTTTGGCCTCGCTATCTCACCCATCCCAGAGCATGTGCGAGAAGCGCGGCCGCGTCACCTACCCCCCATCATCGAAGCTCGGAAGCCAATTCTCATGCAAGGCCTTTTGGCTGCGGATATTGTGGCGTCATTGGCACCAGGCTATGAGAGCGGAGTGACGAAAGCTTGGCTCTCGTCTGATAATGGCTTCGCCCAAAATCTCCACCGCTCTATTCGGGACTTGTGCCGCCAGTTTGAAAGTGTCGAATTGCACGCCCGCAACTACAGGCTTCGTGAACCGCCACGAAAGGATGCGGAGCTAATGTACATTTTGGTTCTGGCTATTTCTTTGTTGCGCAAGCTGAGCGAGAAGGCTTTGGATCCCGCCGATCACGACCTGCCGTCCGGCCTGTTGCCTTCTGACGAGGGCCTCCTCGAAGCATTGGAGATGGTCAGTGGAGAATGGAGTCGGGATGGATTCTTGCAACATTTGGTAGCGTTTGCATCTTTGGAAGGATAAGCGAACCGCGGTTTGCTTTTGTACGATTGGTTCTACTTTTACTTTCAATATCCCTTTCGCCATACATTTCTTCCTTTCTTCAAAGTGTTCATTTTTTTTCCTTTTACTTGTTCTTGAATCCACTTCTGTTTCTGATATTTCCATACACGTCTTCTCGAACACACCTTTACCGTATCAGCATGTCCCCCAGTAGGTGGTGGAGGATGGCGCAGTACAATGGGCAGGCGTTGTTGAACACGGGCGTTCTCTGTATCTTACTTTGTACCTTGGAAATAATCACTTGTATAAAGCTGTAACATGACTTCGCGCAGACGCATTTTTATCTTTCCTCTCGACTGGGTCACCGATCAGTTTGACACGCCACCTAAGCCAGATGTGATGATTTTTCTAGTATGTACACGGCAGCAGGT
This sequence comes from Harringtonia aguacate, assembly GCA_014183095.1. Taxonomy (NCBI): domain Eukaryota; kingdom Fungi; phylum Ascomycota; class Sordariomycetes; order Ophiostomatales; family Ophiostomataceae; genus Harringtonia; species Harringtonia aguacate. Next base: position 182,385 of record JACCPH010000043.1, on the reverse strand, counting down.
CAGATAGTTACATTGGCCGTCTTTTCATACTGGCCTGTCCGAGTTGTATTATACACTTAAAACCCCTTTCCTTCCAACCATGCCTGGACCTTTTCCTTGTGAAAGCCCTACAACATGTCAGTTCAATGGGAGCAGACAGAGAGAGGGTCAGCGCCCTTCCTACCTTGATTATTATGTGCTTCGTCCGTGGGTTGATCTTCGTTTCGAGGTTCAGCTCTTCGCGGAGCTGCCGGGACAACTCTTGAGAGTCACCTTCCACCTTTTTAACCTCGGTGGTGCGGTTCGTGCCGCCCGACTTGATACGGTGGTACACGGCCAGATTTTGGCTTGCACTCCGTCCGACATGGTATGGCAATGTGCCGGAGCTGCTGGGCGCGGCAGTAGGGCTTGGGGAGGTTGTCGGTTGGTTCGCTGCAGCCGTGGTGCTCAAGAAGCGCGCGGTGAGGCACCGCTGCCACGACCATGGGGCTGCTCTGAGAGTCGGTAATGTTGTTAACCGTGGCATGGTGTGTATTCTGCAGGGCGTAGAATGGCAAGCAGATCTCCTCGCACTCCGTCGCAGGTTTCCAGCTCAATCGAGTGGATAGAAATCAGTTCGGCATTTCGGGCCTTCACCGCCCGGCAGAAACATCAACGCCTCGGCGGCGGATAATCGTAAATCCCGCCATCCCACATTCCCATGCAATTTTTGACTTTTTTTCTCCGCCCCGCGTCTAATACGTGCACGAAGACGACGAGCATCACCAAAAAGGAAAGCCACATTCGCGACAGAGAACAGAACTGCTGTTGCATCCTTTCCTGAAAATATGGCGGCACAATCAAACGGCGCCGGGGCCCCTCCGGCTTCCGAGTTCGACCTCCTTCCCCAGCTCGTTCTGCGCCTGGACCGACACCTAATTTTTCCGCTGCTCGAATTTGCGGCTGGACAGCTGGAGGACGAGGATGGCGGCAGCAAGGATGAGGAGAAGTCGCGCGAGATCACCAAAGCCAAGTATGAACTGCTGAAGAAGACGAGCATGACCGACTACGTTGCCAACCTGTACTGCGAGCTCGAGGACCTCGACACCCCCCCAGCCGAATTCGCCGAGTCGAGGAAGAAGGTGCTGGCCAAGCTGGAGCAGTTTGAGGATGACACAGAAAAGCTGCGGGATCTGCTGGGCCGGGAAGATGTCGTCGGCAACCTGCGCAGCGACAAGGTGGCCAACTTGGATTTCCTTAAGAAGGAGCACGACGTGAGTATAGCCTGTCCCTCCCCCCCATCCCGTGTTGCGAATTGAGCCGGTCGTCTAACGGGATTTTTTTTTCTCTCGTCCAGGTCACCATCGAAATGGTCAACGCGCTCTATGATTTTGGCAACTTCCAGTACAGCTGCGGCAACTACGCTGCAGCGGCCGAGCTGCTGTACCAGTTCCGTGTGCTGTCGACGGACAACGACAAGGTGGCGGCGGCGACGTGGGGCAAGCTGGCGTCGGAGATTCTGACGACGAACTGGGAGTCGGCCATGGAGGAGCTGCAAAAGGTCAAGGAGAGCATCGACACGAAGCTGTTCAACAACCCGCTGGCGCAGCTGCACCAGCGCACGTGGCTCATCCACTGGGCGCTGTTCCCCCTCTTCAACTACGACGGCTCGCGCGAGCAGATCCTCGACCTCTTCTTCTCCCCCAACTACATCAACACCATCCAGACCTCGTGCCCGTGGATCCTGCGCTACGTCGCCGCGTCGGTGATTGCTGGCCGCGGCCGCGTTAAGAACCAGGGCATCCAGCAGAAGCAGCTCAAGGACATTGTGCGCGTCGTTAAGCAGGAGGCGTACGAGTACTCGGACCCCGTCACCGACTTTGTGCGCGCCCTCTTTATCGACTTTGACTTTGAGGAGGCCCAGCGCCAGCTGCCGCGCGCCGAGGAGGTGCTGCGCGCCGACTTTTTCCTGGCCGCCGCCGCCGACGCCTTTGTCGACTCGGCCCGCCACCTGTTCTTCGAGTCGTACTGCAAGATCCATGCGCGCATCGACCTGAAGCGGGTCAGCGCACAGCTGGGCCTCAACGTCGACGACGGCGAGAAGTGGATCGTGAACCTGATCCGGGACACGCGCCTGGACGCCAAGATTGACTTCCAGGAGGGCACCGTGGTCATGAACCACCCCAACAGCTCCGTGTACCAGCAGGTCATTGAGCGGACCAAGGGAGGCTTTTTCCGGACGCAGGTGCTGAGTGCGGCGGTTTCGAGATAAGGGGCCAGTGTGTTTTTTGTTGTCGGCGTTCTGGTTGTTTCCTCCCTAAAACTGTGTGCTAGCGACAGGGCGACAGGGGGGCTATGGTAGAAAGGGCAAAAAAGTTTCGGCACTTGTAGCCTGATCTCGCAGGTTTATCAGCTGTAAAAGATGTGGTACTTTGGAACCTCTCCTGGACAACATCGCCTGGACACCATGAACATGCGCGGGATGCATTACAAGACATAATGAATCTAAACCCTCCAAACGTCCTACAGTCGTGAATGCCTTAGCCGTTATCGTCGCTGTGTCATGTCTCATAAATACAAAATCTAGTCCTCCTGCCCAGCAATCCAGACCTTGCCCTTGAGCATGTCCACGGCACTGTCCGGCATCCACCAGTCCTGCGGTGTTGCCCTGCCATTGCTGCCTGCCGGCTGTTGGTTGTTTCCGTCGTTTCCGTCGTTTCCGTCGTTTCCGTCGTTTCGCAGACGGTCACGATTGTTTGCCCAGTCAAACAACAAATGCAAGTCCATCAGACTGTCTCGACTCCACCGGTCCAGACTGCCCTCCAGCACCAATCGCGTGTCGATTGCGCTGCCGAGAGACTGACTTCTCCCGTCTCCGGACATGCCTGGTCGGCCAAGGATGTAGGCGCGTTCTGCCAGACTAATGTCCTTGAACCTGTCCAGGTTGAAGAGCCATTCCCCAGACAGCATGGAATCGGCGTTGGGGACACCGCGGTCGGCCGTACTCCTGCGACCCAATGCCTGTAGCGTCGTCGCAAATGCACTTTCGTGGTTGGGTCGCCTGCGCAGGTGCAGATTTTGGTTAGTCTCGAATGTCTTTCGGAGAGCTGGGTTCCGGTCGAAATTGATCTCGAGATCCCAGAATCCTTGGACCAAGGCGTCGGTCCGAATCCTCCTGATGTCGTCCAATGGCGGGAGCAGACACGGGGTTTGTCGACGCAGTGTAGTTTCATCGGGAGGAGACACGGTCGTGGATATAGAGAGGGCTGTCGGCTTGAGGTAGATCATGATGGGCACAGAAATGGGTTGTCCCGTTTCCACATCCTTGGTAACCAGGCAGCGAGGCTCTGTAGCCAGGACCCAGAAGTGACGGAAGGCCTGCAAGTGGGAGCCGTTGTCTTGAATGTTGCATGGGTAGATGGGATAGAAAGCCACAAGAAGCGCGGCGATCGCGAGATTGTTGTTCCCAAATGTGGTAGTGCCCGAGCCAAGGAACAGGGCACCGATGGCCTGGTGAGCGGCAAAGTGGCTGCCGTAAGTGGTGTGCACATCATCGCGGCCATGCAATGCGCGGAGCCGACGCAGCACGACCAGGTCTCCGGTTCCCGCCATGACCGTAGCACAAGACAACGCAAGCACGTCCAAGCACATGCGTGCACCACTTCTAGCTGTCTGCGCGTCGAAATGGGTTGCTGGCAGTTCCTGCACGATTTGTAGAAAGCGGTCCAGATAATGAATCAGCATGTCCCGGACTCGCCCGTTGGCAGAGCCGGCAAATCGCAACGCTGCCGCAAAACACAACCCGGCAACGATGGAAAAGAGAGGCATGTCCAAACTTCGAAGCGATTTCACGTCGTCCAGTTTATACCGGTCGCGATACTCGGGAGGCAAACTCGATTGGATCCATTCAAACGTGGCATCGATTTCACACCACAGAATGAGATTTTTCGCGAGCGTGCGAAGCAGAAGGATGTCAGGACGAACGTAGTCGAACTGCAGAACGGAATCCGGGATGTCGATCTTGCGTGCCACGATGTGGTTCTCCGTCTTCATGAAAATGAGAGCTGTGGCAACTGTGGCAGCGGCCGCCGACCGGTCAAGCACGTTGACAAGTTCTACCTTCTTCGTCGAAGAGGCGAGGCTCAGCAGCTGTTCTGTTATCTGCATGTCGAGCAGGCCTTTCCGGTCGTTTCCCTTGCCGAGATTGATGAAGCCCAGAGCAAATCCTGCGGCCAGGCGATATCCCTCGTTTCTCAGGGGATCCTCATCGTCCTCGTCACTCATATACTCAATCTCCGACATCATAATCTCGCTCATCCGCCGGTGTTGGCTGTTGTAGTACAACAAGCCGATGCCCATAACGCCCGTGGTCTGTATCTGATGAGATAGGTTGAGCTCTGCAGCTCCACGAGGAAGCATGCGGGTCACATGAACGGAGAGCAGCCGTGTGATCAAAGAATCCATCGTGCCGAGATGGGAAACTGCGAGGCCTAGCAACAAGCCGATAGAGGTCATCATGTGTTTGGGTGTGAGATACTTAAAGGCCACCCATTTTGCGACGGATTTTAGGTGTCCATTCAAGCCAAGTGCGAGGAGGAACCCGGCGTGCCGATGGCTGAGGTCCGTTCCTGGCTTGTTGAATACAATCCAGGAGGTGTCGATGCCTTTGGCCTTGGCGGAAATTGCTAGTCCATACGCAACACCCTGGTGGAAAAAAGCCCAGTTGACTCTCTCCTCTGTAAACATGGCCTTATCCACACCGACAGCAACATTGGTGGGCTTAACAATGCAGGTGAGATTGAATCCCTGGACGCTGAACTTCTGGGTCAAGAGGGGGAACCGGAACCCATAATTCAGCATGCCACGTCCGGCCGGAGTGGCGAGCGTGCTGGTGGCCATGGTCGTGACCAGTTCTTTCTGGTGTTCGAGGTATTCTGGCTCCGACCAATTCGGCTGAGGATTCAAGCGCACAACTCTGGGCTTGGACGAAGAAAGAATATTCTGTGCCTCATACAGCCGTTTGTCCTCTCTGAACAAAGCATGTATAACAGCCTGTCGCAGCTGACTCTCCGGTTCTTCGGCGGCTTGAAAGTTTGTCTCGTCTTGCATGTTGTCGCCTTCCGGGGCTGTGTAGGTTGGCTCTCGCTGCTGCATCTACGTAAAAATCAGTACGGGCAAAGTCGACTGCAATACCATAGCGAAGACATACCCAAAGATTGCTGGCGCTACGCAAAGCATCGCCGTTGAGGATTGTGTTGATGTCCCCGCGTCCCACCAACTCGTACAGATCATGGCTCCAGTAGGACGGAGGGTGCTGTTGACACCGACTGATGGCATCTTGGAAGGGCACTGTCATGCCCTCCGGGAGCGAGTTGAGAACGCTGGCGTTAAACCCACATTCGTGCATGGCCTCGACTACCTTGACGCTGGAATCTCCAGGCTTCGAAATCTGGAAAAATCTCCGAAACATGAACGTCCGCGGTGTGATGGCCTCCCATCTCTGATCTCCTCGCACAGAATCTTTTCGGCTCTGCTGTGCAAGAACGGCATAGATGTCCCCAAGTGAAGGAAAGTTTTCGGTGCTCTGCCCTGTCAATCGAGATGCGATCCATTCAAATATGAACGGAGTATTGCCCGGCTCCGGCAACAACGAACGATCAAAGTCCAAATCTTTCACAAGTCAATTCATACGTAAAGCTGGGATTGAGTAGGGATGGTTTTCTTACCAGAATCATTGTGCCCCAGTAGAGGGCCCTGTATGTCCAGTTCGTATCTTTCCACAAAAGGCTGCCACCGAAGCCATCTAGCTATCTGCAACACCACAGCCTTGAGGTTGGAAGAAGTTGCAGTGTCACCTCCAGAGGCCATTATGTCGAGTTTGTCTTCTTCAAGAAAGAGATGAAGAGCCATGAGTATCCCCCAAGCAGATCCCCTGCGGGTCTCATCAGACAATCCTGCCGCTGTTGGAAGGTAGCCCGACGGCCCGACGGCCTGGATGCCGGCTGCAGAACTTATGAAAGCTTTTGCCAGCTGCGTTGCCTCGAACAATATGTTTCCAGAGACATCCTGCTGGACCTCTCCGACAGGCGACTCATGCTTTGAGTCTGTGTCGTCAATGTCGTCGAAAGCCCACTCCCACGCCTTCGAGGATGCCAAAAACTCTGTAGTATCTGCATTCGGCAATGATAGGGTTCCCATCCCAACCCCTGCAGCATTTCGTGTTCCTGTACGGCTAGCATCAAAAGTCGAGCCGTCCGGTCGCAGAAGAGCAAAATATATGACACACAGTTCGGTGGCCAAGCCTGTCCACTCCATGTTGGTGGCATCAACTTCCGGCTGAGCTTGCAGCCACTGCATTATATGCCACCATCCGGCCATAATCTTTTCGGCATGTGACGCCGGGAAAATGCTGCGCAAAACATTCAGAATTTGGCGGACACGAGCTGATCTTGGCTCCATATGCACTTGGATCTGGTGGAGTCTGCCGTTTTCATCCAGTATGTCGACTACTCCTTTACCCCTGGGATAGCGAAGACCATTGATCCGACAATCTGTCAGGCCCGTCTGTGTAGTCTGGAAAATGCTGCTGCCCGCGACAGACGAATAGAGGTTTGGATTATGCAGCGAGAGCGGCGGAACGGTGACAGTGGTCAACTCGCTCCACGGTGACTGAATGCTCAGTTGTCGCTGTCCATCATAGCCCTCTGACAGAAGAAGAATCATGGCCTGGTCCCCGTCACATATCTTGGAAGAGTCCGCCACGCTCTGCGCTCTCCTACGCTGACCCCAAGTGACGGAAATTATCGAACCTTCCGTGGGAGACTTTAAGTTCTTGCGCATCTGGACATGAAGCGTCAACAGCTGCAGTCGTTTGTCAATCGTGTCCTGGATGCAGACAAGAAGATAGTTGCGGTCTTGCTCGTCAACCGAGTACGGTGTACCAACAACAATAAAGACCTTGGCCAGCTTGCTGGCAGGCGTCTTGGACAGCGAATACCGAATGTTGGCTGTATCCATGGGGACGCTGCGTATCTTGGTGAAGAGAATTTCCTTTGCTAGGCCATCAAACTCTGGGTCATCTAAGCCCATGCTCAGAAATCCTTCAAAGTCACCTCCTGACCGCAATTCATCCAGGAGCCCCGCGACTGGAGCTTCCAGCAGGCCATTCGTAGACTGATAGGCGCCATTCGTCGCATTAGCTGAAGTTCCTGAGCTAAGTCGGCTTCGCTGGCTGCCTTGGGAGTCTGTGCGGCGTCCGCCTGTGGGGGGGACGAATGGCGGTTCTGCAAACAACGGTCGTTCATGTGAGGCAGAGAGATCGGCACGTGCCAACCGTGAGCTGACACGACGAGACTGCCGTCTTGATGCTTCGGCCGCCTTGTCTGATTCGAGTGAGAAGGCTCGCTCCAAATATCCATCGCTGTCGGCTTTCTCAGCTTTCCGCGTCTTCTTTACCGGGAGAGTTCCGCCGAGACTCTCTCGGAAGCTTGCATGGTGAGGCGTAGTTGCTCCGGGTTGCATCGAGCTTCGTCGTCGGGAACCTTTTGATTTGGGCTTCTGCCGACGAGAGGTGAAGCGATCGCCACCGTTCACATATGTCATTCTCCATACTGTATACATGCTCGTTTCTCGGTTCACGGTAACGGCCAAAATCAGATCGTCGACGTTGCCATTTTGCGTGCCAAATTTCCTGCCGTATGGGATAGACTCGACGTGAAGAATCTCCTCTGCCGGGTCAAGGAAGGGCGGCTTGGCCGGGCTTCTTGAGCTCTCCCTGTTGTTCGATTTGTCTGGTTGGGTCACGGCCAGGCCGATTTCGAGCATGGGATCCGTCAGACAAACAATGCGAGGCCACCCCGAGTCGCTTGTCTCCAACGGCTTGTCCCACATGGCGTCGAGAGTCGAGCTGAGGCGCAGGGGTAATGGCTTCGGCTTGCCCAGTCCAAGAGTCGAGAAAGTTTGCGTCGACGCCTGGCTGGACACAGGCAGAATCTGCGACGATACAAACGAGTTGGGTGGAGCTCGAGGGAACTTCAGCGTGACTGGCACCGTGTTGTCGACCTTTGACTTGCGCTGGATAATGACGCCGCACGGAGCGGGAATGGCAGTCTCGACTTCGAAAGGCATGTGGATCACATGTTCACCGCCAGAAAACGAGAAGACATGTGCTTGTGTCCTGAGAAAGACCACCAGAGACTTGGAGAGCACTGGTTTCCCTGAGGACTTGGAGCCGGCTTGTCCTGGGTGGCTGTTGTTGGGTCCGTCCTCACTAGCAGGGAAGTACGCCAACAGAGTCTTCAAGATGGGCTCATTCTCCATGTCAAACCGGAGACACCTGCCAACCTGGCCACCTCGAGACCATATCGTGCAGGTCGCCGTCGTGAACAGCTCATCTTCTCCATTTTCGTCAGAAAATATCTCCCAGTTGTACTGGTCGGGGCTTGGATTTGGAGGGAGGAGTTTCTCGGCAACAGCGAATTGGAGGCCGGTAGGCTCATGAAGCCCGAGGGATTCCACCGAGGCCATGTTGTCGTGGTGGGAAGGCCATGGGCTTGAGAAGAGGTAACGAGTGTGGAAATTGTGTCGCAAAGCGGCTTGTCTAAAAGGCAGAACCCGACGACTGAGAGCCTGCAGTCAGAAAAGGAAGCTTCAACCCTTAAGCTCAAGACGCGGCGGCGCGCGTTGCGGGGCATGTCTGGGCGCGCGACGGATAGAGCTAGTGTGGCTGAGATGGGTAGCGCCACAGTAGCTTCCCAGCAAGCTATAGCGGAAGGTGCCCGATGCCTGGACTTGAGCAACTTCAGTCCTGCAGACACATCTTCCTTTGATCGACGTCGCAAACTCGAAACCGGCGACGCAACAACATGTCCAGTTGTGCACATGTCTGTCGCCATGCCAGAAGTGCCCCCGGAGCTAGGCGACAACGCAAAAGCCGCTCAGGACTCTCCTAGCGCCAGTGCCGAAGTATCGCGAACCTCCTCAGACGACGATTCCCAACAAACAGCCGAGGACGAGCCCGAGGCCCAACAACGCCAAGATGATGCCAAAGGAAAGGGCAGGGAAGACATGAAAGGGAAGGGGCGTGCAGTGTCTGACGACAGCGAAGACGACGAGGGTGATAGCTCCGAAGCCGAGGATGGCGAGGGTCACAGGAGAGACCAGGGCGACGAAGAAGAGGAAGATGAGGAGGGCGATGAAGAGGAAGACGACGAAGACGAAGAAGAGGAGGAGGAGGATGAAGAGCCAAGGCTCAAATATGCGCGGCTTACCCAGAACCTCGCAGCCGTCTATCGAAACGGGGACGCCACAAGCGCATTTCTTGTTGCTGGCGACAAGATGGTTAGCATATCCCCTCTCTGGTCGCACGACGGCCTTTCTCTAGATGTCTGCTAAAAGCCTTGTCACAGATTGTCGGGACACACAACGGGAACATTGTAAGGACGGCCACCCCGAAAGGCCCCTGGCTCTACTGCTACTGACTGACCGACTCGCAGCATGTTTTCCAGCTTCCGGCATTCCATCCTCTCCGGGTCTACCATGCCCATTCTGCCTCGGTGACGGCCATTTCCATCTCGCCGTTCCCGCCTCCCTTGCCAAATCTAAATGCGGAGTATCTCAGCAGCATTGTTGCTGAAAGCTCCAGCAAAGCTTCGCGGCCAGCTTCACGGCCAGCTTCACGCCTCTCGGATTCGTCGCCGACTACGTCACCTCGAAAAGCACGCCAGGAAACGACCATCTTGAATATCCCTTCCAACAACATATACATTGCGACTGCCTCAACCGACGGCAACGTCTGCATCCAATCCCTCGTCGACGTCCGAGATGTCCAGCTGCGCAACTTTGCACGGCCGGTGCAGACGGTGGCACTGTCGCCTGACTACAAGCAGGACCGAACATATCTCTCTGGCGGCCTGTCTGGGAATCTCATCTTGACCGTCGGCGGCCAGACTGGCCGAAGCACATCCACCACTGTTGGGACGGCGGCAGCGACGGCGTCGGGATGGCTCGGCAGCATGGGCCTCGGAACCAATACTGGCAAAGACACGATTCTCCATTCGGGGGAGGGCACCATCAGCACAATAAAATGGTCGCTGTCGGGGAAATATGCCGTCTGGCTCAATGAAACCGGCATCAAGATCATGCGGACGAAATCACAGCTGGAGAGCGCTGACGCCGAGAGTGCCTGGAAGCGCATAGGCCACATCGACCGGCCGCAGTCGGAAGAATGGGATGCGATGGCGAGTGTGTGGAAGGGCAGGGTTGAGTGGATTGACGAGCAGAACGTGGAGATGGATGAAGAGTCCCAGCCCCGGGAGCCCGTGTCTTCCTCATCGCCAGCTACCGAAAGGCTCAAAGAGCAACAGATCAAGCACAAGAAGAGCATCGAGAGGCTGCTGGTCGGCTGGGGCAGCACAATCTGGATCATTCATGTTCACCCTGGCGGAGTCGGTGTGGGCAGAAATGCGGGCGAGCGGTCGGTCGGCAAGGCAGAGATTGTCAAGATGTAAGTGCGAGCTCGGATATGTGTGAAGCAGGAGGAGCAGGAGGGGGAACAGCGGCTAACGTACCACAGTCTCCGCATGGACTGCATCATATCCGGAATCTCTCTCTACACACAGAACTTGCTCCTGGTTCTGGCGTACAGTTTGCCGGACGAAGACGAGGAAGAGGAAGAGGAAGCCTCCTACCGCAGTCACAAGCCGCGGCTGTCAACAGCTTCGAGCAGCAGTGAACCGACAGGAGGCATTCGCCGACGTCAGAACAATCTGCCACCTGAGCTTCGGCTGATCGATCTCACCTCTCAAGCCGAGGTGGACAAAGATGTGCTCACCATCAGCCGGTTCGAGCGACTCTCTGCGGCCGACTACCACCTGGGCGTTCTTCCGGCGCAGACTGCTGCGGCGGCCGCCATTTCTTCCAAGGGAGCGCTGGAAGCCATCACCGGGATCGGCGCAGATATGTGGAACGCAGCCATTAATCCCAAGATGCTCTTCAGTTCAGGCACAAGCATAAGGAGCAAAAGCAGCACCGAGGGCGCACCCAGCTCCAAGGTCACGACGACCGCCACCATGCGGGCTGGCATATTGTCTGGGAAGACACCGAATGTCCATCCTTCCATGGCCAAGTCAGGCGTCAAGATCTTTATCCACAGCCCGTTCGACTGCATATTGGCCACAAGACGTGACATCTCAGACCACCTCGACTGGCTTCTGGAGCGACAGCAGTACCAAAAGGCCTGGGAGCTCATCGACGAGAACCCAGACGCTGTGTCGACAAAGGGAGCCGTCGCCGTCGCGGAACCGGCCACTTCGTCGCCAGAGGGCACGCAGACGTCGAATATCACAGACGTGTTCTTTGATGAGTCATCAATCGACGCGCTCAGCAAGGCCGCCAACTCGCCTGCCGAACGAGAAAAGCGGCGCATTGGCGAGCTGTGGATCAAGGAGGTCGTCGATGGCGGCGACTGGGTCCGCGCTGGACAGGTTGCCGGCAAGGTGCTGCGCAGTTCCCGGCGGTGGGAGAAATGGATATGGACCTTTGCGGGGGCGGACAAGTTCGACGAGATCACGAACTACATCCCGACAGAGCCGCTGCTGCCGCCCATTCCCCGGACGATCTACGAGGTGGTGCTCGGCCACTACCTGAAAACCAACAAGCCGCGTTTCCGCGAGCTGCTCGATCGGTGGCCGACGGAGCTGTTCGACATCAACACGATTGTCACGGCGTTGGAAAACCAGCTCAACTACCGCGACGTGCGGGAGGACAGCATCGACGACGGGGAGCCGGGACGTGACTGGCGCATTGTCATGGAGTCCCTGGCCAGGATGCACGAGGCCAACGGCCGCCAGCGGGAAGCCCTAAAGTGCTACATCAAGCTCCAGGATGCGGACTCGGCCTTCCGTCTGATCCGCGACAACCACCTGGCCGATGCCGTCATTGACGACATCCCCAGCTTCATCGCCCTGCGCGTGCCGGCCGGGCAGCAAGACAACATGACGGCGGCCGAGCTCGAGGAGTCGACAGCCGAGGCCATCACGCTGCTGGTGGACGAAGCCCAGCACGGCCTGCTGCAGCCCAGCGCTGTGGTGGCGCAGCTGCAGGAGAAGGAGCTCTACCTGTACACGTTCTTCTACTTCCGCGGCCTCTGGAACGGCGACGGCATCCGCGAGCACCAGGGCGAGTCCCACGACCGCATGGTGCTGGAAAGCAAGGCGCAGCTGGACGCCTTTGCCGACCTGGTGGTTCATCTGTTTGCGCTGTTTGGCCGGCCGCTGCTCATGGACTTTCTCAAGTCGTCGACGTCGTACTCGTTTGAAAAGGTGATTCCCCTGCTGTTTTGTCTGTTGTTCATTCTCCATTGCTAACATGAACAGGCTGCCGTCGAATGCGAGCGGTACAACTACATCGACGAGTTGGTGTACCTGTACTCCAAGACGGGGCAGATGAAGCGTGCGCTGTACCTGATCATCGACCGGCTGGGCGACGTCAGCCGCGCCATTGCGTTTGCCAAGGAGCAGGACGACCCGGACCTGTGGGAGGACCTGCTCAACTACAGCATGGACAAGCCGCGGTTCATCCGCGGCCTGCTCGAGGAGGTGGGCACGGCCATCGACCCCATCACGCTGGTGCGGCGCATCCCCGAAGGGCTGGAGATCGAGGGCCTGCGGGACGGCCTCAAGCACATTATGAAGGAGCACGAGATCCAGTACAGCATCAGCTCGGGCGTGGCCCGTGTCCTGCGCAGCGAGGTCGGCACGGCACAGGCGGCGCTGCGCCGGGGCCAGCAGCGCGGCATCAAGTTCGAGGTGGTCACCAGCGAGGTGCCGATCGCAGTCTCGGTGCACGACAACAACAACGACAACAACAACGACAGCACAACAGACAAGGCGGCGGCGGATGTCGAGGGTGGCCAGCTCGACGGGCAGGCGCCGGCCGACAGGCAACAGCCGTCGTACAGGCCTGGCCACTGCGCGCGGTGCTTGGAGGCGTTCACGCCGTGGGACGACGACATTCTCGTGAGCTTTGTCTGCGGCCACGTCTTCCATCTCTCGCATCTGCTGGGCCTGCAGCCCGGCGAGGCCGCCAGCATGGGATTCCGGGTGGACAGCGGCGACATCGGCGTCAGGAAGCACATTATCGGGACAAAGATTACACACGCACGGCTGCTGAGGGACAAGGTCAGAGACGGATGCCCAGTTTGCAGGAGTGCCGAGGTTGCTTGAAATCATTTTGATACCCGCTGGGCATCCCGAATTAGCGTTTTTTTTTCTTTTTTTTTTTTGCTCTTTTTTTGTCTTCTCCATCTTTCCTCATTTGTAAATACCACAGCCTGGCTGTCGCTGTAATATATATATACCATCTGTTCTGGTATCGACCACCTCGCCTCAGCCAGGGAACCCGCCTCGGGCCATCTTCCGGGCCCGCTGGTCGCGGCGGTTGTGGTTGGCCCGGCTGGACTTGTTGGCCTCTTTTCTCCGTCGTGCCTGCTCTGTGCCCTTTTCACCGGGCGCGTTGGCCACATTTCCGATGCCGCCGCCTCCCCGGCCTCCTCCCCGGCCCCTCCCTCTCCCACGTCCGCCTCCTCCACCACGGTGTGCTTGGGAGGAGGGCCCGTCGGCTCCAGAGTCTCCAGACTCGTCCTGGTCGTTTTCTCGCCAGGCCGTACGGGCCAGCTCCGTCTGCACGCCGTTGAATGCCGTGTACTGCGCCTCGAGCCGCCGTCTCTGCTGCGGATTCCGCGACAGCATCAGGGCCCATCCCTCAATGGCCTCGTCGGTCATGCCCGTCTCGTCCCGCAGCCGCGACCGCGCCTCCTCGCGTCGCGCCGTGCGCTCAAACGCCTGCGGCGACGCCTGGTAGGCGGCAAAGAGGAGTGCCTCCTTGGCGTTCTCCAAATCGTCGCGGTCACCCCCCGCATCGTCGACGGTGCCGCCCACATCCACGGCGTCGTACGTGTCGTCGCGCTCGTCGTCGTCGGCGTCGAAAGCCGCCAACGCTGACAGGATCGCCGCCTTTCGCGGCGCTGTCGACCGGTCGCGGAGCACGTCGTCCACCGTCCTTGACGACTTTTGCTTGCCAAAGTGCATCTTTGATGTCTCCGCTGCCAGCCTGTGTACATCGTCGTCTTCGTTATGCACATGCCGACGGGGTGTGGGCTGTGGAGGAGCGGGCTTCGGGGCGATATGAGCATGTTGACCTCCCGGTGCAAGATTGGACTGTCTGTGGCAATGTTAGCATGCATCGAACGAGGCAAGACGGCTTTCCATATCTCCATACAGGTTTTCTGCGCGATCCGCTGTCTCGAGGTGTTTGGGAAGGGTTCCTTCGAGCAGGTGGGCGATGACTTGTTCAGAGTCGTCATTGTATTCGTCGAGAAGCTTGGCGACGAAGCCCGACCCAAGATCCGGGAACAGGTCTTGTATCTGCGAGATTTGACTCCATTGATGTGCATGGAGTCGCTGTGGCACGTCCTCGGCATAGTCCACAACGAGCGCCTTGCCCTTGCCCTTTGCCGTCTTGGTGAGCCGGCTTGGCAGGGGCAGCGGGCCCGGCTTTCTGTATTGCTCTAGATCGCGCAGCGCGTGCGCGATTCTGCCCGTAGACAGCCCGGCCGCGTCGGCTCTGTGCTCGAGCTGCTGGAGGACCGGCGTGGCCGTGACGAGCTCGGCCACCAGGGATTTGTTGGCGTTGAGAGGACCCTTCTTGTGCTCCTCGGCTGCGCTGCGGAGAGAGTACAGGACGTCGGTCAGCAGGGACATCTTGGGTGCGACGCCCTCGGTCAGGCCAACGAGGCAGAGGTACAGGTTGGTGACGATGCATTTGCGAAGCGGCGGGTTCGTGATGCGGAAGCAGCCGACGAGCCCGTCAAAGTAGTCGCTCCCGGCCAGGAACAGGGCGGCCGCCGGCGGCCATGCACTGATGACAAAGTTGACCCGTTTCAGCCGCTCTTCGACGTCGCTCAGGCCGGCGTGGAGGCCGCCGTCCAGGCTCTTGACGAGGAACTTTTTGAGGCCGAGCAGCGAAGCGTCCAGCAGGTCCGAGCCTGGCGCTGGCAGCTTTGCCAGCGCCTGGCCGGCCCTCCGCCGTCCATACACGCGGCTGAAATCAGACACGAATTCCCACTGCAGCAGGTGGCATTCTGGGTTGGGGGCGCTCCGAAGGATTCTGGCCGCCAGCAAATAGCAGCTCTTTTTCAGCGACTCGGCCGCCGGCGACTCGCCCAGCGCCGCGGGACCCTGCACCGCGCTGCCGTGCGTGCACGAGCGGACAAAGGACACGAGGCTCTCGTCTGTCACAGAGCGAGCAGCAAACTCAGCATCGGCGAGGGCCAGATGGGCTCGGGCCAAGGAGAGCCACGACTCCAGGTAGGCTGCCCATTCAGTCGGCTCCAGAAGCTCGCGCCAAGCTGGCGATTCGGGAAAGGGCGCAAAGGAGGGCAAGGGCGGAGCCATGGGAGAGGGAGAGAGAGAGAGAAAGAGAGAGAGAGAGAAAACAGGGCGAGAAGCGCGGGGGGGAGCCTCCGCTCGTGTCGAACTCGGGTTGCAGATATCAAAATATCACAAAGAGCAAGTCTGGCGTAGGGCTGATACACTTTTAAGGGCAGTTCAGTGTAGAGCGGATTCTTAAGGAAGGTGGAGCCCAGGACGCTGTTTCGTTCACCACCAAAAGCCGCCCCACCTTGCTGAACCTACCGTACTGAGTCAAGCCCAGCCGTAGTGAGTCAACCGGTAAGCGCAGCCGGTAAGCGCAGTCAGTGGGCGGGGGGACAGCGCAGCAATGCGACGTAGCCTAACTCGGGTTCATGACGTTGTTCTTTCGTCAGAGGCGATGATCGCCGGCAAGACTTCTAGAAGTCGGTATGGATGCCGTGTGGAAGACAGGGTCACCAAGCGGCTCATCCCAGAAACTGTTTCACCCGCAAAATATGTATTGGAAATATCAAATATCCGATGCCTTAGATGCCCATCAGAAGTAAGTCCTGCCTAAAACGCCCAGCCATTCCTGTTGCTACAATGTGTACAACGCTCGCATCGCAGAGAAGAACAGCTCAAAAGTCTCAAAAGTCCCACAAGCACCACTCCCGCCTGGGCGGGAGCTCCGGTATCATGCCCCCCTCAAACTTCCCCGTGTTCATAAACGACGCATACCGAGCCTTGACGTCGTCCGGGTAGGCCTCGCTCGCAAGCTCCGTGTCTTTGTTGTACGGCGGCGGGCCGTTCGGGAACCAGACCTTGGCGGGCTTGCCCTCAGCATTGCGGATCGTGGGCGTCTCGACGTCGTCCTTTACCTGGTAGTCCACGGCCTGGCCCTTGAACCTTACCAGGCGGCCAGATGCGTCATGAGAAGCATAGCTCTGGATGGGCGGATGCTGTCGCCCAGCGTTGGCCCCACCTGGGCCAACAGCGTTTGCAATGGGAGCCGCCGCTGCCAGAGTCGCCCCCGGAGCTGCTGCCTGTGAAGAAAACCCCGTGTTCTGACCCGCAGTTGCATTGTCCTTCCTGCCAAAGACGCCTGTGCCGGAACCGTTGGGCTGTCCAAACGCCGACTGGGCTTGCGCCGCTTTCTGGAACGGGTTCGGGGCAGCCGATGTGGCTGGCGTCGGCTGGCCGAACGGAGAAGACGTTGTTCCCCCGGCCGCTGCAGCTCCAAAGGGCGAGGCCGCTGCAGCGCTGAATGGATTTGTCGCCGCTTGGGGCTGTCCGAAAGGGCTCGCAGTGGTTGTGGTAGCCGGCTGGCCAAACGGCTTGCTCTGCTGCTGGCTCTGCTGCTGGCTAACGCTCCCAAAAGGGCTCGTCGTAGCAGCAGCCGCATTGGCGCCCTGTGAAAAGGGGTTCGCTGCAGGCGTCGCTGTGGTAGCGAATGGCGATGGCCCGCCTCCCAAGGCAGAAGGCTTGCCAAACGCAGACCCTGCTCCGAGCTGGGAAGGCTGCCCAAACGCACTGCCGCCGGTGCCTCCTCCCAGCTGAGACGGCTGACCAAAAGCATTGCCGGTGGTGCCTCCTAGTTTGGATGGCTGGCCAAAGGCGTTGCCAGCGGTCCCTCCTCCTAACTGGGATGGCTGGCCAAAGGCGTTTCCGGTGGTCCCTCCTCCCAGCTGAGATGGCTGGCCAAAAGCGTTGCCGGTGGTGCCTCCTCCTAACTGGGATGGCTGTCCAAAAGCATTGCCAGTCGTGCCCGCTTGCGCAAACTTGGAAAATCCAGAACCGGTCTGACCAAGCGACGAAGCCCCAAACGCGCCCGGTCTCTGGCCCAGGGCTGACGGCTGTCCAAAGGCCGAACCGCCGCTTCCCAGCTGTGGTGTCTGCCCAAACTTGGGCTCGTTGCCCATGTGCGACGGCTGTCCAAAGGCGGGCGCCGCCTGACCCAGCTGAGACGGCTGCCCAAAGGCCGATCTGGTGGCTCCCAGCTGCGATGGCTGTCCAAAGGCGGACGACCCCGTGTTCTGTCCAAAGGGCGACGCTCCGAACGGGTTGGGTTTGGCGGCCGAGGCAGCGGCCTGGCCGAACGGATTCGCCGCCGCCGGCTGTGCTGTCGTCCCGAACGCCGACGTTGTCTGTCTGTTCCTGCCCACGGAAAATTCCCCGGTTGTGTTCGGAAGCGAGTTGTTCTTGCAGGTATCGAGTCTGTTCGGATGGGAGTGTTCGGTCTGGAGGACAAAGCGCACCGCCTCGCCGGGATTTTTTATCGCGTTTTCGATTTGCCGCAGCCTCTGCTGGTAGAGGTTGTCAAGGTCGTTGATCTGTTCAGAAAGGTCAAAAGGTTAGAAAGGCCATGACGGTCTCATTTCCAGCAAGGAAAACTCACAGCAGCCTGGGGGTTTCCCGCCGCCGTCGCCTTCCAGTGGTGTAGTCGAAGCTCCTCAAAGCTCTGCTCCGTCTCCGGGCCCCCAAACAGCTGACCTGGGGCGTTCCGTCCAGGGCCATACGACGAGAATATCCATGGAGGGCGTTCCTCGGTCAAGTCTTTGACAATGTTTGCTTCCGATACGCTGTATGCATTTCCTGCGACATCAAAAGGTGGTTAGAATAAAATCAGCTTCCGTATCAGGAGCCACCCTCTGCTCCTCGGCGCGCAGCCGGAAATGCCGCGCTGCGATGGAAAAGTAGCATACCTGCATCCTTCTGCGTAGCTGCCGGAGCATTTGAGGTGCCGGACGGAGAACCGAAAGCACCGAAGCGGTTTGTGTTTGCTACTGGGTGTTCGAACTTGCAGTTGTCTGAAAAGGGTCAGGAGAGAGAACGTGACAGACGACAGGAAGACGGAGTGAGGCATACTTCCATATCTGCAGTTTCCCTGCAGCCAGAATTTGCACACCACCATCGTCCCGGTCTTCGGTGTGCCTGTTGTTCGCAGGCACAGGTCCGGGTGGTTTTTGGCTGGTAGAGCTTCTTTTTGGTCGCGTTCTGCAAGCAGATCGCGATTTCGCAGGAGCCAATGAAAACGGCCAAAGAGTGGGTCCACCGTTTGCGACTACTATTTGTAGTATTATTTGTACTCGTACTCGTACTCTTCTGTACTCAACACAATCATTTCTTTTTTTTTTCCATAGTATCTTTACGTACGGCTGATGCGGACTCGACTTTATATATACACTCAGGAGTTCTGCTACACAGTCTTTCACAAACAAATACTACGGCTCCGCATGCACCCCGTCACACTGCCTCAATCCAGCGACGCCTCGATCATGGGAATGAGCTGATTCTCCACATAGGCTGAGCTTCGCCAGTCGCTCCAGTCGTGGTTGAGGAGGCCCCAGGTCTCGTCGAGGTCCTGCGAACCCGAGCGGATGTAGTAGCTGCCGGCCAGCACCCAGAGGGTCCAGCCGGCGTGGATCGAGGGCAGATAGCTGGCGAGGCAGGAGGCATAGACGCCCTCGTAGGTGGTGCTGTCCATGAGGAAGCCAAACTCGGTCAGGACGACAGGGAACTTGATGGTGGCGCTCGCGGTCATGGCGATGAAGCCGTCGGTGCTGAGGCTGCTCTTGAGGCTGCTGCAGCTGCTGACGCTGTTCTGGTAGTTGTGCAGCTCCAAGACGATCTTGTCGCTGAAGCCGGAGAAGTCGTCGAGGCTGAAGGTGCCAGTGCCCGGCGTCAGCGCCGTGCCCTTGACGACGGGCGTGAGGAACGTGTCGTAGGACAGCCCCGACAAGAAGACGAGCACGTCAGAGTTGGCGTCGTTGATGGCGGCCGCACCCTCCTTGACGAACTCGTACCAGTCTTCCCAGGTGTACGTGGCGGCGACGGCGTCGTTGTTGGTCGGCTCGCGCGGCTCGTTGCGCAGCGACATGGACATGAGGTTCGACCAGTCCTTGCCGTGGTCGGCCATGTACGCCAGGCCCCGCGTCCAGTTGGCGACGCTGAAGTAGGTGTCGCCCCACCAGGTGTTGCCGTCGGTGCCGGAGCAGCACCACATGCCCTTGGAGATGTGGTTGTCCAGGTGGACGTAGATCTCCTGGCTGGCGCATTCTTCCGCGACGGCATCAAAGACCTGCGAGCATTGTCAGGGGGCCCGTTCTCACGTCTCTCTGTCTACAAAAAAAAACGCACCTGCAGCCGCGTGGTGGAGGCATCGAAGCTGGGGTTGTTGCTGATGATCTCGTTGAACACCTTGGTTCCATTGGTCGTCCCCAAGGCGGTCTGGAGGGCCGTCTTGATGGGGATGTCGACGCCGCCGTTCTCGTAGATCTCGTCGATCATCTGGATGGCATACGTCAGGCGAATGACGTTCATGCCGAGGCCCTTGATCTTGGACACGATCGTCTCGATGCTCTGGTACTGCAGACCCTCCGGCAGCATGGTGTCTGCTGCTCCCGGCCAGTTGACGCCTGCGTAGGTGACATTGTTGCCAGAAGCATCCAGAATCCAGCTGCCCGAGGTCACAAAGGGCCCGTCGGGCCAGGCAGCCCTCTTGCCGAGAGGCACTGCATCGGACCAGCCGGCCAGAGCAGAGGCCAACAAGAAAATCGACCACACAGAGAATCGGGCCATCTTTTTTTTTTTGCTAATAGATCATTCGCACGGTTGAGAGAGCATCTCCTCCGGTTGAGGCGGCTTCGGACGGGGGGACATGCCTCTCTCTATTTGTACCACAATCATCTGGGATGATCGTGACGGTCATTCATCCGTATTTCATCCGACTTCCCAAGTGGAAAAAAATGCGACCCCTCCGGACCAAGGTAGAGGTTTGCAGCAGGAGAGGATACGACGTCGCCTTGGAAGCGGATGGGCGTTTGGGATCGCCGATTTAATTAGTCCGCTGCCCGTTTCGACTGGGGCGATTCATATTGACAGGCTGCTATTACTATGCCCTATCTCCAACACGAGAAACCAAGACTAGGGTACATGAGCATATAAAAGCACACAGTCATCATAGCATTGTCGTCCGGCCAGGAGGCGGTCAGAATCCCCTTCCAACTGCACGTATCTATTCGCTTTCTGCTCGCTTTCGGAATTCAACCATCGGCCCATCCTTGAGGCTGGTGAAGATGTCGACCAGCTGGAACTCGTCTGGCCTGTGCCGACCCCAGGGGCCGTGCAGGTTCCCCTCGCCGGGATCAGCCACGCCGACAGCCCGTCGGACGTCATAGAGGAACAGCACCCGGGCAAGCGTCGACGTCATCTCGACATAGGCCAGGCCCTTTCCGATGCACCCCCTCGGCCCAATGCTGAACGGGCAAAAGGCAGACTGGGCCAGCGCCACGTCGTCCTTGGTCACTGTTTTCGCCTTGGCCCCCACCAGCCCGTTCTGGAAGTCGGGCATGCAGGCTCCGGGGATCCAGCGCTCTGGCAGGTATGCAAATGGCTCAGGAAAGTAGGTGTGGTTGTGGTGGATCGTGTAATGCGGGGTGCCCACCACAGTGCCTGGGGGGATCAGGTTGCCGTCGATGCGGATCCCGCCGGGAAGCACCTCGCGGGGCAATAGGCCGCCAACCGAGGGCGCCAGACGCATGGCCTCGTCGATGCAGGCACGCAGATACGTGCATGCAGCCAGCTGAGGCCCCTGGCAGATGTCCTCCACGGCCGCAAATGCACTCCGCACTTCGGCCGAAGCCCGAGCCAGAGCCGCGGCATTGCGCACCAGGTAGAAGAGGGTGGCAGCCATGGCCGTCGACGTCGTATCCGAGCCCGCAATGATGCTGCAAGGTCTCTGGTCAGCGTCACCTGCTCGCCCCTCTCACCACTTGGCATTACCCATCGCATCACCCTCTGCCATCACCATCGCTTCACTTACAGCAGGTTGGACTCTCCCCACAGCTCCGGCATGCTGAAGCCGGCCCCGGTCTCTGGATCCCGAGCCTTGAGCAGGTGATAGAAAAAGTCTCTTCGGTCCGTCTCGGACCCCAGCTTGGTCCTCTCCGCCAGCTGACCGCGGCTGTATGCCATGTACCTGGCCCGCCCAGCCGAGATTTTGCGGAACAGAATCTTGTCCAGGCTCAGCTTGTCGATGATGGGCATGGTTCCGCACTGTTCGCACGAGTCAGCCGCCACTCCCCCAAACACCCAGCCGCGTGCCACTCACAATGAGGTGTCTCTGAGCCGCCACGCCGACGAGGTCGATGGCGTATCGGTTGTCGGGCATCTCCAGCATGTGAAAGGCTTTGCCGAAGCACAGGTCGCCCAGGATGTCCATGGCCAGGTAGTTGCACCAGTCGGTCATGTTCTTCGGCGAGGACCATCCATTTTGGTCGACGGCTGCACCGGCGCCTCGGCCCAGCTCGTCGCAGAACGTCCGGATGTTGGCCAGGATGTACCGTTCCATCTCTTTGATGGCAGCGTCCGAGAACGCCTGCGACAGCACCCGCCGCTTGCGGGCATGCATCTCCTTGTCCCGCGTGTTGTGCGTGTTCGGGGCCGGGTGGACAAAGGCATCGTAGAACTCGGCCTTGCGCACATTGGCCCGGAAGCCGTAGATCTCTTTCAGAGCGGTGCGGCTGTTGAAGGAGAGGCTGTTCGGGCCAAACCGCACAACCTCGCCTGGGATGGTGTCTGCCCGGCAACCCGGCCACAGGACAGGACGTAAAGTCAGACTGACCGTATTTTTCATGCAGCCTCCAGTATTCGAGATGGCGATCGCCCTTCCACGAGTGGTAGAGCATGTACACATCCGAAATCTTGGCCAGGAATGGCCCGGGATGCTTGGCCAGCGGGTGGAAGAAGAGTCTGTACAGCACGAGTCCGCAGCCCTTTCCACAATGTTAGCCAGGTAAGAGAGAAACGGAGTCCATGATTTCGGCTCATCCATACGTAGACGGACACTGCGGCAAGCAGGACGCCAAGCCAAAACAGTATCTGGATAGTATCGATGCTCATGTTGACTAGCTCAAAGGCGACGATAGTTGACGAAAAGGATCAACCCTCTACGGCATCGCCACAGGATGCCGGATTGCTCATTTATGCTTGTTATATGTGATCTGCGACTAGCTAGGCATTACGTTCTGTTTGCGGAGGGGGCGTCTTCGGCTTGTCGCGGCACAAGCTACCATCATCATCCCTCTCATATCAGCACCCATCCACATCCCCGCACTCCAACTTCGAAATACGAGTCGTTGGAGAAAGGGATGTGAAAAGGTGCGGAAACACGCGGGAGACTCGGCACATCCTGTTCTGCGCTGTGATTGTCCAGTCCGTTTCGCCTGTCTGACATCAATGTTCATGCTTTGATTGGACGTTGCGATTCATTTATCTCTCGGAATCGGGACTGCAAGCACCAGGTGACCAGACTGGATGTCCGACTGTCGGTTCCGACTTGTCGAGGAGATCGCAAGGCAACCTGTACATGATAACGAACCGCAGGCAAAAAAAAAAAAAAAAGATGGGAAACAAATTCAGAACGACGCCGCAGTCGGCAATGCTCGTATTGTGGCAGTATGTCTCTAACTAGAAGCACATGGCGCAGCTCGAACACAGTTGCGGTGGCCCACCCGGCACAGCACCGCTCCAATCCCTTTTGAACGCCCCGATATTTTGCTTTCAGACAAATCGTACTTATGAAGTCTTGTTGGTCTGCGTCGGCGTCACCTTCTTGCCGTCCTTGTTGTACCGCACCCGCGGAGGCGGGGCACGGTTCCGGCGGCCAACCCGCGAACGCACACTGGAACCTGCTGTTAGCATGGACTGGGACTCGGAAACAAGGGATGGGGACAAAGACAAGAACGCCAATTGTGCACATAGTGCCAAATGGTGTTCTTGTCTTCTGGGAGGATATCAAGCCGCCAAGGTTCTTCTCAGCCGCCTGTGCCAGACATCCAAAGACATCTGAGCACAGTTGTCTCTCCCGAGGACAAACGTACCGGACAATCTTGCCGTGAATGGCACAAGACACGCAGTACTGCAGCTTGAGGTACATCTTGGGGACGGTGTAGTCCGCAAAGACGGACGCGTCCGAGATATCACCTGCGCATTGTTAGCAAAACCATCCTGAAGTGTTCTGTTCTAGACAGTGGTCAAGAGCGGAGTGGTCAGGAGTGGCAGTGTGCTCATCATCCTGGAACCAAAAGGGGACATACGGATAGCCGCAGACTCGACCATGTTGCGGATGGTGAACCGCTTGATTGCCTTGTCCTTGGGCGTGCATCGCGAGCAGTTGGAGCAGCGGATGGGCTTGACGTGGCCGCGGCCCTTCTTGTTGCGGCCGCTGCGAGAAGGTTAGTACTGGCTATTGAGATGCAGTTGTATTCCTGTTAGGACTTTGGAGGCCGACGTACTTATTCTTTCTCTTCTTGACCATTTTGGCGGTTGGTTGTCTCCGTGAAAATCTTGGGTGGAGGATGGATGCAGGTTGCAAAAATTCAGGGCAGCATTAAATTTTGGCACAAATACAATAGGCGCCGTCTGAAACCCCACCACAAATTTTAGAGGGCATGGCGGCCCTCAACACAACCCTACTGGCACGTGATGACACGCAAAATTCAATTCCCACCAGACCTACAGTCCGAAGCACTGTACTGTTGTGCCATCCCACAAAACCGACCAGCCAAATTTTGGGGGTTAGGGTGCAATTAGCACCGTGCTCCTAGCCCTCTTTTTTCGCACTAGCGTGTGCGTGCTCCCATTATTTCCAAGCAAATTTTCTGCGCGCCCTTCAAGACAAACTCTCTTCAACCTCATACACAAGAGTATCTGAAGATTGCCTAGGACGCAATAGCCACACCTATTGCCAGGTAAGCTTTCACGATGGCCCCTTGATTGCGCTGCCATGACTGCATTTATTTAATACCCCCGTCCTGCGTTTGCTTTTTTTTCCCGGGTCGAAATGGCTGTCTCGCTGGCACGCCAGGCCGGACTGTCCTCGTCGACGACGTCTCTTCTGGTTCTTGGCTCATCTCATCTAACACTTTAACGAAGCAGGCAGCCATGCAGATCTTCGTCAAAACCCTCACGGGTAAGACCATCACCCTTGAGGTCGAAAGCAGCGACACTATCGACAATGTCAAGTCCAAGATCCAGGACAAGGAGGGCATCCCGCCTGACCAGCAGCGCCTGATCTTCGCCGGCAAGCAGCTCGAGGACGGCCGGACACTCTCCGACTACAACATCCAGAAGGAGAGCACCCTCCACCTGGTGCTGCGGCTCCGTGGTGGCGCCAAGAAGCGCAAGAAGAAGGTGTACACCACCCCGAAGAAGATCAAGCACAAGCGGAAGAAGACCAAGTTGGCTGTCCTCAAGTACTACAAGGTGGACAGCGACGGAAAGATCGAGCGTCTCCGCCGCGAGTGCCCCAACGAGACCGTGAGTAGACCACCTTTCAATCGACACGAGTGTCCGGGCTGTGTTGCTAACTCTGTCTCTCTAGTGCGGTGCCGGTGTCTTCATGGCCGCCATGCAGGATCGCCAGTACTGCGGCCGTTGCCACCTGACCTACGTCTTTGGCGAGAAGGATTAAATCAGGGTATAGCGGGTTGTTGATGATGGAGGATATCCCGGGGTTTTGATACGCAGATTTGACGTGCAGTGCTCGTCAAGGGTTACATGTACCTCCAATGGCGTTGATGTGATATAGTCTTTCACCGCAGAAAAATGTTATGGTCAGGTCATCGGAGACTTCAACCTCGGAAAAAAGTATGCAGTGATACGTTCAAAAAACTTTTGGGTACGGGAACTATGTCAAACTAAACGTGTGCCTCGTATGTCATGTATGTCGTGTCGTGTGCTATTCAATATGCTATGCCAGTTTTGATCCCATCTTGTCATGCCGTTTCAGTTGCTAGGGAAGCCGTTCTTCAGGTTGTCGTACTTCGTGTTGGGATACGTGATGCAGTTCTCCTTCTTGTTGAGATTGCCAGGGCCACCAAAGGTGTCCACGACAGTCTTAATGATGCTTTCGCCGCCCTCTTTGTCGGCACTGCTCTCCCACCACATGGCGCCTCCGAGCCCGGCTTTTTTGATGAACTCGGCCTTGGCCCTCGCGGCTTCGCAGTTGTCATAAGAAACCATCATCCGAGTGCCAGGGTTGTAGCAATAAGAAGCGCAAGCATCCCGGTCAAAGTGCTCTTGCGCACCGTCCAGTGGCAGCTTCTTGTAGTCGTACACTCCCTTCTCCCAGTTCCCCTCGCCGATGCCGTTGTAGGGCTTTCCGGGGCCATCTGTGTTTTCAAAGGCTCGGCCGTACAGAGGCATGCCGATAACAATTTTGTTGGGAGCGACGCCGTGCGACGTGTAGTACTCGATAGCAGCGGTGGTACTCACCGCCGTCGACGCAGGGTTGGTCGGATGGGGGTAAAGGTTGGCCTGGTGGCCAGCGGCCTGGCTCCATGATCCGGCATAGTCGTACGCCATCAAGTTCCAGAAGTCGAGGCATCGGTCCATGCCCGGCATATCCAGCTTCTGGAAATTGTCCGCTCCAGCCGGAGAGGCGACCGTCAGCTCAAAGTGATGGGGTGGGCTCAGCGTGGCTCCGTAGTCGTCCAAGGCCTTTCGGCATTCTTGGAGCAAGGCCACGTAGTTGGCGGCCTGAGTCGCATCCTGCGGGTATTCCCAGTCGATGTCGATGCCATCCAAGCCGATGGTCTTTAGAATTTCGACGGATGACTTTGCAAATGTTTGACGACCAGCAGGCGTGGAAGCCGGGAGGGCAAAGTTGCTCGAGTACGTCCAGCCACCGATGGACAGGAGAACCTTCAGGTTGCGGTTCCGCTTCTTGATCAGATTGAGCTGCTTCAGGCAGCCGTACAAGTTGGTGCCCACATCATTCCAAGAATCTCCTTCCCAGTGGATGTCAGTGTCAGCCCACGGGTCTGTAAGATAGACTTCTCCAGACTCCGGTCTAACATTTCCGAATGCATAGAGAATGTGGGTTAGGCTCTCGACAGGCAGATCTTGCGGGCGATGCTTTCGGGCATAAATTGCCCAGTTGACGAAGTAGGCGACTGAGCGATATCCAGGGCTGCCAGGACTGCCGTGCGGCTGCAGAATGTGACCGTGGCCATGCAGATGAGAAAGCAGCTTTTCCATGGTTGCAAACGACGAAACCACAAAGACAAAGATAACCCAATTTGGTGGTCCTGAGCGTGTAACGACGTCACTAACGAATGCATGATTCTCCTGGCGGGGTCGCTTTGGAGCTGTTGGTACAAAGCTTAGTGCAGCTTAGCCGGCAACATATAATTCCGTTCCGGCATTTTTCTCCTTCTCCATAGCAAAAAAAGTCTAGTCCCAGTGAAAAAAAAAATATTGATCAACGGTAAAAAGCTTCCTTCCCCCATGCAATTGCGACTGCTTGGACAACGACAAAACTTTCCCAAGCACCACCGCTGAATATCCACAATGTCTAACATAAACTATCTCCTCCACGAATCTGCCGTGGGATATGGCATTTTCGAAGTGGTGCATCAAGCCGACAGCGTCGGACTCCGCCTCAATGAGGTGCAGGACTCGATGACCGACCTCTCCAAGTTTGGCAAAATGATCAAGCTTGTGAACTTCTCGCCCTGGAGGTTAGTCCACAAATTGAGTTCCATTGCTTTCACAGTGTCTGTGTTCGATTGTACTGACTGCATTTTCTCAGGAATCACGCCGAAGGTCTCCAGAACATCAACGAACTCTCCGAGGGCATTCTCACCGAATACCTTGCATCCGTTCTCGAACTGAGCCTCCCTACGACCAGCGGTAAGAAGAGCAAGGTTGTCCTCGGCGTCGCCGATCGCAAGCTGGCTGCTGAGATCAGCGGCCGCTTCCCCGGTATCGAATGCGAGACTATCGACACGTCAGAGGTTGTCGCGTACCTGCTGCGTGGCATTCGCCAGTACTCCGAGAAGCTGCTGAAGGGGCTCCATGAAGGCGATGTCGGACGGGCACAGCTGGGCATGGGACACGCTTACTCCCGCTCCAAGGTCAAGTTCAACATCCACAAGAACGACAACCACATCATCCAGCAGATTGCCACTCTTGACAACCTCGACAAGAGCATCAACAGCGGCTGCATGCGCGTCCGGGAGTGGTATGGCTGGCACTTCCCTGAGCTGGTTAAGATCGCGTCGGACAATGTCACCTATGCAAAGCTCGTCCTTGCCATTGGCAACAAGAAGACGCTCACTGATGACAGCCTCCACGACATTGCCGCCGTTGTCGAGGAAGACGGTGACAAGGCTCAGGCCATCATTGATGCCGCCAAGATTTCCATGGGCCAGGACATCAGCGAATCCGACATTGAGATGGTCAAGTCCTTTGCCAACAGCGTGGTGAAGATGGCAACCTACCGTCAGATCCTGGCCTCCTCGCTGGAGAAGAAGATGAACACGGTTGCTCCCAACCTGCAGGTCATCCTGGGCACGCCTGTGGCGGCCCGCCTGATCTCGCATGCCGGCTCCCTGACGAACCTGGCCAAGTACCCGGCATCCACTCTTCAGATTCTTGGTGCCGAGAAGGCGCTGTTCCGTGCTCTTAAGACCAAGGGGAACACGCCCAAGTACGGCCTGATCTATCAGAGCTCGTTTATCGGCCGCTCGGGGGCGCGTTTCAAGGGCCGTATCTCGCGATACCTCGCCAACAAGTGCAGTATTGCTGCCCGTGTGGACAGTTTCAGCGAGCAGCCGACTTCGCGTTTCGGCGAGGTGATGCGCCAGCAGCTCGAGGACCGCCTGGAGTTTTTCGCGTCAGGCAAGAAGCCCATGACAAATGAGAATGCCATGGAGGAGGCCATGAAGAAGGTGTTGGAAGACGGCGGCTCCCTGGCCGTAGACCACGAGATGATCGATGCGCACGAGGGCGACGATGAGGACGAGACGGCTGCACCAGAGGAGAAGAAGGACAAGAAGGCAAAGAAGGACAAGAAGGAGAAGAAGGACAAGAAAGAGAAGAAGGACAAGAAGGACAAGAAGGACAAGAAGGACAAGAAGGACAAGAAGCGTAAGTCACTCGATGCGGATGCCATGGAGGTCGACGGCGTGGACGGCGAGCACAAGAAGAAGAAGAAGCGCCACTCTCACGCCGCATAATTGATGGGCTAGATGGGAGGTGCATGCTGCTGCTCAGCCGATGCGGCGGCGATTCTGTTTTCATAATTGTTATCTGTCTTGTCTGGGTGTTTTGTTCTTGTCTTTAGTATCAGGAGTTATGGTTGCTGTATTATGGAGTTTGAGGACATCCGCTGTATGGTCGAATACGCTTCTTCGAAAAGTTTTCGGTTTTCAGATGATGCGTCCAGGACAACCGCGAATTTCATTATTTTACACCTCAGCGTAGCAAAGCAAAACAAGCGCACACATCTTTTTTTTAAATTGACGCTACTTGCCTCATCAACCAAAATCAATCATCAACGCCAGACGCCAGATTTTAAATGCACATGACTCCTACTGCTTCAACTTGGCTCACGCGCCCTCGCTACCGAATTCGTGTGTCCACTCCTCGTTCCGCTTCAGGTCGTCCTTCGACACCGTCGGCCGGCTCGCCTTGATAGCCTTGACAAAATCCTTAAAATCCACCAACGGCTCAAGAAGCTCTTCGGATGTGACATCGTCCCACGTCATTTCCTGTGCGTCTGGCTCGCCTGGTGAGCAAGGGCTGAGCCTCCTCTTGCCATCCAACATAACCTGCCACAGTGTTAGTCGACCTGGGGGGGAGGGGGAAATTGTTTCACGCGAGGAGTGCAGAACGTACGACATGAAAGTGGGTGGCCTGCTGAATCTTGCGCACTGGCTGCATCAGAGCATCCTGGACGGCGATGCTGATATCGGATCCAGAGTACCCCTCAGCCAGCTTTGCCAGTTCACGGTAGTCGCCGGACTGCAGAGTCGTCGGCGTCTCGCCGATGGCAATCTTGAACATTGTCGTCCGTGCCGCCAAGTCAGGCAGGCTAATGTGGACTCGCCGCTGGAAACGCCGCCTTATGGCAGCGTCCAGCTGCCAGGGGATGTTCGTCGCACCGAGAACCAAAACACCCGTGCTGTCCTTTCCGACACCGTCCATTTGTACCAGCATCTCGGTCTTGATGCGCCGCGATGCCTCCGACTCGCCCTCGCCACGGGGTCCGCAGAGCGCATCGACTTCGTCGATAAAGATGATGGACGGTTTGTTCTCGCGCGCCATGTTAAAGAGCTGTTTTACGAGTCTGGAAAAGAAACACATGGGTCAGCCACTGACGAGAAAGTAAGAGGCCTAGGGGGGAAACCGGCTACCTACCTCTCACTCTCTCCCATCCACTTGCTCACTAGGTCAGAGCTGCTGACACTGAAGAAGGTGCTGTTGGCCTCGGTGGCCACAGCCTTGGCGAGGTAGCTTTTTCCTGTTCCTGGGGGGCCATAGAGCAGGATGCCCTTCCAGGGTTGGCGCTTGCCCTGGAAGAGATGAGGAAACTTGATGGGCAGCAGCACTGCTTCCTTCAGAGCCTCCTTGGCGCCCTCGAGACCGGCAACATCGTCCCACTTGACGTTTGGCCGGTCCGACAGGATGGCACCCGCCAATGCACTCCGCAGTTTCTTGCTGTCCTCGTCGATCGGCTCGCCGTCCTCGCCAGACTGCTTGCCCTTGGCCGTACCACCGGTGGAGGAGCCGTTAGCGCCAACCATGCCCGGCTTTTTGCGTTTGGCATCCGCGTCTGACAAATGTGCCTTGAGCTTCTCGGCCCGGTCCATGTACTCGGTCGTCTTCTGCCGGATCATCTCTTTGGACTTGGGGTTCTTCTCCCACTTCAGCGCCAGCATGAACATCTCCAGGGCGGAGTAGTACATCTGATACGCCTTGTCATACTGTGCTGCATTGTCGGCCTCGATCGCCTTGCGAACCTGCTCGATCGCTCGGCCAAGGAAGTCGGTGTTGGACATGGTTGGGTTGCCTGTCGTTGATCCGGTGTGGCAGTCGGGGGCGGCCTAGAAGAGAGATAAGGGAGGTGGCGGAGGTAGAAGAGGGGAGGTTTGCTCAAAAATCGCTTATCATGAAAAAAGAAAACGGGAAAACAGGGTCTAGGATTAGAAGGGGGAGCCGCACCACAAATCCCTCCCTCGACGCTGCTGTTGAATGCTCTGTTTATGAGGTTCCAGAGGATGCTTGCAATTTTGGCGGGGTAACCAGGCGACGCCACACTGCCACACTGCAGAGGCTTCATTGTTAGCGCTTTGCATTACGCCACAAATATACGCCACACAAGAAAGCTCGATCGACAGTGGATTAGAGATAGAAGACTTCGCCTGATCAGATTCACAAGGGAGCACGGTCGAGCACAGATATACTGACATAATTTTCTCTCGTATATTCCAAATCTACTCATTTTTGGCCCTAAGTGAAGGCCACGGCGCTCACAAAAAGAGCCGAGAGTTATGGCTGCCGCTGCTCAAGAGGCTCTTCGCAGCCTGACGGACGAGTTCACCAAGCTGCAGCAAGGTATATATTGGGAAGCATGAGAGCGCTGCATTTTCATGTGAAGTGTTGCTGAAATTTGTTGCCAGAGCAGCAGAAACTGGTGTCAGCACAGCAAAGGCTCAGCGCACAGAAGACAGAGAACGAAGGCGTCAAGAAGGCATGTCACGCTTTCTAGGCTTCTTACCGGAGCCGTTGCTAACCTTTGAACAGGAATTTGACAACTTGAAAGATGGCGAGGTCATCTACAAGCTGGTGGGGCCTGTACTGCTGAAGCAAGACAAATTCGAGGCGGACAGCACGGTCAAAGGCCGGCTCGATTTCATCAACAAGGAGATGTGAGTGGTCTGTTGGGATATCTTGCTATGGTACACACCCTAACTGGGGGACTTTAGAGAACGCCTTGAAAAGGAGATAAAAGAGTCCAATCCGAAGATGGACAAAATAAAGGAGCAGATCATTGCCCTTCAGAGTGGAGCACAAGCACAAGCCCAAGCCGCAGCCTCCGCCAAGGCTGGAGGGCAATAGGGAGAAGAGAGGGAAGGGGGATGAGAAGAGATATCATCACATCATAAAAATTTAACGGCAAATCGGCGAAACCCCAAACGCCTACAGCCCAAAGCGCGGAGATTGTTCTGTCACCAAAATACCCCCTAAACACCAAATAACAGCAGCACCATTGATGCTTGGCCCCTAGTTCAGGACCAGAAAACTAAAGCCCCAGGGCTGACCCATATTCCGTGACGGCCGCTCGTACCCGAAGGAGAAGGGGTCGGTGTTGTAGTCCTCGAAAGAAGTGCCCTTGACCGGTGGGAGCGTCTCGATGTCGTGGCTGGCCTCCATGATGAGGTCGAGGATCTGGCTCATCATCAAGCAGTCGTCAAAGAGGTGGCTCGTCTCCACGGTATGCCGGATGTATTGCGGCTGTCTCGAAGTCGAGAACATGTACAGCTCGTGGGCCAGAAGACTCGAGGTGATCGGCGCCTCGAGCTTGGCGAGACGAGAGGAAATCGAAACGCAGGCGGCTATGCCCTGCACCAGCAGGCGAGCCTTTTCCTGGGCATCGAGCTTTTCCACCACCACGGAGGAGTCGCCATTCACCAGCGGCAGAGCCTCTTGGCAGTAGATGGCATCGATGATCTCCTCGTGTCCGGCCGACGTGGACATGACGCTGAGATTCTCGTCGAGTCTCACCAGCTGGTCAAGGATGTGGTAGAGGATGGTCCTCAGAGGCGAGTCGCTCTGTGTGTACACCTGACCAGAGTCGATGGAAAAGTACACCGGCACGAGAGACAGGGCCTCTGCGGCAGTGTCGTTAGCTTGGAGCGTCGCTCAATGCAAGGTGTAGGGTCTAGGCACAAACCTCTGCTCTGCCTCTCCTTGGGTTCCGGTTGCTCGAGATGCATTGTGTTGGGAAGCTGGCGAAGTTCATACGATGTAACAAGGCAGCTACAAAGGAGAGAAAGAGAGGAAGAGAGGAAAGGAGAAAAAAAAAGTAAGGAAGGAAAAAAGGCACAAGGGAAGCGGCAAGGGGCTGCTTTAAGGAAGAACAGGGGGCAAAAGAACCACTACAAGCAATGCGGACACGAACGGTAAACAATGATACAATCTACAGCTAATACATGCACTGAAGCTCGGCACGGATACTCGTATCCGCCTGCTGCTACATGGCTGCATATACCTGGGATATCGAGAAGCGACATGACGTAGGCGGGCAACGGGCGCCCACGCTGTCAGTCAGGATCGTTCGATAGTACGGTCCCGAGGGAGGACATGATGCGAGATGCACAGGTATTATGCAAAAAGTGGGTAGGTCAGTAAAACAGATCGAAATGAGAATGGGATTTGTACCTGGTCGTACAGTAGGCTGGCAGGTTTGGGCAGGGTTCCAGTCCACTCACCGACATCCACGTCGCCGTCCGCCTTGTCTTGCCGCCGGCACAAATGAGCAGTTTGTGGATTCCGGTAAGCCTCATCGATCCACTCTCTTTCGATACAATGGGGCTCAGGGGCTGGTTGGGGTCGCTGGGAGCTCTGGGATCTCAGGGCTGGTTGGGGGTGCTTAATTTCAAGGCTCGCACCGCCACAGGCATTGCCGATAACTGTTTGGGGGGGGCTCTCACGGCTCTCACCACTGTGGCGACGGCACGTGCCTGAGACACCCCCACGCAGTAAACGCCGCCGCCGTTTACCAAAGGCAGCAGCCAAACCAAACACTTCCGAGCTGCCGTTCCGACAACGAGAAGTGGCCCGATGGGACCGCGCGGACTATTTCTTTTTGGCTGACCTAAACTGCATGGATTCTGTCTAGTCTTCTTGAACCGTGTGCGGCGGGGCGGCAGAGCTGATCATGGACGACTACGAAGAACCCAACGGCCTGGTACGGTCGCCATTCCCGCCGCTAGAACCCACTGAGCTGGCGAAGGAGGCCGAGAACTTCGAATGGAACCCCCAGATCCCGCTGAAGTACTATGTTGGTGCGCTGGATGCATTGTATCGCGAGGTAGGTCTTCCCCCATCCCCCCTCCCCCCCCCCCTTCCCCCCACAGACCGGGGTCTTCTCCCCTCCCCCGCCGACCAGTTCGAGATTGGTGTGATTCCCGGCGTCAGATCTAACACTTCGGCTCTGGACAGGGCAGAAACTATCTCCGCGAACGGAACTTTGCCAAGGCCTACCTCCTCCTCTTCCGATTTTCCATTCTCTACCTGGACAGAGTGACCACGCTCCCGGAAGCGACGACATCGGCAGGCCGGGAGCTGCTCCGACCGACGAAGAAACGGATCCGCGGTGTCCTTGCGGAGCTTGAGCGAATCAAGCCAGATCTCGTCGAGGCACGCAGCAGATGGACGGCAGAGCAGGCCATTCCAAGCGGCGCATCGTCCTCGGGCTTTGCGGCTCGGGACGCTGCGCTGTCCTGGAATGCAAAGGCGCAAGCCCGGCTTCTCGATGTGTCCGAACACCAAGACCTGGCCGTCGACTTGGCCACCCAGGAGCTGCAGCGGCGCGATGCAGCGAGAAAGGCCACCCGCCAAGCAGGCATATCGCCAGAGGAAGAGCAGAGGCGTCGGGGCGCTGGTGTCTGGGATGACTGGGACGTCCCGACTCCGGCGTCGGCGTCGGCTGTGGCCAACGAAAATGAGACACGGCGTCAGATGGAGCAGGCAAGACGGAGGCTGGACCATCGCCAGGATGCCAATTCGTGGGCGGACGTCAAGGATGACCGGAACGAGCCAGCACCGGTGTCGTATCACTACCCGTCCATCTCCAAATCGACTCCCCTGCAATACGACCGGAACCAGAGCAGCTGGCAAAGAGAGGCTTCCGTTCCTTCTTCCATGCGGCCGCCAAGGCCGCCCAAGGAGGTGCCCTCGGCCGCATCGTCCCGCTTTGATAGGGCGCCGCCTATCCCCCCGCGAAACGAGCTGATCCCGTTCCACGCCACCGAAGACTACGCAGACTCCTATCCGACAGAGCTCTCCAACGATGTCGTCAGCCCTCCAGCTCGACCGCCCAAGACTCTCGATCCCGCGCCATCTGCATCTTCCAAGGAGCGGTTCACGTTCCGGCCTGCGGCATACCTCGAAGACGGAAAGCCGATCCGCCCCATTTTCCTCCCCGACAGCCTTCGCAAGGACTTTGTGCATCTGGCAGCCCGCAATACCAGGCTGGGCATCGAGACGTGCGGCATATTGTGCGGCACCAACATTAACAATGCGCTGTTTATCACCTGTCTCCTCATCCCCGAGCAGCACGGCACTCCAGACACGTGCGAGACCACCAACGAAGCGGCCACGTTTGAATTCTTCGACAAGGAGGACCTGCTGCAGATTGGCTGGATCCACACGCATCCTACACAGACCTGTTTCATGAGCTCGCGGGACCTGCACACACAGGCGGGCTACCAGATCATGATGGACGAGAGCATCGCCATCGTGTGCGCCCCAAATCACGACCCATCGTAAGTTTGGCCACTTCTCTTGTTGCCTTGTCCGTCACACCGTCACAGTACTAACAGGGCAGCTGGGGCATCTTCCGCTTGACCAAGCCTCCGGGCCTGCAGCATCTGCTGAACTGCGAGCAAACGGACACGTTCCACCAGCACTCTCTGCCCGCGAACGCCCTGTACACAGAAGCAAAGAACCCGCCCGGCCACGTCTTTGTGACGTCACGCATGGACTTCCGGGTTCACGACCTCCGCAAGTCTTGAGCCGGGCCGAATCCTCTCAAGCTTTGGCCAAGAGTTTGTGGATGTCTCTCCGAAGAGTCATTTTTGCATGGTGGAAAAAAAATGAACGACAGAATGGACTGCATCTGGCGTTTAGAGCCTCACGGCGCAGGCCTGGTTTGTATTCATGGCGTTTCGTGTGGTTGCGGTACAGGGCATTCTGCTGTCCGTTTCGATTTCGTGAGGATGCATGTAGCGTAACCGTCTCAATCGACAGTACAGACACTGTTGCATCATGCACCGTCCAGGCGGCGGTCGTTCCTTCCCGTTACAATTGCCGGGCGTCGGCGGTTTGGGCAGACGCGTGAAGGTGCCGAGTTTCTTGATCGTAGATGTGTAATTATCGGCCCTACTTTTAGAATCCAAGGTCGTCTTCTTTCCGGACGACTTGGTGATGTTCGGGGACCTGTTTTCTTGTCTTTTGTGTTTATTTTCTTCTTGTGATTTTGTCCTCGCGTTTTTGTTCGTCTCGTTTGAAGAATATTTCCTACCCACAGCTCTTCATTCACTGTTCTGTCTGTTTCTGCCGGTGTTTGCCTTGCGATGATCGAATTTATATCATTTCTTTCGGGATAATACAAGCTGTTCGAAGGCTTTTCGCAGTGAATTTTTTCTCCCTCTTCGTCTTCTCTCGTACCAGATATCCCCAACACGATGGACCAAAGCGGGCTTCATACCGCCTTAGGCGCTTCACCAGGATCTCGACGGACACCAAGTGGCTACCAGCCTTCCCTAGTCGGATGGACCGCTCAGTCTACCCCAGCGTACCAGCTGGTGCCCGTCGAGAGTTCTTACATTGAGTACCAGCCTGTATTTGCCCAGCCGCCCGCCCCGCTGTGCGCATTTCCGACCTCGACGGCTGTCGCGCCGGCATCACCAGCAGCAGGATATCCCATACGTCGACAGGTCAGCCTCACCTTTGTTCCGTCGCCCACGGCTACGGCGGGATTCTATCCCCAGACGCAGCACCAGCAGGCTCCATACCAGCAGCAGCAGCAGCCACAGACAGCGCCTGCGCAGCTCCCAGCAAGCCCTCAATTCATCAACCACCCAGTCTCCTTTTCCCCCATGGCCAAGTCAGCTCTGTCCTGTCGACGAACTTTTGCTCGCGGCTCGTACGAGCGTTTTGTTGACATGTTATCTGCAGTGGGACACAGCCTTTTGCTTGCAGCATCGTTTTCGCCACGCCCCCGCCCGCGAGGCTGGCCCATGTGGACCAGGCAAACGACCTCCCTCCGGCACCAGCGACGCTGCCTCGAGCGTCGTCTTCTGGCCAGGGCTCCCGCAAAGTCCGACAAAACCGTCCACGTCCTCTGGATCTGCACCCCCAAGACAGCCGTGATGGACGAGCGTCCTCGCTTCACCTGAACCCGAAAAGGCCTGTTCCTGCATCAGCGACGGCGGCTTCGGACTGCGAATACGACGGCGGCGGCTCGTCATACAGCACGTCGCCGCTCGGCTCCGCCGATGGCCATGGTGGGATATTTGCGCCGCTGCCCAAGACCGCCCCGGCCCGCACGTTTGCCCCCCGCATGCCTGCACTGGCGCCGGCGCGCTCGCCGCCCGAGGTGATGTCCGCAGGCGGGCGTCTGGGAGGGGGGGGAGGGGGCTCGTCATCCAGCGGGCGCTCCGCCGAGCCGTCGTCCCGCTCGCCAACACTGGGACTCCGCACGCTCCGCCGAACCCGCAAGCACATCCAGTCTCCTAGGGAGAGGTGGGGTGTTGGCCACGACGGCCGCGACAGCCAGGACCCGCTTTCGGACAGCATGGACAATCTGCCCTCTGTGTCCCGCGGGTGCTGCGGCTCCCACGGAAGCTCGCTTGGCAGCACCAAAATTCGTCAAGGTACGGAGAGGAAGAGAACGGGCTCTCTGTGCAGCTGCTGCGGCATTCAGCAGTGCCGCCGCTGCGGGCTATTTATCACAGAGCCCGCCAAACACGAATGTTTTGACACATCAGGTCAGTCTCTCCATGGCAGTGGCCCTTTTCGTCTGTCTCCTGACTTGAACAAAGATGCGTGAGATATATGCAGCTAGGATTCAAGCTTTCGCTGCATCACTTCGCATTCCAGTCAGTGATTTTTACCATGTAATGTATATTTATGTGGGTATTAAATGGTGTGGACGGGTGGCATATTGTAGCATGTGTCAAAATCACGTAGCTCTTGTGGAACAACTCGAGTGCATACGAGACAAAAATACCCAAAAAATATCCAAAATTGAACAGTTGCCAAAATAGATACAATGCCCACCCAAATCTATGCCAACTTACATTCCGATTTATGTAGACACCTGCTGCCACTAGCCCTAGAGCCTGCCATCTTTCTGTCATATTCTAAGCAGCCACACGGCTGTCCAAATGCCAATGTCATAATTTCATCACCTGTTTTCCGGATGGCTCCATACTATTATTATAGCAGGCTCTCGCCCAGCGCACACCGGACCAGCGAGCAGCCGGCGCGCACCGTCTCGCGGGCGCCCTGGTCAATCTCGGGGGCCAGGGAGGGGTTCACCTCGACGAGGTCCACGGCGATGAGGTTGCCGGTCTCGTGCACACACTCGCAGATGTAGTCGCCCTCGCGCAGCGTCAGACCGCCTCGCACAGGGGTTCCGGTAGACGGCGCCCACATGGGGTCGAGGGCGTCGACGTCAAAGGACAGGTGGATGGGTGCGTCGGTGCCGATGTGGGCAAGGGCCATCTCCATGACTCGTCCGATGCCGTGGCTGAAAGGTTAGTTGGCTTCTTTTCTTCTCTCTTTCTTCCTCTCTTCACTTTCAAACATACCGGTCAATGTCAAACATGCTAAAGGCGCGGATGCCGTGCTCCCGCAGGATGTGCTTCTCGGCGGTGTCGACGTCCCGGAGACCAATGTACACCAGCTTGTTCATGTTGATGCGGTGCTCGGGGGAGATCCAGCCAAAGTACTCCTCGTTCTTGTCGGAGGCGATGCCGGTGGCAAACGCGACGGGCATGCCGTGGATGTTGCCGCTGCCGCTGGCCTCGGGGGTGTTGATGTCGGCGTGAGCGTCGACCCAGATGACGGCGATCTCGCGGCCCAGCCGCTCGCGCGTGGCCTTGGCCGTGCCGGCCAGCGTGCCAATGGCGACGCTGTGGTCGCCGCCAAGAGTCAGCGTCAGGCGGCCCGCTCGCGACTGCTCATAGACCTGGTCGGCGATCCGGCGCGTGACGGCCGACACGGCGCGCGGGTTCTTCATGCCGCGGTAGTCTGGGTCGTCGGCCGGCATGAGGTCCGTGTAGAGGTGGACCTGGTCGTCGCCGTACAGCTTGTAGCCCAGCTCGTCGCGCAGCTGGCTCAGCAGACCGGACTGGATCAGGGCCGAGGGGGCGGCATCCACGCCGGCTTTGCGCTGCAGGCTGTCAGAATGTGTGTGGGAATGTCTCAAGGACCCATTTCCGGCTCACCTGGCCACCAGAGAACCCCACGGCCACAACGCCGAGGTCTTCCTGGTTGGCGAGGAACTTGGGCTTGACCATGGAAGTCGTCATGGCTGCGGGAGGATCGTGGATGAAGAATTTGAGGATAAAAAAAGAGAAAAGAAAGAAGAAAGAAGAGAGGAAAAAATTATGAAATAATAAGCCAACAGCGCCCGTGAGGCGATGATTCAGAGTCTCTGGAGGAGAAGGTGCGTTGTTGTAGCCTACGACCGAATCCGGAAGCTATGACGTCGTTGGCCAACAGGTTCACACACAATGGACACGAGCGCTGAAATAATAATGTGTATGTGCGCTTAAATGAGACACAAAAGGCCGTATATGCTTCCTTTTTACGCTTTTCTAGCCGAGACATCCAAGAGAGTTTTTTTTTTCCGGACGCAAGCAGCCTCTTGTTGAGCTATTTATGCTACGGTCTGGTCCTTCCGTTGTCGCGGCACTTTCCATGTGGATGATTCTTGCTAATCGTCACGACCCTGGAATGGTATTGTCTTAGATTACGATTGGACACGGCCACACACCGCCAGGCGTCATTAGGTAATTCCAAAGCTCGATCTGGCCCGGTAGACCCGCCCCAGCCACTGAGGCTATCCCCCTAAGTGCAGGTGCGCCGGACATATCTGTGGCGTCTAAACCCCTAAGTGCAGGAGGGCCCGATGCTGAGGTGGCTGCAGTGCTGCTATACCCCTAAGTGCAAGTGGTCCGTCTCTGAAGGACTTCTGCTAAGCCCCTAAGTGCAGGAAGTCCGTGCTTGGAGGAACATCTGCTACATCTGCTATACCCCTAAGTGCAACTGCACGCGACTGTAACCGCCTATCGCCGGAGTTACGGCACCGCGCTCAGAGAGAGGGGTTCGGTGGGAGAGGATGAGAGAGACAGAATGGGAGGGAGGAGCCTTTATGCTACGGTCGCGTTCAAGGGGGTCATGTGGATAAAATCACTTGTTGGCTGAATCCTGTTTACGTCCGGCCAAATCCGGAACCTGTGAAGCGACACGTCGTCTCAATATTGTCTTGTCTGTTGGGGCGTCGTTGCCGGCGACGAGACAAATGCCGTGCGGCTCAATCAAAATACCGATTTCGTTCTGGTTGGTCTGCGCGTACGGACTAATGCTAATTTATCAGTGCTTCTCGCTATTGGCCCATCCTTGAACCCTACGTACTCGTCACCAGCGCCCTGCGGGAAAATACGAATAGATTAGATAACGGCGGTCTGACGACAAAATGTGTGAGTGAGACGTGAGACTTACCCCCACGGGTCGGTCGGCGCTGCCGTGTTGGCGTTGCTCAGATCCAGCCAGTTGACGTTGTTGCCGCCCGCGTTTCCCTTGCGAGAGATGCCCTGGTGGTCACAGATGTCGCGGTGGCTGACGGGGATGTACGGCTTCGACGCCTGCAGCTCGGCTGGCGCCTCGATGAACGTGGCGGCCATGCCCGACTCCATGTGCCATTCCGTGTGGCAGTGGAACAGCCAGACGCCCGGGTTGTCGGCCACGAAGCGGATGGTCGTGGCGCCCTGGCCGTAGACCACCACGGTGTCGCGCTTCATGGGCACGTCTGGGGTGCTGTCCAGCCCGGGGAACAACGTACCGCCGTCGGATCGAGACACGACCTGGAAGTAGTGGCCGTGCAGGTGGAAGGGGTGTGCCCGGTCGTCGTGGTTGTCAATGGTGACCTCGACGACGGCGTTGTATGGCAGCACAAACGGGTTCGAGTTGGCTCCGTAAATGGCCGAGTTGTTCACCACGCTCGATGGGGCCGTCAGAATGGAGTAGAGTGTGGGGACCTTCTGCGGCAGGTAGGTGAGGCCGTTGATGAGAGAGCGGGTCTGCCCATTGCTGTCTGCAGCCATGGCGACTTCGATGTTGATGCTGAAGAATCAATGACCTGCTTTAGCAATCGGAGGTATCGGACAGGAATTCAGCGAGCAGGCGTACCTCATTGTCACCGGCCCGTACAGGGCTTCTTGGTCCAAGGGCACAAATACCGTATCATCCCACGAAGCCGCTCTGGGGCTGTAAGATGAGGCGGGGAGTGGCAGAGAAGAGTCGTATACCAGGTAGCCAGTAGCCTGGGATGTTGTTGTTAGTCTGTGAAGGAGAGAAGCGACACACAAAAGAAAAGCCGCCATCGTACCGAGGACACATAGTCAGTGGGATTCGACCCATCGACAAACATGCTTGTCTGCATCGTGGCGCTGATGCGGTAGTTGGCTGTGGCGCTGGGTTTCGAATACACAATGACAGAATACCGCTGCGCGACAGCCACAAACAATTGGTCGACCGTGTACGGCTCCACGTACTGGCCGTCTATCTCGACTACCGTCATGTTGTGGCCTTCCAGCGTCAAATACTGTGCGGCGGCGGCTCCCATGTTGACGACGCGAAGAAGATTCTTTTGGCCCGCGACGAGCGGAATCTGCACATTCGGGACGTCGTTGATGACAGTCGAGTCTGGGGCAGGCTCGGCTCCTCCTGTCGCGTCGGTGTTGTTGGACGAGAGGTAGTAGTGTATCAGGTCCGGCCCTTCTTCGTGGTAGATGTCAGACAGCGACAGCACTGCATCGTTGTCTACGCTGCCGTACGGGGCCGACGGGTCTTTCACAACCACCACGCCGCGCAGTCCATCCATGTACTGAGCGTGGTCGTGCGAGTGGAACCAGTACGTGCCGACCTGGTTAAGGACGAACTGCTGGATGATGCTTTCTCCGGGCGGGATGGCGCACTGGGTGACAAAGACCGCCCCATCCTCGTAGACGGCGTTGCGCATAAACAGCCCATGGAAGTGGATGGACGTGCTCTCGTTGCCCAGACTGTTTGTGACATTGATCTTCAGCTCGTCGCCCAACTTGACCACAAACGGCGGAATGGGCCACTGGCCATTGATGCCGATGTACGGCCGCTCGTATCCATCTGGTGCTGCGTTCACCCAGCCGATCTCCCACGTGTAATCGGTAATGGGGAAACTTGTTGGCGTGGGCGACTTGTAAGCACTTGCCGTTCGTGATGAGGTGGCTGAGATGGTGGTGTGAGCTGATATCGTTGTGCTGGCTGAAACACTCGTACGTGCTGAAGTGGTTGTGTTGGCGGAGCCGGACGAACTGGAAATGCTTCCAGAAGCCAAAGTGTGTGACGAGAGAGGAGTTGTCGGTGAAGAGGAAGTGTCTGACGAAGAGGTAGTGGAGGCGGCAGAGCTGACAGAGCTCGAAGTTGCACTGGTCACAGCCGAGGTTGTTGCAGGGTGTGTGCTCGATGAGATGTCTGAGGTGGAAGAACTTGAGCTGCTAGAGCTGATTCTGGATGTGATGGGACCCGTAGAAGAGTTTGCAGGTAGAGATGACGAAGAAGAGAAGGAGCACAGACACGACGAAGGCAGCGAGGAGGGGGACGAGAAGGATGAGGAAAGAGATGAGGAAATGGACGAGGATAGAGACGAGGAAATTGACAATGATAGAGACGAGGATAGAGACGCAGATAAAGACGAGGATAGAGATGCAGACAGAGACGCAGACAGAGACGACGACAGAGACGACGACAGAGACGACGACACAGACGAGTGCAGCGACGAGGAAGGCAACACTGTAGTGGCAGCGGTCGTGGGCGTCTGCGTGCTGCTGCTCTGAGAAGTCGTGGACGGAGGATCGGGCAGCGCCCCAGGCGGAGCGTAGCAGAGAATTTTGTTGTTCAGCGTGGTGTAGACGCGGGTGTTGCCAAAGGCTGGCCGGTGAAATTTGGTGAGGCGGCCTGTCGCGGGGAAGGATAGCGATTCTAAGATGCCATTGACGGGAACAGCGGAATATGCGACCACGCCGATGTTGACGTC
Source organism: Harringtonia aguacate (assembly GCA_014183095.1). Classification (NCBI taxonomy): domain Eukaryota; kingdom Fungi; phylum Ascomycota; class Sordariomycetes; order Ophiostomatales; family Ophiostomataceae; genus Harringtonia; species Harringtonia aguacate. The sequence continues at coordinate 140,139 of JACCPH010000043.1, read as the reverse complement.
CGCCAGCCAGACCTGGAGGACAGTGAGTGCTCTTGTCACTTCCGCAAGCCAATATGCCAATATCTGGCCAGCAAAATGCTGGGGACGTACTGGGGACGTACCACTGCAGTGCCGGCCTTCCCGTTTAAGCTGGTGACAACCGGAGGTCCCTTGCAAGCATAGCTGTTCGACGTGAGGGGCGCTGTCTGGCCTGCCAGCTCAAAGGACGGCGTCCCCGAATCCATGGAAAATTTGTAGGCGTACAGAGGGCCACCAGTAGGACAGAGGCTGGACAGCAGTCAGCTTTGATGTCTTCCCTGGGAGGCACCAGACCCGCTCACTAGATGTAACCGCCTTCACCTGGATAGCTGGCGTAACCGCCAAAGAACGACCCGGAGACGGTAAAGTTTTGGAGCACTCCATTGTGTCAGTGGAAAGGCCAGCAGCACAAAAATGGCAAGGCTTGGCATGCATACCTGCATCTCTATTGTTTGGGCCTAGAATGGAGTCAGACACGGCCTTGCGAGTATGATGAGAAAAGTGAAAATACCGTTCATGAAACCACCCATGTTGTCGGCGTCCATCACAAAGAGCTGCCGTGCTGTCAGCCGTCGCCGCTCTGCACGCAGCCGCCGCGTACACTATTGCTTACCGTCCCTGTCTTGCCGCCCGCGATGGCAATTCGGCTGACCCCTCCGCCAGAAAAGGTGTCTGGGTCCAGCAGCGATATGCCGGCACTGCCAAAGTCTCGGTCGCCGCCGTTCCAATTGTCGTAGTTGTACGGTGCAAACCAGTCGGCCTGCGTCAGAGTTCCGTCTGACGAAATCAGGTAGGATGCGGCCGTATCCTCGACCGTGCTGAGGTACGTGTTGCCGCTGGTGGGAACACCGCTGCTCCCCTTCAGCTGGCCAGATCCACCTCCGTTACTGCGGTGGCGTTAGATCCGTGCCACCTCCACTCTTCTACCACAAAATGGAATGACTCGTACCCGGTAACAATAAACACGCGGCCCTTGTTCTCGTCGAGAGCCACGCCCGTGCCGGACATCCAAATTCCCGACTTGCCGTTGCCTTGGGTCTCGATATCCAGTGCTTGCGGCGTGGGAGCGCCTTTATCGACGCGTATCAGTGACCCTGCTGGCAAGAGGAAAAAAAAAAAAAATTCCAGCCATGGCACGTACCTGGGCTGGCCACCATGGCCTGGATGTTGGTCAGGCCCACTCCTGCAGTCTTGCTTGCGGTGACGAGAAAGCCGGTGAAGTTGTAGTCGTCGCAATGGCTCCCGAAGCCGGCGATGATGCTGTCGCCATGCATGGTCAGCCCTGGCCTCTGCAGCGAGGTGCCGCCCAGGAAGTATCGCGCATGGTCGTTGGTTGCATAGTGCCCGTCGACCGTTATGGGGAAGCCGTCGACGTCGCTGAGATCGCCGAGGTTCAGGGCGTAGAACTTGTACGAGCCGTTGGCGACACCTTGGGGACCCGCCATATCCTCCTTGTACCCCTTGGCGTAAAAGTACATGATGTCGGTGTCTGGGTCGATGACGGGCGTCCCAGCAATGCCGATGTTGTTTGGCATATCTCCGCACGGAATGTCTGACGTGTTGAATGGAGGCCTGACCTGGCGCTGCAGCAGGACGGAGCCGGTGAGAGAGTCCAGGACGCGGACGTAGTTCATGTTTGAGACCACAACAGCTCGCTCGTGAGCCGAGCCAGCCGGAGTGTAGGTCAGAGGCTTTGCATAAAACATTTCATTGGTGACAAACGACGCAGTCCAGTTCAGCGTGTACGACGACAGTTTCTCCGGGTCGATGTTGTGGTACGGAAGGTAGCCAGACTGCGGAGGGTCGGCATCCTGGAGTGAGTCGGATGTGCTGGCAGCGCGGATGCCCGGGAACAGAGCTGCCAGCACGGGCAGCACAGGGAGGAGTCTCATGGCTTCTGTGTAGTCTCGATTCGAGGGATGCTCGGAAGTGCATAGCAGCTTGGTGATGTCTCAATGGAGAAGAATGGATGGCGAGGGTCCAAGCCGGATATCTACATGAACTTCCCACCGTGAGAAAGAACGGCCGCCAGCATGAACAGCGACGGGGGAGGGAGGCAGGCTTCCGAGAATCCGTGGCACTAGTTTTGTATATTACCCCCTCCCCTTGCCAGGACGAGGCAAGACAAGGTGTTGCACGTGTGGCGCCATCCCCTCCTCCTGATGCTGATGGGTTGCGCTGAAGGGCCTGGAACGAAGCTCTCTTTTCCAGATTCGTGCAAGCTCGAGCCTATCGAAGCAGGGAGAATTGGAATCAGGCATGGCTGCAAAGGGTGCCTGAAAAAGGTCTTGGACCGAAACGGCTGGGGCGCGCTTGGCGACCGCTACATCAGCGCAGAACGTGCTGTTGTGTGGACCGGCCATGAAGCTATCCGTGGAAACCGAGCAGGTAAGGGGAGACGAGATGTAATGAGATGGAAAGTCGATAGCCACGCCTCAGAGCATCCACCAATGCGATGGCTGCAATTTGCTGCGTGCCAATTCTTTTGGGAAGGTGTGCGAAAAGCCCCAGGTACCTTCCCTGATTAGACCACTGGGAGGAGGGGGGGGAATGGCACGCATCACGCCAGTCTGGCCAGCGGCGGCCGTTTTGGTGGGCAGAGGGGATCTTAGGGCGAAAACAAGCTTACGGCAAAAGCCTGTAAACGGATGCGTGCCAGGCGACAAAAGGGGGGACTGAGCGGGGCAGAGCCCTCACAGTTTAACCTTAAGTTCCGAGGCTAGCAAGGATGGCCGAGATACGTCGAAATTGCGCTTCAGGAGCAGGAAATTGGAAAAGTGAGACTGAAGAGGTCACAGAGGCTGTCGAAGCGTCCGCACATGGCTCCTCTGCGGTCCTGATGCCACTGCATTTAGGAGGATGCAGTTGGGGCGCGGAACAAACCGAGGACCAACTAGCTGCAGGCTTGTCCCAGCAGGGCGATTGCTGTTGCTGGCAAGCCGCCCTGCGACGCATCGCTGTCTATGTACCTATGTACGCGCCATGTCGGCCACCAATTCGAGCAGGCATGCAACTCATCGCCATTCAAGAGCGCTGCACACAAATAAGTCTGCTGACTGCCTCTTCTGCCGATGTCATTCCCAGTTGGCTTTGCTATGATTGACCAGAATACGATTCTCCCAGGATCGCACGCCCGACCACCAATTCTGACTCCGCCCTGTGGTTTTGGGAAGGAATTCTCGTAGGTGACACGCTGTCTGGCATCTTCCTCCGCCAACCTTTATCCGTCATCCTGCACGCAATCCCAAGCCAAGAAACAAGAATGCTCCAGTGGATCTCTCCATCATCCCTGGCTGCAGCATGTTTGGCATCAGTTTCTTGTTTCCGTGAGGTCCGTCCTTCATCCTTCTGGACGAAGTATTACATCCAAGCCCATGCCAGTTGGCAGGATCAACTGGGCTGCGATATAAAGAACGCTTGCGCCAAGTTCAATGGCCCGGCTTATCTTTCACATTCCCATCGTATGACTACATACCGCAGACTACGCCGACTCGCGACAACATCATGATTCTTGCTCAAGCCGCCGTCGTGATGGGGCTGTTCGCCTTAACCTTGGCGGCAGCCATTCCAGGCGGCCACGGACATGGCCGACAGAAGAGGGACTTGATACAGGATGTCGTTATCGTCGGTATGGTCGGCCTTTCTCTTTTTGCGTATTTTCGTCTTTACATCTCGAGCACTATTTTTTCTTCCTCACCTCGTATCTTGCCCGTATTCGGCTGACCGTGGATGCCTGCAGGATCGTCGCACATGTTGCGCAGCAGCAACTGCGCATACACGGCGCAGTGCCCGCGCTGCGAGGACTTGGGGGCGAAAGGGCAGGTCCAATGCTGCTGGCCATTGGGCCAAGGGGGCGGCTCGCCATTTGACCCCCAGGGCTTCTGCCTGTGCGCCCCGGCGGGGCAAAACGACTACACCCAGTGCAACGGTGGATTTTGGACCAGTTGAATGAAATACGAGCGGTGCTTGTGCGAGGAGTTCCCGTGGACTGAAAAAAAATTATCGGCTGAGCCTTGGAACGGAAGGGATGGGCAAAAGTGGAAGAATCCCCCCAAACTACTTTTCTGACATCATTCCTCGGGACCGCAGGCACGTTAGGTCCGCAAAAGGCCAACGGACAAACGGTCCCGTCCAAAAATAGCAAACCAGCGTCGTTCCCGGGTACGAGGACGGCTCTGGCACCTTATTTGCTCAGTTTTTGCCAGCTTTACCCGTCTTGCAGATATACGAGGCGGATTAGTGGACCCATTAGGCTCGATCTCTCCTTCCAACAACTTTCCAACAACACACCGCTCACGTGGACGGAGCGCCGTGCTGGGACCTGACTAGGAGAGCATGGATGGCCCAGGACGGGGGGGTGAGGTGGTCGAGAGCCCACTAAGCCTCTGAGGATTCTGAATCCGGTGTTACAGAAACCAATAAAATGCGGGCAGCCTGCGCTGGTCGCATGCACGGGATGCCTGGGAGCACCAGTGGTGAGACGCAGGATACGAAAGAACGGACAGGAGAACATCAGCCAGCGAACAGCAGCCGTGCACCGTGCCCTGCATGCAAGAACACGTTCCACCTGTCTGGCTGAAGTGCCAGCTTCAGCGAGCACCGCCGCTCTGCGCAGCTGATGTCCGGCCATTCTTTCGGCCCTGCAGAAACATGCAGCAGGCGGCTTCGTTTTCGTGCGAGAATAGCATCTGCGTGCCATGGTACGAGTACAGCCATGGGGCGGTCGTGGGCCTATCGTGGGCCCTGGCGTAGAGTCGCAGAGTCACAGAGTCGTAGTAGCGGCAGTGAGGGCGTGGGGAAGGACAAGACCGGTCCAGGATCGGCAAACACGAGGTCTTGGCCTCTGGCAACGACGACGAGGTGACGTTGTACCGAACCCACCCGCGCCCCAAAGAGACAGCCTCCAGCTGCTCTTATCCGGGCCGTTCGAAGATCGGCGGCTTGTCCACCCTCCATCACGAACTTTAACATGGGTCGCCACTGGGGCTGGGGGTGGATCCCTATGACCTCACACAAAGAGGCAAACGTCCGGAGCTGACTGACGGGACGGGCAGGGCGACCGGCTGGAGCTGATACGAGACGCCAGAGCAACCAAAGCAAGGCACAGAGGACCAAAAAAAAAAAAAAAAGGAGGCATCGCATGCATGCATACCTAGCCTCGTTGGAGCGGTGAGCCGACCGATGATGCCAAGAGAAACCTAAAAATGGAAAAGAAGGTGAAGATCGGGCAGCGACTAGCAGGACGCTGGCTGGCTCACCTCGTCAAGAAAAAGTATAAAGGAGAGGCAGAGGCCAGACGAGAAGGCAGAACAGCATCTCATCATCCAGCTTCTACTTCAGTTCACTCAACACCTGATCAACTCACAACCCCAACTCACTCACCCTACTTGACCTCTCAACTTTCATCTCCCTCCCTCACCATGCAGACCCGCACCGTCGTCTCCTCTCTGCTGGCCCTCGCCGCCACCACGGCCTCGGCCGCCCCCTTCCTGCCCCGCGACAGCAACCCGGGCTGCTCGTCCGCCTCGCTCGGCGAGTTTGCCTGGACGGTCCAGAACTTCCAGTACAACGGGTCCTGGGTCTTTAGCACGCCCGCCCACCAGATCGACTCGGGCACCGTGAGCTTCCAGGTGGTCAACCCGGCCCTCGAGTACGTCGCCCTGTGCTCGGCCATGTCCACCCAGCTGCAGGACTTTTTCTACGGCACCGTCGACTACAAGTGCACCCTGCCCGACGACGTCACCTCCACCTCCACCTCCACCACCTTCTCCTTCAGCTACCCGGCCCAGCAGCTCAACATCAGCCAGACCTGGAGCTGCAGTGACGCCGACCCGACGTATCCGTGAGTGCCCCCCCCCCCCCTTTCTCCCTTCTTCCCTTCCTTCACCATGAGACTCTCTTGCTCACACCTCACAGAACCCGCTTCACCTATGTCGGCTCGGCCAGCCTGCCGCTTGGCTGTGACGAGACGTCGTACCAGAACCCCGACTGGCAGATGGGGGAGACCTACTCGTACAAGTACTTGAAGTGCACCACGGGCGACGTGGCCGTCACCCCGTACCAGAAGTCGGCCGTCGCATAAGCCAGACATGCGCTTTGCATACAGAACACACAGATAAGGGCTGACACTGTTCTTGGCTGAGACGTTTTTTTGGTTTTTGTTTTTCTCTTTTTTTTTTCTCTTTTCTCCTCTTTTTGACAAGGGTTCTGCATACTTTTTTTAATTGCTTTTCTTCGTTTATTTGTTCTTCATATCGCATACAGGCGCCTTGTATTGGTAGTTTTAGATCCGCATAGCAAATGGGAAAACAGGCTTTGGAACAGGAAGAAAATACGTATCAACGGAACAACATTCAAACAACAGAAATACACCATGGGTCAAGCCAGGCATACGTCTGTCAATTTGTCCAACCTGTTTGAGGATGGGACAGGGTTGAGAATCATAAACAAAAGAAATTCGTCAAAATACACACTCTCCCTCAAACTCGCACCGGTTCTGTCACTTCATACGATGCCACCGACTCCGGGTCATCCTGCAGCCTGGCCTGGCTCTCTGACTTGACGTAGCGTAGGGGGTAGGAAGGGGCCGTGGCCTTGGCTGTCGAGGAGCTGTTGTGGTCGTTTGTCGATTTCGAAGAGAGAGATCGGAACAGAGGCCGCAGGGTGGCGATGCTCGAACAGATAATTCCGCAGTTGAGCTCAATGGTGGTCCACCAGGATGTCGGAGCATTGTCCCACGTTGCGTCGTCGGTGTTGAGAGCGGCGCGCAGGGTGAACAGCCGCACAATGGAGATGATGCATGTGCTTGGCGGTCAGATCAGCGGTCAACAAACACACGCTGCTCCAAGGAGAAACTCACAAGAACCCCAGGCAGAAAATGGACATGACCACGACTTTTTGACGGAGAGGCAAACGTAGCTTGCGTATGGCGGGAACCGGCACCAGAAAGACGATAAAGTCCGTGACAATGTTCACAATGGACGTCAGAAACCAGACGATCAGGCTGTAGATGCACTTGTCGGCCAGGCTGGGGTTGAGCATGGAAATGGGAATGCAGGCAAAGCCCACGAGGAACTCCTGAGCAGCTCCCCAGACAGCCAGGAACAAGATCAGCCAAAAACAAACTTTGCGTGTGAGGTCGTCGCGAAAGATGCGGCGGTATTGCAGCAAAAAGGATATCTTGGCCATAATCTGAGACATGTTGTAGAGAACCTCGGCGGCCAGAAGAGCCTGGGGAGGAGTTAGTAGATGGACCAGAGAAAGAGCCAACAACGTATGGTAGTGCTACCTTTAGCTGGACGATTATCTCGGCATCTGAGACCAGCCAGACGTGTCGTCCGAGGCCATTCTCTGCCTGGACGATGGTCGATGCCGAGACGCCGACAGCAAGAATCTCCAGAATCAGTTAGTAAGGAGCTGGAATCGACATTCAAGCAGACATGTCGATGCTGCACAGCTGCAAGCAGAAATCAAACGTACCGCTGCGATAATTGTGTAGTCGTCGAGGCCGGGGGAATACACAACGGCATATCGGGTGTAGAGGCGTAGAGCCACAACGAGAGAAGACGCAATGCTGAAGCCAAGTGCCGTGCCCACGAGAATGGGCACTCTCGTCTCGGCATCGAGGGCCGGATCCTGTCCGGGACTGATAACCATCGCGTCCAAAGCTGTTGAGGCGGTGCAAGTATTGATTTTCTGCAGGTGTTGGGGAAATATCTGGTTCGTCGTGTGTCCGATCTGGTGTTGTTGCCACTTCAACGAACAGCAGAGTCGTTCGACATGTTCATAGTCATAGAGCCGGATCTGATAGGCGGCAATAGAATGGCTCGGCGAGGTCGGGAGAACTGACGAAATACGAGGAAGAAGTGAACAAGGAAACGTGCGAAAGAAGATATAGCCCCAACCAGACAGAATGCATGTAATATATCTTGGAGATACGTTCTGTCCCGGGAAGCCGTCCGAGCTATCTGATCAGACAGGCCGAGCACGGCCAGGAGACTGAGCCGGTCCAGGTTTGGTTTCGCAGCTGCAGTCAAGCGGCCAAGCACACTTCTCACGCGCAGTCCAAGCTCAATGCACAACGGCCCCCACATCCTGCCTGTGCGCGCGCCCTGGTGGGCGCCGATGGGCACAGATGGATGCCGATGGGTACAGATGGGCACGGATGGGCACAGATTGCGCATCAGATTGACAAAAAGGTGCCGTGTGGGCAGGCACAGTATGCAGCAACGGCGTCCACAACTGCTCCTCATCCCTGCATGCATCTGTTCTGTCCCAGCGTCGTGTCCTCTTGCACTGGTAAAACGAGATCGCCAAAAGCCGGAGAGCAGGAAAGCGGTTCCGGCCTGCGCGTGTAGAGAGCGAGAGCATCGCACATTGCATTGACGCTGTGTGAAATGTCTCCCCATTTCTATTTGATTTCTGTGTCTGTCTGCTCTTTCCTTCTGCGGACATAGAGCCGATCCTTTGAATCAGCCCTCCCTTCCTGTCTCGACTGATGCGCTCCTTCTGGATCCAGCAACAAGCTGTCTGCTGCTCCTTCTCAAAGCAGCGCCGACGAATATCGACCTCATGTCTGCCAATGCTCCAACCAACAAAGAAGTCACCGGCGACAGAAAAAGAAGAAAAGGCAAGCAGGTGTCAGCCGGCAGGCTCGTCTTGGCCCTCTCTGTCCCTTGCTCGCACGCGACGATGTGCGCGCACGGGCCCATCGTCACCTTGGCGGCACCGTGCGCACGCCAAACTAGCTTGCAAGATGGTGATGGGAAATCTCTCGGCAGATGGTGTCGTCGCGGCAAGACCGTGGATGGGAGAAGAAGATGGGCACCGAGTCTATTCGAAACAATGATCAGCCTGTGCATGTTTGGAGGGGTCGCGAACTCATGGGCGTCCACTTCCTCGTCTCTTGCGTGCGCTCTCGGGTTATCTTGCGTGCTCTTGCTTTGGGGTTCACGGCCCCCTTCGCCGCAGCCGGAATGACTCTCGCCCGATGGGAAGTCGATCGGCGGGAAGAAGGAGTGTATCACAGTTGAAAAAGCCCGCAGGCGCATCTTCTGTCCGGCCCCCAGGAACCCGACTGGCAAGCTGGGCCGTGCAAGACTTCCTATGTATTACGGAAAGAAGAGTCTCTGTAATACGAGTACGGCAAAATACGAGTTACGCCTGCCCGGCGAGTCAGTGCTGTAACGCTCTGACCAGCAGTGTGCTTGTGCGGCGGGTATTTTTTCGTCTCAGGTTGCGTTCTTCCAGACGCAAGATCCCTGGCATTATGTATGTACATAAGCATAATCGCTGCAGGCTCAAAATTGCCAGCGTTGCATGCTGCGATGTCACCCTCTGCTCTGAAGCGGCAGTATTAGTGCACAAGGCCGCCGCCGCCGTGGGGCTCCAATCCGTGCACGCAAAGACCTGGATAGCCGCCTTCAGCGTCTTGAAGCCTTCCATAAGTATGTAGATTAACGCCAGCCTTTGCTCCAGTTCCGCAATTAATTCGTGTGGATTACGAGTGCTCGTATGATTTATTTTGGGCAACACCCTAGCTATTACCGCTAGTTCCTTCCCGTCAGTACGAGTACTTCTTTAAAGAGTCTTAGAGATGGGCTGGACCCGAGACGACGACGATCGGTTAATAACACCACGAGTACGGCATCAACCCTCACCAACACGGTATCACGCACCTTCCGTCTTCGCAGACACGCGTACGAATAAATACAAGTACTTTTTACGGTAATTTCAACGCGCCTAAATTCTCCGGCATTTGGCTGTGGAGAAAACAAGCCATCCCTTGACTCCGCTGATCATCAGAACAACCTGCCGAGCTCTTTCACCATTCGTGCCATTGCTGCCATTGCGTCTGCCATGTCGTCTGTTCCTTGGGGTACTCTCCCCATGGCTCATGCGAGCAGTGCTCGTCTTCATTGCCGCTTTCAATGTCTGGCGTAAGGGCGTCTTGCTGCCATTCCTCGTCTGAAGAGGGCCCGTCCGTAATGGCCTCCCCGTCCGTCGCACCCAGGAAGTCCTCGTCCTCTATTTCATCTGCTTCCACAGATTCCGCAGCTCCTAGGGCATTTTCTTCTTCCTCGCTAGGATGATGCTCTTCTGGCTGCTCGTTGTCACAGCTGTCCCACCAATTCCCCATGCTGGGTGGGTCCTTATCATCGAGGACGCTGGTCTCATCTTGCTCTTCCTCTTCGTGTTGGGCTTCCGCCTCGCCCTGGATGTCGTCCTCTGCATTCCAGCCGCACCAACCGTCCCACCCGCTCCAGCCGTCTGTGCCATCTTGGGAGATATCTCCGAACTGGTTGGCTCTCCAGGTAGTACAGAGCTCGTGGAGCTGTTCTTCCTTTGTTGTCCGGCGCAGGACAACACCCTGGATCGAGCTGGCAACTTCACGCGACTGGGTTGTTATCTTCTTCAGTTGCTCGTTCAGCTGCCCAAGCACCATGCAAAGCTGAAACTGCGCGAGGCTCAGATTTGACCGCTTGTCGAGCCCTTCACGGGGTATCGACTGACCACAGTCGGCAAACAGTTTGGGCAGAAGCTGTTGCTCCTCGCTGATCCGGCGCAGGGAGTGGTCAGACGTGTGGATCTTCTCCCAGATGTCCTCCACCTCCAGCGCTATTTTCTGCTGTTTTCTCTCCAGGCTCCGCATCGCTATGTCGTCAGCTCGTATCTGCTGGCGCATATCTCGTATCTTCTGCTCGAGTGGGTTGGGTGGTGGAGGGACTCTCTCAGCGGTCGGCTGTTGGTTGGTATCTTTGCTCCCATGTGGCGTGCCTGCCCATGTTGGGTTGACGTGGAAAGCATAGAACTTTGTCCGACTGTTTGTCGTCTGCGATTTCGTCGCGTTTGTAGCCGGCCGGTGGAAGCTGTCGTAGTCGGATCGCTTTTTGGTATCGCCGAGAACAGAGTATGCCTGTTGAAGCTATGTAACAGATGAGTGTTAGTGACAGCCGGAACTTTGATGCAGTAAGGTTCAGATTTTTGTCACCTTTTGGAACTCGGCTGTTGCCTGAGGATTATCTCGGTTCTTGTCAGGATGCTTCATTCTCGCCAGCTTTCGATAGCTGGCCAAGATCGAGGCATGGTCCGCTGATACATCCACGTGGAGGATTGCATAGTAATTATCACTGGTCGATTCCATGGCCATCTATCTATTTGTCCGTAATCAATCTGTTGGAGAAAGCCAGCCTAGAGCAGGGTCGCAGAGTGTCAGCACTGCCAATTTGTAGATGTTTTTCCTTGTAGTCGTGGTTTTGCGTCATCAAATCAGGAGTCAAAAGTGTTGGAAGAGATGCCAAAAGAGGTAGGCACACTGAAAGCTGAGATTTTATTCACACTGGAAGGATGATGCGGTGCGTTTCCCAGCAAACAAAGTTCTGAATTGGTAAACAAAGCACTTCACTATTGGTTTCAGAAACGGCCCGAGAAAGGTGTCGTTGGTAGGGCAATCACTCAATCACTGGGCGAGAAGGACAACTAGCAGCTATTGTTATCTATTAATCCAAAATTTTCACGATTTGGGAAGGAACGAGGGCTGTCTTTCAACTGTGAGCGAGACAAGATACCGCTTCGTCTCATTTTTGGATCAGCCCTGTCCTCTTGACATTCACGGACGACAATACGAATCTTGTGATACTGATGCTATGATAAGCCTCCATTGACGGATTCACTTCATTCAGACTGATGAAGCAAGCGAACCACGAAACAATCAAAGATAGCATCGCGAGTACAGATGCAAACCAACTCACTGGCTACTGGAACAGCTTCTGCTGCTGAGTAAGGCGTCACGACCCCGTGATCATGGCATCGCAACTAGGATCGTATCTTACTATGCTTGTACTCCAACCGAGAGCGAGCACAAACTTTCAATGGCTGATCACTTGATGGCAGCGATTAACTTGTTTCACGAAATCCATAGTGGCTTGCTTGGATACACCGGCTCAGGGGTAAATTGGGGGTAGTGGAATATTCTACCGTTATCGAGGCCATCAGCTGCTTGATTGTTGGTCTGCGGTCGCGAGTCGACCTCGACATCTAGTGAGATGCTAGCGAGAATGTCATCAGGATGTGCCAAGGACCTAAACAAGGCCGGTACATACAGCCTAGATGCCAACCTTTGAGGGACATTTGCGCACAATATCATGTACTATGCATATTACATAATACGAGCGCAAGCTTGTAATCCACAGAATGGACCGGATCAGCGTTAGCTCTTGGTAATGGCTTCTCGCACTCGTCCGATCCCCGTGCGTACACATGAGGGACACGACAAGAGCAGGCATCCGGTGCTTACCTGAAATCTGCCGGGGCAGGTTCTACCTCCAGAGTCAGTCCCCTCCATAATAGAAGAAGTTGCAGTCTGATAATAGCGTCCTGTTGATTGCTTGCACAGGTGTTACGACAGTTGATTAGGGTTGCAGTGGCAAGACAACTACTACCCGTACTTGCATCATACCCGTGCAAAGCATCCCCTCCAATGCATGCACCTGCAGATTGGCTTGCCGGGCGCTGATTCGCCGGCCGTATACAATGACAGGGATCAACTGTAAGACTGGTTTAACAAGGTCGAAAAAACGCTCCACCGTCTGCCAGAAACCTGGGGGGAAGGGTGCACTGAGTCTGGATGAAGCCAGGGGTTGGGACTTTCTGCAAGTACGGACGATCGCTGAAACAACCCAGTCTCTCGTCGAGCCCGCAGACGTCTCCACTCAGATAACGGAGGACAAGGCAGCCTCGTTCTAGAATAAGGGATAGCGCATGGCTGTGGTGCTGCCGTCATAATGTGCGATACACGACGAGCTCGATTCTGTACTCGCTGCGCTCAGGAGAACGTCTTTGGCGGATGCGGCACAATTCGGTATTCGGCAACTGCGCTTCAGATACCCTGAGAACCGAGGCACTGGACCAGCGCACATGGAGTGGCCATTCCAACCCCACAGCTTCTACCCATATTCTGTAGGGAGAGACAATTCTGGCGACTAAAGGACGGGCGAAAGTGAGACACCAGATGGAAGAACAAAGAGACCGTTTGATAGAAGAGCTTTCCGCCGGGCTTCACTCCGTTGGCCTCTTCTGGGCTGTAGACTAGAAAATTTTACGTCGAGACGGAGTGGCCGTCAGGCCATGAGGCCAGTGGCCAGAACAAGCGCCAAGTATAAAATTCTTGCAAATAGCAGCCGTGGCCGCTACCAAAGCTACTTTAGTGCAGGCGCTATGGGAGGATGGCGACGGAAGGCAACGGAAGGTTTCAGAGCGGATGGCTCGCTCTCCCGGGCATCTCTCCCTTTGCCCCCCCCCCCAAAAATTTCCTGGGATTTCTTCTTTCCACGTGTGCCACGTTCATCAGGGGTCACTGAACAAAGAGATGCTACGATTTAGGACGTTAGCGAGAAAAATAAATGAATGCATTGAATCAAGCAAGTCCTCAGCCGTCCAAGCAGCTGGTGTGCGTCCATACTTGTACCGAGCTAGGCGATAACCGCTAACTGCCTCGAGCGACGATACGATCAGCAGCAAGGGACTGCACCGCGAAATACTACTACGGTTGCTGCTCGTATCAAGATATGTAGAAAGCCCAGGTGAATATTTTTCTGGGCTGCTGCCGCCTACTCACCATGTACTTGCAGCTTTCCGTGGCCACTTTCACCAGACTGTGATTGGCCAATCTGACCAGTTGGCCCCACATGATTGGATCGTGGAGCAATAGCGCTTGCTGTTACTTTACAGGGCTTCGACGCCTAACTCGCCAACATGAACGGCATAGCGCCGTTGGCATCCAACATCACTGCATGCCTGCTTCTAGAAAAAGAGCTGGTGCGGGCGTTGTGGCTGGTAGAGTGGAAAAAAAGAGCGCTGGTGGAAGAGAATACGGGGGACCATTTATGTACGAGTAGTAGAGAGCTGAAGTGTTTGCAGGCCGCTGGGCTAAGCGCATGCGCATCACGACCGGCAGTTCACCGTCCAGAGCGTATTCGTGCTGCTATTCATAGAGGGAAGGTGCAACCGTTGATCCTGCCTCCTCAAGCAAATGCCTGCGTAACCCAGTGGCCGTCTTCGGAGCAGTGAGCACTGTTCTTTCCTAATTGATCCAGCGTCGACCCAGTAATTCCAAACCAGCTGGCACCAAGGAAGGCACCAAGGCAGGCACCAAGGCTGGCAGCCGGCTGAAGCCCCTCTCGGTGAGTGATGACTAGCGGTTACGTGAACATCGCGTATCCTCGTACCCAGACTATTTTCTGCCTGTGCTCAAGTTTCCCCTTCTATGTGTGCATTTTTTTTTTCAATAGCGCAGCACGCGCCTTAAATGCCCGAAGCGGCCGTCGTGCTGGGCGATCTCTAGCACACGTGCCGGCTGTGGCGGTTCCAGGGGCGCTGGTGGGGCGGGCTTTGTGCGTGGTCTTATTATGTCCAGAAAGGGAAAGTACTCTGCACAGCATTGTGCTTTCTTCTTTCGTGTTCTGCTGCGTGGGCAGCTCCTGGATCCAAAAACTTATGCCTGAACCGGCATCCAGTCCATAATTTATTTTTATACGCGGTATAATGATGGCGTATGAATATTTCCATTTTTCACTGTATGCATTGCCGTTGTTTTCTTTTTGCCCGGCCATTTCGTCTGCAGCGGCAGAGAGGTCTGAGAGACCCAGCAGCGTCGACGAGCACCGCGGTGCCATGCCGAAGGGAGTCATGATGGCCACGACCGACCAGGCTGTGGCCTCTGAGAAATCAAATGGAACTATTCAGCTGATCACAGTATTGCAAGGTAAACGCGGGACATTGCCAGCTGCCCCCTGGACGGCGGCCTCTGCTCCCACGCATTCGCTCCGAAGAAGAGTGTATTTATTGACAGATCTTTGGGCTAATCCTGCATTCTCCACCGGGCCAAAGTAGAGTTTGCATGCATAGATCTCTGCGAGCTCTCGCCAGGTCTTCTAGCTTCGGTTTGGGGGCATCACGGACCAGATGGCTTCCCTGCTACGCGCAGGGGGTGGAGCTACGATATCACCACACCTCCTCTAAGATGCCATCTACCCGTGAACTGTTCGAATACTTTGATCCGTCTCGGCACTATGACGCCACTCCATGTACCTCACGCTCGTGCACGTTCTCTACGTTCTGGTTGTGGATTCCAGTACACGCTGATAACCAAACTAGATGGGGCCATATCCATGCTTTGGGATGGTCTGAAGCTGAAGGCAAAGTCGAAGTGGAAGCAATGGCTTAAGGAGTAGCGTGGTCCATCAGGGCAAGCTATTATCACATCCATAAAGGCCCCTCCTCCTTCAACCATTCTCCTTGTCTGGACTGTTCTTATTCCCCGTCCCATTTATCCCATCTTTGGTCCCTTTTCTGCATTGCCGCCTCTTTAGAACAAGCAGTCTTGGTTGTCCGCACATTCATTCAAGGGGAGCTTGCCGAGTGGGTGCCTGCTATCACAGCCATTTGACCACGAGGCCACCAGACAAGTGACTGGAAACCCGCACAATACCGCCGCCATGAAGTTTCAGGCTTCCTACCTGGCTGCGGCTGCCCTGCTAGCTGTTGGCGTCGATGCGGACTGTGTAAGTAAACTGATGCATCACATGCAGAAAGAGGGTTGTTCCGGCTAACATGACTACAGGCGCACAACAATTGCATTCGTGCCTTGATCAACACGAATCACTCGCCAGACCCCACGCCCTACTGCTCGTCCTTCCTCGCTGCCTCTACCACGGCTCTGCCCTCTGATTTCCCCACAGACTGGGCAAACTGTGACGGCAGTGTCAGCAAGGTCAGCTATGCTTGCTCGTGTGTGCTGAAGTCAGCCACGAGTACCACCACGGCCTCCACGCTCAACACCACGGCTGCTACGACCAGCACCCACGCCACTACGGCCAGCACCACCGCTAGCACATCTGCCTACATCACCAGCTCTACAGCAGCCAGCTCTACAGCAGCCAGCTCTACAGCAGCCAGCTCCACGGAGGACAGCTCCAGCAGTTGGATTTGGAGCACCTACTACACCACGACGGTGTACACCGTCACCTCGTGTCATTCTACCGTGAAGAACTGCCCGAAGACGGCCCACGTCACTACTGTCACGGTGACCCTGTCGACCACATGGTGCCCATCGTCGTCATCGTCGAGCTCGGCTCCTGCAGTGACCTCAAGCTCGGTTCTTACAGCGACCTCGAGCTCTGTGCCTACTGTTTCCAGCACTACGACTACTGCTTCCAGTAGCACTGTACCGGCCACGTCGTCTGTCTTGACAATTTCCTCGAGTTCGTACTCGAACACGACCAGTGCGGTTTCGACCACGTCGTCGGTTCCTGCAACCTCTGTGTCTGGCACTACTTCCGTATCCACGTCTTCCGTGCCTACTAGCTCGGTTCTGTCGAGTTCAAGCAGCTCTGTACCTGCCGTGTCCAGCAGCTCCGCTTTGGTAGTATCAAACAGCACGACACCTGCTATTTCTTCCAGCACGTCGTCTGTTCCGGTCACGTCTTCTGTGCCTGCTACGTCATCTGTTCCCGTCGTGTCGAACAGCACGTCGTCTGTGCCCACTACCTCGTCTGCTCCGGCTACATCCTCTACATACAGCAACACGACTGCGCCGCACACTACTAGTTCTGTTCCTGTTACATCGTCTGTTCCAGTGTTAAACAGCACCACTCTGGCTACATCTTCCAGCAATTCGTCTGGTCCGGTCACTTCGTCTGTGCCGGTCACGTCGTCCACCTACAGCAATACCACCAGCTCTGTCTTGACAACGTCGTCTGTGCCGCCCACTTCGTCCACTTACAGCAACACAACGTCGTCTGTCCCGGTCACATCTACGTACAGCAACACGACTAGTTCTGTCTTGACAACTTCGTCTGTCGCGGCTTCGTCGTCCACCTACAGTAACACGACGTCGTCTGTTCCTGTCACATCTGCTTACAGCAACACGACTTCGTCTGTGCCTGTCACGTCGACATACAGCAACACAACATCATCTGTGCCAACTGCATCTACGTACAGCAACACGACGTCGTCTGT